>BDMB01000047.1:844426-977664 GCA_016859785.1 Macrotyloma uniflorum
TTTGGTTTAATTCAAGTCAGAACTTGGTCGTGGATCATCAATAGAGTTAACAAGAATTTTGGGACTTTTGCTCAATGGTGTATAAATCCTTTATCTTGTGTTGGGTAGATTAAGTCATTGAATAGTAATGGGAAGGATAATTATTTTATTAATTGCTGAATTTTCAGCATATCTTTTTACAATTATGTACTTGTAATTGTTTTCATACTTCTGGTACCAATTTTATGAATATATTTGTTTTTGCCGATCTAAAAAAAAAATAGACAGAATTAAACATGCACATACATCACACGCACCAATACATACTTAGTCATAAACTCAATCCATTAAATCAAATGTATTAACATTTGTAGGCTCTTATCTCTATGTGTATGTGATACCATCACACGAAACTTGCATATGAGTAGTCCAGGAGTACATGAACCGTATCAAAAGATCCTATCAATTCACTCTCACTAGAATGAGTCTAATAGGAGTCAGTCAGGATAATATAGTTTGGTTGTGGTTGCCCCTCATTTTAACTCTCAAATAAGAGGTTCACTCTTCTAAAATTCCCAAGATCAAGATAAAAGACCATAGAGACCCTCTTTCGTAGATTGCATCTACCCCGAAGAAAGTGTGAATGAATAAAATATATACACACAAATGCATAACACATAAATTCATAACTCATCACACATCTCAAATGACCAAGCATAACTTAGAATTTCACGTTACAAAGCCTCTGTTTAGACTTCTCAAATGACCAAGCATAACTTGAATTTTACTCTATTAAGCCAAAGCTTAGATTTCTCCAAAACACACAAATAACTTGCAAGTAAATCATAACTCATCATAATTATGAAGGTTTATGGTTACCTCAATGCAAACAAAATCCTATTGAAGCTTAGGGGTTGCCTCTTTACCCAAAATGCTCATAAGTTACCACACATGAGACATTCCCCACTCCTCTTATCTCGAATGATGATACGTGACGCCTTGAGATACTACACTCCCAACTCCTCACGTATCGTCTTCAATCACTTCCTCTAAAACTTTTCCTAAAGGTTTAGAGAAAACTTAGAATGAAAAATAAAGAGAGTCTAATTTCTATTTATATAGATAGAGTTGGGCTTTTGAATATCAGATCCAACTCATAATATCTTTTAAAATATTAACCATCTTACATTAACTTTTTAAAATATCAACAACCTCACATTATCTTTTTAGAATACCAACAATCTAACATTATTTTTCTTAAAATACTAATAACCTCACATTATCTTTTTAAAATATCAACAACTTTACGTTATCTTTTTTATTATCTTTCTATTTAACTTTATTTTATTTTCTAAATCTAATTAAAATATTATTTAAGTGAAATAATAATAATAATTATTATTATTATTATTTTATTTTTTTATTTTCCTAAAAATATAGGATGCTACACTTACTAACTTACTAATGTCCCTAAGATAACTGACCAGCTAATCAAATACCGTCTTCTGTCAGTGATGCCTAGAATTGTCTCACTTGGTATGTACCTAATATGCTATTGCAAAAGGTGACTAGTTACAATGGTGGTGAGCAACAAACTTGACCAGGTTATTTGGACTGAGATTGCAGATGGTAGCCTTACCTTTAAAGAAGCTTGTTCCTTTCTACACACTATATCATTTTAAGGATTAGGGTAAACTAATTTGGAGCTAGCACATAACCCTTGGCTAAAACTCTGGTTGTATGGAAGTTGCACCATAGGAGCTTGCCTATTGATAAGGATTTGTAACGTAGGGGTGTTAGCTTATTCTCTATATATATGCTCTTTATGTTCCCATTTGTTTCTACATTACACTTTAGCTTCTCGACTCTAGGATTGGCTTCATGGATTTTCAAGAAATAGTTTGATCTGTCTTCTCCTAAGATTATTGTTCGATTTAATAATGCCAAGTGTAACACATGGATGAAAGATGTTTCTTTAGCTGCCATCACATGTGTCGTGTGGATTATATGGAAGTTGAGAAATGCAAGTAGATTAAATCCTCTATCCTTTAATATTGCTGTCAACCTGATCATAGTGGGTATTGGTTTGACAAGTAATCTTTTGAGAGGGGTAATGGATAACACCTTTGTTGAATTTGATATTCTCAAGTTCTTCCACATTTAGACTCATCCTAGGCATGCTCCTCAAATCAAGCAGTTTGTTGGACTACTCCTAATGTCGGTTGGGTTAAATGCAATATTGATGGAGTTCTCAGAGCAGCTCTATAAATAAGTATTATTTAGATATGTAAAAAATGATTATGAACCTAACTCAAACATGACCTGTTAATCGATGACTCAATCTAAGTCCAACAACCTGTCAACAATCAAGGTTCTACATAACAGTCCAATTTAGACCCAACAACCGATCAACCAAAGTTCAATATATTAACAAGTGGTCGAATCTAAGCTTAACAATCTTGTTAATCTGACTCTGATATAATGTAGAAAGTGATTATGGATCTAACTTACCTCCAAAACCGGTCCAAAAGATGAGGTTTACACCTCACTTATATATTATAATTCAGCCTCATTTTCAGTTAATGTGGATTTTTTCAACAACATTTGGCACTCCATGCAAAGATCAGTACTATTATGTTGGTTGTGGAACTTGCTTTATCTAATGGTTGGTTTCAATTATGAATTAAGTGTGATTTCATGGTGGTGTGTCGAGCCTTCAAATGTGCTGACTTGATTCCTTGGAGGCTTCATAAGAAATGAATTCAGTATCTGGAGTTATGTGAAGCTATGGATTTTCATATCTCCCACATCTTCACGGAGGGCAAATATTGGCATTGATTCTAAAACTGAATTTTCCTGGTATGATCAAATGCCTATTTGCATTGGTGCAAAATTTTTTAGGAATAGATTTGGGTTCCGGTTTAGGTTTACTTGATGTTTTGATGCTATTTGTGCATGGATTTTGGTTTGATCCAGCATGGCTTTGTTCTTTCTGTTTTCTTTATATAGATTTTTTTCATGTTCACGTGAGCTTTAATACCTAACATGGTTTATTAAAAAAAATATCAATCAATACTTACACGTTTATAGCGTCGATTTTATTGTGGCTTATCGGAAACACAAATAATAATAAATAAAGAATAATGTGAATATTTTATTGATTAATCAGAAGTTTCATATGAGAGAATTGTCAGACAAAATGAATTCAAATTAATAGCTCTTTACCAAAGATTTTTGTCTCCTCTTTTTAGGTCATCCCAATTTCTTTTTTATTTCTTTTTTTCAACACTTTAGCAATTGAGATATAAATTAGTTTTTTTTTTTTTAAATTGTCTTAATAGTTGTGTTCTCTTATTTTCAAGAGAGATATCATTATTGTTCTTTCTTTAAATTTAAAGAGAAGAGTATTATAATTTTCTTTTACTTATAATAAAATTCATTCTAGTCAATTTCCAATTTAGTTCTTATCTCATATTTTATTTTTGTTGAGTTACTTAATATGGATAACGTTGCACGTGTTACTCTTAGGCATGCATTTTATGGTGATATTTTTAATATTAATTATGTCCTTTTATGAATTATTTTTCGACATAATATAATATTGAAAATTAAATCGATCCAAAATATAAAAAACATATCAAAATTGATTTTTTTTTTTTATCTATTTTTTCTTAAATCAATAATTTAATTTAAATTTTAAAATTTAAATTAAAAATCAAACTTAACTAAACTAAATCATTTATTATCTTTAAATATAAAATTATATATACAACTAAATAACAACCAACCAACATAATAATATTTCTTCTTTATATATATATATATTTATATATATAATAATTATCACCGTACATATTTTAATTATATAGAATATTCATTATTATTATCACCGTACATATTTTAATTATATTTTTAATTTTCAAAAATTACAATAAATACTCATTTAAACTAGTAATTGATGATGTTTTAACTTTTATAGTTAATAATACTTACTAATAAGTGTTAAATATTATGATTTTATGATATAATTTTAATTTTTCATAACTTAGAACATTAATTTTTATTTATTCAAAATAGAAGATATATTATTATTTGATATATAACATATATTATTATTCAGAATATTAATATTATTTAACTTGAATATAAAATTAAATTAAAATTATGAAAATAATAATTATTATATAATTTTTTTATAATATTTGTGTCTCTTTATTTTTAAAAATAATATTATTAAATATTTCAAAATTTTATAAGAAAAATTGCTCAAACTGAGCTGTAAAATAATAATTCATATTTTTAAAATTAAAAACAAATTAAATCAAATCACATTTATGTTTGGTTTAAATATTTTTTAATATAAAATCGAATAAAACCATAATACAAGCACATATAGACATTGAATCTACCCTTGTTGTGGAAATTATGAAATATTATCAGGTTGATAGTTAAAATATTTTGTTAGAATGTGAATTTTTGTTGATCAACAAGCTTTTAAGAATATGCATATTGTTTTTTGGAATCTGCATATATGAGAAAGAGAATATGTCTATTTTAATTTTTCTTTTATTTATATATATATATATATATAACATAGAAATATAGAACAAATATTATAACTAGCATGTGATAAATACATGTGAGAGTAAATAACTTGAAAAGTTATCTATTACAATCATTTCACAATAATTAAGTTAATAGTATATCTAATATAATTTAGTCTAATCCATCTCAATTCATAAAAATGAAATGATGTACAGAAATAAAAAAATAAATGTAGTGAAAATTTTCAGTATAATTCAAATTAAAACCTAATCATATATTAAGAATAGAATAAATAATAACGGTAAGACTTTTACTAAATGATGTATTGATTCTTCACGTATAGAATAAACTAAAATATTCATAATTGAAGGACTAAGTAATAAAAAAAATAATTATATAATTAATTATTTATTTTTCAGTATATTTGTTATATATGTAATATGTATTTATAACATTTTTTAGTATATTCAGTATTAATTTTTATTAATATATTTATTTTTATCAATTAAAAAGAAAATATATATATATATATATAATTTTTTTAAGAATAAATTAGATTTGTTTATAAAAGGGAAGTATCTAACTTTAGGTTTGTTTAATTTTACTAGTCAGTACTATAATTTTTTTAAGAATAAATTAGATTTGTTTATAAATTAGAATAGGATTAAAGCTCACTGTTAATCACAGTTAAGAAAATCTTAACTTAACGCTTAATATGACATTAAGTCTTAAGTTCATTGTTAATCACAGTTAAGAGAATCTTAACTTATGCGAATTATACTGTAATTCAGAATTCAAGTTATTCTAATTTAGAGATATTTCGATGATTGAAAGCACAAATAAATAAATTTAAGGTATGAGTGCTTTAGACATGTGATGTTAAGGAGGTTGATTAATTCTTAATAGATCTTTTGACTTTATGCTTTGTTGCATGAGCATGTTCCCTTAAGAGATCTACCTATATAAGTGCGAAGTTTGGCCGCTTCAAGAAGCCAAGGGGGCACGACTTTGGTGCACTTATGAATAGATATGGACATATGGCTCTTATTGTGTCAAGTATAATAGGAACATGTATTTAATCTTATGTGTATAATATCTTCAAGTTTTAATATGTATTAATTTGGTTCAATCGTTTCGATACCATTGAAATACAAATTCTTGAAATGTGTATTATACTAAGTGAAAGTTCAAGTGTATGTACACTTTTATTTATGCATGAGATTGTAAGTGTTAAGTTGGTGTTTGTGTTAATAAACCAATTTTAGAATATTCTAAATGGGGGAGGATTGTTGGAGTTTTTAGAGTATTATATGGTTTGATCCATGATTATATAATTAGTATTATTAAGTTACGGTGGTTGATATTAATTATATAATATAATGGTTGTGTCTTTTGAATATTTAAAATAACTGTTATTTTAAATATTTACGTGCAACCGTTGTGTTTTTTAATATTATTATAACTACCGGGTAGTTATAAGTTGATAACTTCCTCTTTAATAATATATAAGTCATGTGTCTTATTATGGATGAGGATGAGAATTTGTATCTTACGAGACACATCAAAGGAGATAGCCTTGCAAAACTATTTCTACTTTGAAACACACACAAAGGGTAATGAATTTTATGTTTCTATTAGACTTTAATTGAATTATTGTTGTCAATTCTCTTTGTATCTCAAAGGCAAATTTCGTGGAACCCGTCGCTCTATAAGGAACGAAATATTGTTTTTAGGAAAGTGTGTATTCTAGAAGATTATATCACCAAGTCTCTATTGTTGTAATCTTGTTTCCCTTATCAAATTAAAAAGATCTAACATGGTTTAATTCATCTCAATTCATAAAAATGAAATGATATACAGAAATGAGAAAATAAATGTAGAGAAAATTTTTAGTATAATTCAAATTAAAACCTAGTCACAAATTAAGAATAGAATAAATAATAACAATAAGACTTTTACTCAATGATGTATTGATTCTTTATCAGGTATAGAATAAATTAAAATATTCATAGTTAAAGGATTAAGTAATAAGAGAAATAATTTAATTCTTTATCACGTATAGAATAAACTAAAATATTCATAGTTGAAAGATTAAGTAATAATAGAAATAATTACATAATTAATTATTTATTTTTTAGTATATTTGTTATATATGTAATATGTATTTATAACATTTTTTTAAGTATATTCAGTACTAATTTTTATTAACATAAATATTTTTATCAATTAAAAAGAAAAAAAACATATATATATATATATAATTTTTTTTAAGAATAAATTAGATTTGTTTATAAAAGGAAAGTATCTAACTTTATGTTTGTTTAATTTTACTAGTCAGTACTATTTTTTTTTTTCTATTTTTAATGTGTTGCATATTAACTTTTGAGATGACAACTTATTGCAAATGTAAGCTTCACATTGATACCCTACATGTCACCTTAATAACATGGAAACTTTAATTCTACAAATTCTAAATTACCATGATCCACCTCGGCATTGATGTGGTCTGCCTCATTATAGTAAAATAAAAAAGACAGGGTAATTAATATGTTGATTCATAATGATGAAAGACTTATCAATAACTGAAATAATGACAATTTTTTCTACTTTAGTGTATACATATATTAATTTCCCTTAGTAATATCTGTAATCCATGTTGCAGTAGCTGCATAAGCAAAGCAACAACAATGGTTCTCACTGCTGTTTATATCTCTCTTTTTCTCCATTTAACAAGCAACACCTTGTGTTCCTAATGAGGGGCCATATATATAACACTGCCCTACACCTAACAATCTATATATACGTACGTACGTACACACCTGTCTTGTCGTATCTGTGTAATGTATAATATTAATCACTATTAGCTAAAATGTCTCTTTTCTTTGTCTCTACTCCAACTGCATCTTTCTTTCATTCTGCCATCCCCTCAAGACACAACATCTTCGTACTAGCTTTAGTTGTCCAATAATGATTCAACTTCTTTATCTAAAAATGACAAACCATTTATCTACTTTTGGACTGCATGGTGTAGACCAATGATCATCAACGTGCGAAGAGTCTCAACCTTGATGTTTTAAGGGGGAGAAAAACAATGCCATATATCTTCAAGCTTTAAAGATTTTGTCTTGCACTTGCCAGATTCTGTCATTCAACTTCACTATTGTTCTTTTCTTTTTGAACTTTTCCATTGCCTTGCAAATTCCTTCTTTTGCGATTGATTCCCTTTAATTTCGGTGCTGAATGATGATTGCTTATATATATGTTATCATCAAGTGTATGATTAACCAATAATTCTGAATGGACCACACCTCAAATTAGCTAGTCATAGAAGAAGATACCAGTCACTTCAAGTTCTTAATAATGCAACAACATAGCCTCATTGTTTTAAAGTTTGCACACTTTTCATTTTCAGTATAATTGAAAGTGAGGGGGAAATGTTAGATTTACGTCAAGTTGTGTTTGTTTTAAAGTCTCCACTCTTTCCTGTCGTATTAATGTGAGGAAAAAGGTTACACTGACATCGAAGGAAACTTTTCTGGAAAAACAAATACATTACTGCAGTTCTGGTGTGGTATATTCTGTAGTAATCATGTCTTTTAATCAACGATTATGAGTTTAACTTTAAATTTTATGTGTATGGAAGAATATTTATTGAAATGTATACATTGAAAAAGTTTTCTTATTTAATTAACGAATCCTTATTTATGATTTTCTAAATTCTAAAATATTTTAATTATTACTAAGGAAGAATATAACCTATTAGAAGGAATAGGAAAAAAAAGAAGTTAAATAATTTTTAATAAAAATAAATTTTAAACTTAACTCATTCACATATAATTAATTTAATGAGGTGAGATTTTTTTCCATTAATATACCTTAATTCCACTACACCCCCTTCAAATTGAGACTCCCCAAATTCAAATGTAAGACTAGAAATTTATAGATGATTTGATAGCGACCCAATAATAAGGGACCTAATAGATTTAAGAATAGGTTCTCATATCATATTAAACGTAAATTTTAAATTTAATTCATTCACATTAAATCAGTTCAATGAAATAAGATTTACATCTATTAATATATCATAATTTTAACAATTCTTTTTATGTATTCTTTAAATAACTTGTTTTGGGTATTCTTTAAATAACTTGTTTTGGGTGACTTTCTTACTAGTGTTCAGACATATATCCTATATATCTTAATCAGTGTTTTAGTGAGAACAATCGACAAATATGTGATCTACTTTTTACATGATTTTATTATATTTCTTCCGAGAAAGAATTACGAATTGATTAAGTTGATGATTTATTATTTTAATTTTTTTTCTTAATAAATTTATTAAATTTTACTTTTTATATTCTATTTTTTTATATAAGTCAAGGTTCATTATTTATAAAAAAAATACATAAATAATTGAAACTGAAAACATATTGAAATAATTTATCTTTAAATAAAATAATAAGAGTGTAAAGTTTGAAATATATTTATATTCATGACATAAAATTAAAATTTATATGAAAAACTAATGTAATATAATTTTATATCTGTTAACCACTTTCCAATTTAATCAAATATTCATAATTCAGTAAATTAGTTTAAGTGTTTAATAATTTTGACTAACAATTTATATTTTATTAACTATTTCCATTAAACATAATCAATTAGAAGAATTGTTCAACATTGCTTCGAAAGAAGATTTCAAGTGGTTATTATAGCTAGATTCATGTCATACGTACTGAACATGCATTTTTTTTTTAAGATGAAAAATTTTCTTGAATGACTGGGAGGGAAAAATAGAGAAACACATTTTTCCATGTAATCTAATCTATATATACGCATTTTTCTCACAGACAAATTTAGCATTTGCTCTTTTGTTAGCAATACTTTGTTATGCCCCTATTCTAGACCACAATGAACTTTAACACCATGAATCTTATAAGAAAGATTAATAGTAATATAGAAGTGAACTTTAAGTTTAACTCATTTTCATAAAATCAGTTCAATAAAGTAAGGTTTGTACTAATTTTTATATATTAAAGTGTTCTTATTTTAGTCGATATGAAATTTTTATCACTCTGCGACTTTTTCAAATTTATTTGTTAAAAAATTTACATTTGTAGTAAAATATTAATTTGAATTAAAGTGTTAATTGGAATTTTATATAGAAATAGATAAATTAATAAAAATTATAATTTTATCACTACAAGAATAAAATTATTTATTCAGAAAATATTTTTTACATATTTTTTTTAATAAAAAAATAATTATTCATTAAATATTTTTTATTAATTTATTTTTATGAAAATTTTTCATAAATTTGTTTTTAGGAAATTTTTTATGTGAAAAGAAAAATTTATTAATTTATTTGTGAAAAATTTTTCATAATATTTTTGTGAAAAATAATAGAAAATAATTTTTAATACTTTTTTTGTTTACAAATTTATTATGATAAAAAATTTGTGAGAGATTTATAGTAAAAATTTTATTTTTTATAAATTTTAAGTATTATTTACATATTTATTTTATAAAAAATGAGTTTTTTTTTAAGTATATTGTTTAAAAATAAATATGGTGATATTATTTCCTATACGATTAATACGTAGTTATTCATAAAAATCTCTTGGATATCTCTCTTAATATTTTTTTTACATTATAATAACGTAAAGTTCATGCATACCTTTTTCCTTGGATGTGGCTTCGCCTTCTCAAACCATTCTCTGTGATTGCAAATACTTTCAATCAAGGCATGACCCTCATGAAGATTTTGACTAAGAATGAGTCATCATCTTGACCTCAGTTTTCTTTATTAGTTCCTCGTTCTTGTAGCTTCACTCTATACCTTCATTGCACTATAAGGGACCTTCTTGACCTAGAATGGAGTAGATTGTCTTGACCTTAATTTTCTAGAAAGTAGTTTTAACCATAAAAAAGGATTCATTATATAATGGTGAAGTTAGTGATTTTTTTTATATCATGCTAGTGACCTAGGATAATAATTTAAATAGTTAATTATAAATTTAAAATATGACTTTTATGTATTACAAATATTTATTTATTATGAATTTCTTTTTCCACTCTAATTTCGTAATTAGAAAAAAAAAAAATCTCTTTCAACCCTTTAATTTTTCATCTTGATACATATGATACATATGGTTATTTCTAATTCTAAAGATATTTATTTATTTAATTATTTTTTATTAAGTATGGTTTAAAATTTTTCCTTTCTCCTCATGTTCATATATTTACTTCTCCATCATTTACATATGGAAAACATAGAGTGAATAATCTCATGCCCTCGAAGATTACAAAGTTGACATCTCCATCAATATTCCAACTCATCCTTGAAAATATAATTGATATTAAGGTAGTGAATGAGTTTTTGGTATGAAGAATGTCCATTTATTTATTATATCCAAATTTATAAAACAAAATAATTTAAAATATGAGAATGATTATTATATAAAATAATTGTAAATATTAAAATAATATATATAATTTTAACATCTTCCTAAAAATATGATATATAGAAAGATTTTGATTAAATTTATAATAATTAATTAAGATAAATAAATTTTTATTAAGGTTAATGAGATCATCCTTAATTATTTTTTTTTAAAGTAATTATCATTTATTTAAATCCTCAAAAGATAATTTTCAATTACAATAATTTCAAATCTTTATTTTAAGTAATAATTGAAGAAAGATGATAAAAGATATTTAAAAAATCTCAGTATAATAATTTTAAAAATATTATAAATTTATAAATTATTATTACAAAATACATTCTCATAAAAGGTATTTTTTTATATTATAAGATAAAATTTACATAATTTTTTTTTTCACTTGCCAATTCGGCAAGTTTAGCCGTTGCTTACCCCCTTTTATTCAAAATTGATTTTTATTACTTGTAATACTATTTACTCTCGTGTACAAAATAGAATCATGACACAAGCCATCCATTGGTTAGAACAATGTAAGTCATGAATTCAAATTATAATATAATTAAATAATTATCATAAAAAAAAATCACACAGCTTAGACAACTTAGATGTTTTTGAACTCCATTAATGGCCATACTTGAGTATTTACCCTTATAGCTTAGTTCAAACAATGACATAATGTTGATACTAAGTATTCACCCTTATAACTTTACTTGATCAATTACACAATGTTAATACTAGGTATTAACCCCTATAACTTAGCTCGTTCTAGTAACACAATGGTGATTTCGAATATTAACCCTTACAACCCAGCTCAATCAATAGTACAAAGTTGATTCAAGGTATCAATCCTCAAGGCTCAACTCGACCATACTTCAATAGTTGAATATATTACCTACATTAATCATAAATAGTTAATATCAAACAGTTTAATAACTCGGTTAACACCATCACAAGTCGACCAAGTATACATTATTTCAACATATCACTATGCATATAATTATTCATGCATTGATGGATAATAGGTCAACTAGGACAACTAGTTAATCTATCAAGTAAGTCAAATTAGTTAGTTCACAAAATCTAACATTTCCTTAAGGTATCATGCTTAACCAACCTAACTAAGTGCTCAACCTAACTAACTGAGTGCTCTATCGAGCTAGCCAAGTATACTAGGAATATATCACACACAAATCAACATCATCGATATTAATATACATATTATACCATTTCAGAAATAACTTCTTTTCTAAATATTATATTCTAAATAATAACTTTCCTTATCTTAATATATTGTGGCTTAACCTAGACCTTTTTCTTTGAGCTCAAGTTCAACTCTGGTCTAATAAATGCTCAAGTAGGCTCTATTTATCTCCTTAGCTCTACTTGTCTTCCTTCACAACTCTTATCCTTTTATAGGTAGTAAAATCCTTATTTTTATTTACTATTATTATTGTGATGATGTTATTAGGGAAAAGTTTTTATCCTTTTCCTTAACTCTTCCATACAAGAGATAACCTTTTTATCTCTTACATTAATTAACTTCTACACAATCCTTATACCTAGTACAAGCTCATCCAACGAGTCTTTACTAGTATGTTGAGTACAAGTTAGTCTTTACTAGTATGTTGAGTACAAGTTAGGCAAAAAATTTCCATATAATTTTAAAATATAGATCGGTCAAGGGTATATCAAATTATCTAAATGAACTCAATCAAATAATCTACTAAATTGTCTTAATAAACTTGACTAAATAAACAACAAAATGCACTTATCGAATTATTTAATAGAATTTGAGAAAATTAATTTATCGAATTATTAAATAAAAATATTTATAAAAAATTAAATATTTATTATTAATTTTACAATAATATTCACATAACTTTTTTTAATTGTGTGTTGTACCATATTTTATTTTAAATTAAATTTAAACTTTTTTAAAATTATAATGATCATATATAACATTATTAAACAATTTATAATGTTTAATATAATCTAAAATATCTCTTATATATTTAACGCTTATTTATTGTGAATTTTAATTATATAAAATATTATAAATTAGAATACACAACTCAGTGAAACTTTCTAGTTGCTCCGTCAATAAAACATTTTTAACATCTTTCTTTTTCCCGTTTGAAGGTACATTTTGCATCCTAACTTCACAAAAAAAACGTCAAACTAAATTCAAATTAATTTCTTTCCTTTGATCTTTCTTTATAATCGATGTCGTTAGAATATATCATCTTTATTTTTAAGTTAAATTTCAAATATATATATATATATATATATATATATAAAAGTAAATTTATACGATAATTTAAACTTTTATTATAGTTTATTTATATATATTTAAAAAATTAACTTATTATAAGTTTTAATTATAAGAAATATTTTTCTTATGTGATACATAAATTAAAATATTATTTCACGTCATATTTGTACATTTATCTTTCACCCTTTTATTTTATGTTATATTTATTTAACTTTTTTTTTTAAGAAATATATATAAATATAAAAATTATTATGAATTTAACTATTTTTAAAATTTTTAAAATTTCTTTAGAGTTTATTCTTTATCTATATATTATAATTAAATATCAATTTTAGTTAATATAAATTTTTTTTAATAAAATCATATGATTTTCCTTTTATATAAATAATATTTTGTGACAACGAAATTAACAAAAAGTTAGTCCTTCTAACTCCTAGAACGTCATCATTTATGATATACATATTTCTGATTTTTTTTTTTTTAACTATGCATGTTATGTTAGAGTTAGTTTAGTACTTAAAAAAGTGGATGGATTAAAGAAAAAGCATATATAAAAAATTTCATAGTCTTCATCCTCTATATGGTTGAAAGTGATAAAAGAAAGACTATGTTATATTTTTAGCTTTTAAAATTTTGAATGGAAAAAGAAGGAAAAATCATTTCATAAGAAGATAAATATAACTTATTTATATTTTTAGTTTATTCTTTGTTTAAAGTATTATCATTATATAAATACATATTTATTTTTATTCCATTTTCAGAGATTAAACACAAGAAAATATATTTCTTTTCTTTAATTTTCATTCTTATTACACAACCTAAAAGAAAAAGCTTCTTTATTTCTTTTTATTTCTATATTTCGAACTTAAGTTTTTAAGAATATTATATCCAACATATTTTATTTTTTTGCAAACAATTATAAAATGATATAACATTTTTTATATATTACAATGATATAAATATTTTTTATATATTCATATTTTTAAGATAATAAAAAATTAATATAATTAAAAGTTTCATTATTAAAATTTTATACTTACATGATTAATTAATTATACATTATAATTTTCTTAGAAGTAAATTTACAATATATTTACAATATATAAGGTATCTTTTCTTTAATCAATTTTTATAAGTTTTATTTGAATAATGAGATTTTACAAAATTTCATAATGTCATCTTTCAATATTTGGTTCCCTCTAAAATTACTGTTATAAAAATACAATTGTAGATAATGATTTTTTTTAAGACTCAGTTTTGAATTTTAATAAAAGCTTTATTATATCATATCAATATGTTAAAATGAGATTGTTTCGTAAAAGTTATTATATCATATCAATAGGTTTGAAATTGATCTATTTTTCCCAAAATAATCATACGAAGGAACTTTGTTACCTCTATCATCAAATTAATCTAATTTATTTTCATAAAATTAATTTAATAAAATAAAATTTGTGCTATTTAATTTGATTATATATTTAAGTGACGTGATATCTTCAACACATTTTCTTATGACGCGAGTCCTTAAACTCGAACATGAGATTAGAAATTTATGAGTATTCCAATAATAATCCGAAAAATTTATGGATAGTCCGATAAAGGTTCAAGAATGAGAAATTTATGAGTGATTCGATAACGATCACGGATGAGAAATTTATTGATAGTGTGATAGTGACTTAAGAATCTTGTTAAAATAAATTTTAATATCATATTAATAATAGACTTAAAAATTTAACTTATTCTCATAAAATCTGTTAAAATATGTTGAATGAGGTGAGATTTATATTATTTAATTTGATTTAAACGATATGAGTTCACCGTCATAAATTAATTAACTTGCTTCTCATTATGTTAAAGAATTAATACTCACAAAGAATTAATACTCACGTGAATAAAATTTAAATTTTAACCAATTTTAAAAATTTATTTTGTACTATATTCACACAAGTTTTATTTGTTATCAAAATTGGAAAGGTTAATTTAGTTAAATAGAATTTAGAATCAAATTTAAACTTCCATCCATCTTAAAACTTATTCTTTTTTATCACAATTTTCTTCAAATTTATTAGGTTAAAAAGAGTAATTTCATTAGCTATAGTAATTTAACAAATTTTTATACATATTAAAATATGTAAATGTTTAACATACATTCGTTTTTATATAAATGCTATATTTATTAGTTATTGAATGCATTATATCACTCAACATAAATATAATAATTTAACGAAAAGTACTTCTCTTATAAATTAATTTTATTTTACATTGAAGATTATTAATTTTATGAAACATTAAAAATAAATATAATATATTTAATAAAGAACGTATAACAAAACAAGTATCAGGGTATAATTGTTTCTTAAGAAAATTCCTACATGTTCATAGTTCATGAGAGGAGGTTATCTTATCAATACACTTAATTGTCGGTTATAAAGGTTGTATCATCACCAATTTTTCTTTTATTTTTACTTCTTTCTTTTCTATGACTTGTAATTAATATGGCAGTACGAAAAGTAATTTATAATAATTAAAAATGAAAAAAATGAAAAAAATGAAAAGAATGCAGACAATGTTTACCATCTTATCAGTCTTTTTTTGTTGTTGCACGTCAATCACTTACTGAGAGTACATGTCAATCAAATAATTCAAAATTTGGTCCAAGCATCAAGAACGCTCATGCAGCTTTATGATTTTTTCGGCATAATTTTTTATCTCTTCTTTTTATTATTATCGTTATTACTTTTTCTCCATTTTTCACTTTTAATACATTGATTAATTAGAGAAAAATAAACCATATTCAAAAGTTTAAAATTGTTTTTCATTATAATAATAAAAAAAATTTATTTCTTTCTTATTTTTATTTATGTTAAAAAATAATAATTAAAAGTTAATTAAAAATTAAAGACGGATTAAAATTAAATTTGTATTAAATTTTTTAAATATATTTTTATTAAATAATATGATTTCATTTATATTTTATATTTTAAATAAAAAATTAATCAAATCAAATTAAATTATTTATTATATTTAAATATAAAATTATATTTTAAAAATTAAACAATTACAAAAATATATAAATATATTTTATAAAAAATATTTTTTTATTATATTATTTATAGTTATACATAAAAAAATGTAATATTTTTTATTTTATTATATTTTATCATTATTTTAACTTATTTTATTATTTTATTTTTTATTTAATATATTTTTTATTTATAATTTTTTTACTCTTTTCTTTATTAATTTTTTAATTTTTTTAACTTCTTTTTCATCAATTTTTTTATTCAAATTAACTAATTAAAATTTATTTATTTTATTTAAATTGTCAAAAAAATATTTAATTTATATGAACTAAAATAAATATAAAAAAAATTATAAAATAAAAGATACAATTTAAATTATATCAAATATAATAATAAATTTATATTATAATTTTTAATTATAAGATTATATAATTTTTAATTATAAGATTATATAATTTATTTATAAATATAATAAGAATTCAAATTATAAATAAAATAAAAATTATAAAATATATTTATATTTAATAATTGATTATTATAAAATTATAATATATATTTTTTTATTATTTTATAATTTAAAAAATATATAAATTTATCTTTAATTGATTTTTTTAATTGGATCAAATTTAATTTATTTCAAACTCAAATTAAAGGATTTTTAATATTAAATTTAAAATTTAATATAATTTAATTAAAATTATTAAATAATAATAATAATTATTATTATTAATTTTGTAAAATTAGGCTAAGTCAAGTTTAGATGAACTTTAAACCTAATAATTAGAAAAAAAAACATATAAATAAGTTTAATTTTCTAATCATTCTTTATTTTTCTAAATTTTTAGAAAACATTTTTCTTCATTCTTTATAATCTCTCTCAAAAAAATTTTTAAATTTCCTATTTTTTTTAAAGGTTTTTCACTCATTTTTCATTTATATGAAAATTTAAAGGTACCGGGATATAAATATTAAGGTGAGAAACGAAATACATTGGTTGAAATTATCAATTAGGTAAGTTCTAAATATTCTAACCCTTTTAAAATTTTTGGTGAATCTTGAAATAGGGATTTAGGGTTATGTTTAGGTTCTTAATGAATCTTGATGATTTTATAATTACGTTCTTATAGAATTTAATAAAATTTTGGGATCATTTTGAAGTCGAGAATAAAGGTTTGAATTAGAGGTAAAGGAAGTAAATTAAATATTGTATGTTAAGTATTTGATGGATTGCTCTTGTGTGTTTAAAAGCATGATTAATGTGAATTGAGTATTTTCTTGAGAGTATATGATGAATAACTAGATGATATTGCATCAAAGATGTTTAATTTACCAAAATTTCACATAAGAATGGAAGATTAGGTGCTAGATTATGAATTTTTGAGGTTTCTTGCATTGTATGTAAAGAACTTTACTGGAGCAAACCATTTTTACTTAAGTAATGACCTTTAGAACTAACATTTTGAGTATTTTTGTTTGAGCGAAAATTACTAAAGAGAAAATATCTCGCTTGATCAAGAATACTGTGTATATAGAAGATAAATTAAGTTCTAAAATGAATTAAAAAAATTTTAATTATATAAATGATGATGTAATATGATGGAATGAATATACTCTAATTGATTATATACTAAAGGTTTTAATGTTATATAATTGGAGAAATATTATGGATTTTGGTATTATATAATTGGAGATTTTATTGTGAAGATTCATTAAGATTATATATTTATAAATTATATTATGAAATATTGTGTAATTTGTTGAAATCAGAATTGTGAATTTGAAATTGGTAAGCATTTATAGAAATTGAAATATTATTATATGTGTACATAATTGTGAAATAAAGTTTATGATAGTAATATAAATTATAATTATAAGTTATAATTGAAGTTAAAAAAATTATAATAATATTAAAATAATGTGATGAAAATGGTGTTAAAAAATTGTGATAATAATAATGATATAAAAAAATTATATTAAAAATAATATTAAAAAAATTGTGATGAAGTTAATAAAAATGAAAATAATATTAATTAATTTTAATGATATTAATGGATTATATAATTTGATATTTTATAAATAAATAACAAATTAAATTAAATTGTATAAAAAAAATATATAAAAAAAATGTAACCCAATTTTTTTTGTAGAGAGTGTGTCTACTTAGTTTAAGACTGGAGTTGCAAAACAAAATTATCCTCGAAAGAATATATATCCTTTAAAGGAATATAAATATAATATTAATGATCATGCAATAAATGGAAGGCTATGGAAGAAAGGTTGGGATTTGTGGGGTATGGGAAGTTGATTCCTTTCTTATTTTGGAGTGTGGTTACATCTGACCGAAACGTTTCGAATTCTCAACCATTAAAAACATTAATGGCAAACACTGCCATATGCACCTCTGTTATGTACCATCTTTTACTTT
Source organism: Macrotyloma uniflorum (assembly GCA_016859785.1). Taxonomy (NCBI): domain Eukaryota; kingdom Viridiplantae; phylum Streptophyta; class Magnoliopsida; order Fabales; family Fabaceae; genus Macrotyloma; species Macrotyloma uniflorum. The sequence goes on from BDMB01000047.1 coordinate 863,114, forward strand.
TTCTGTGTCATGAACAGAAGAAAATCCCAACACGTGGTAAAACTACAGAGAAAGCCCACGTGGTCCCTTTACTGTACGGCCTACACGTTGACATCAGATGTGAATGTCATCATCATCTAATCAACTTCCCCACAACTCCTACATACTATTCAAATTTATACAAACTTACAAATAAATAAATTAAATTAAAAATAATAATTTTATAACCCAAATAAATATGTAAAACTTAAATATAATGTGTAAATTTTAATTTTAAATTAATAATATAAAATAAAAATTCTAATTGATGAAAAATTAATAAATAATAAAGTATATCACTTAATTACAAGTTTTTATTTATTTCAGGGTAAATATTATTTAAAAGCGAGAGAATTTCACGAGAATTAAAGCGAATGTTTCATAATTTGAGGCAATTTCAAATCTTCATTCTTTCTCTCCACAGATCAAAAGATTTGCGAAGAAAGTCTTGGAATACACATTTTACATAATATTTTATAATATTATATTATATAATTAATTATATTTAAAAATTTAATTATTTTTTAATTATATATATTATTTGTGAGAGTCCGATTTTGAATAAATTTTAAGCCCACTTACTTAGAAAGGGGAGAGATTATAAATAGCCTATTTAACCCTAATTCTCTCGTTTTTTACTCTTATTTTTAGAAAATCCTAATTTTCTTTCTCTCAAATTTCTCTCAATTCTTTCAAAGAATTCTCATTCAATTCTTATCTCTTTGAAAATTCGAGAACACCGAGGAAAAGAGCGTGAAGAGTAGATTTACTATATCTGAATATAATTTCATTTTGAGATCCTTTAAAGATAAAGGAAGCTAATTACACTACTAGAAAAAGATCTTTTTACGTCGGTTATATTGGACATTTAATGTCGGTTAACGCAGCGTCGTTGAATGAGATATCGTTAAATTTAACGTCGGTTAAGGGGACAACCGACGTAATATACAAAACTTTCAACATCGATTATTTATTGTTTGTGAAGCACTTGGATAGGAAAACCCTAACCCTGTTATTTCCCTCTCCGATTCTCTATGCGAGTTCCATCAAGGATCGCCTCTTCCAACTTACCGGAATTCCCGCACAGGACCAGCGCCTCATCACCGGCTTCCGCCACCTCAACGACGACAAATCGGCGATCCAATGCTCCTCGGAGGACGACAACATGTTCCCCTCGGTGTGGCTGTTGCTGCGGCTCAAAGGCGGCAAGGGAGGCTTCAGGTCGCTTCTTCGCGGCGCCGCGACGAAGGCCGGGCAGAAGAAAACCAACAATTTCGACGCGTGTCGGGACATGAGTGGTCGGAGGCTGAGGCACGTCAACGCTGAGAAGAGGTTGGAGGAGTGGAAGGCCGGAGAAGAGGAGAGAAAGCTTGAGAAGGTGGCGGAGGAGTTTCTCAAGAAGCAGATGAAGAAGGGGAAGGGTAAGAGAAGGAAACTGTTGTACAAGAAAATGTTGGGATCTCAACAAAATAGCAGAGATCGCGCTGGGAGTTATGAAATAATAACCATCAACATCGGTTACTAAAAAAACGACGTTAAAGTCAATATACAACGTCGGTTATAATACCAAACGACGTTGATACTCAACAATTACACGACGGTTAACCACAAACGACGTTATTTAATGACTATTAACATCGTTTAAATAAATAACCGACGTTGTTATATTTTCGATGACAGTTATATTTGTAACCGACGTCGAAAATGTAGTTATATTTACAATTTTGTCACCGCGTGTAAAACAACGTCGGTTATATTTATAACTAACGTTATTTTATGACGTTGAATCCCCTTCTTCTAGTAGTGTTAAACAAAATTATTCATGATTTATTGGATTATTATGTGTATTTTTTTGTGTTATTATGTGAGATTTATGAAAATTATTTTGATTATTATATTTGAAAGTGATTTAGGTTTCATCCTGAGATTGCGACCCTATTTTGGCTTGATTTTGTTTCGAATTTCAAAAAGTTTTCTTCATGAAAGTTGTAGGTCTAGATGTTATCTAACTCCTAACTTTTATTTCACCTAAAAAGGATATGTATAACTCAAGATACGATTTTTTTTGTAATTAAAGGTCGAGCTGTTAGGAAAATTATTCGCTTTGAAATTACGAACTCCATTTGTGATGTTTTGCTTAAGAATTTGGGAAAGTTTTCTTCATAAAAGTTTTAGCCCTAGATGTTAGCTAATCAATGACTTTTATTTCACATAAAAATAATGTGTAAAACATAAGATATGGATTTTTGAGTGATTAAAGGTCATGTTGTGAGGATGAACGAAACGTTTTCGAAAGTATTTTTACTTGAGCGAAAGTTTATTAATTTTGGATAATCATTCATCTTCTAATGTGTATTAAAAGAGTATATATATGTAAAATGTGATAAAATTTTATAAGATATTTGTTATATAATTAAACTATTTAGTTATGTGATGTGTGATTTGGTGATGTAATGTGATTGGAATTGGATTGTGAAATGAGATTGATGATGTGATGTGGTGAATTATGTTTGTGATTTGTGAGTTAGGTCACAAGGAATTGTGATAACAAAGGTGCAAGTGAATTTGTGATGGCAGGGAGCCAACGTAAATAACAATGACATTGATTGATGTTAATGAGATTGGTTTGATATGTTGTATAATTCTTGGATTGGTTGTGTGTTTTTGTGTAAGCTAGATAGTTACCACGTGGTACTATTTGGTATAGCTTTAGTGTACATATGAAAATCTAGAGATATTAGATGGGGTATCCAGACTTACTAATGGTATTCTAGTCACGTAGACAGGAGTACCATGTGGTGAGAGGTCGATGGAGACTTCTATTGCAGTTATCACTGGGTGGATTGAGCCATCAGTTCTTTGATACGTGTATGTAGGGGTTACCCTGGCGTGTCGGTACTAGAAAAAGGGAATAGGCAGGAAAATCTGGAGGTGAAAACGACTCTTAGAGTTAGTCTATGGCCTGGTAACCAAAGAAACATGTTTAGGTGCTAGCCTCATAGGTCAAGAGTTTCATATAATTTTTCGGAAGAATTTGTCTAGAATATTAGGTGTTGTGAATGACTGAATGTGATGAATGTGTGTGATTGAGAATGACTATGATGGTTTGAATATTTGAATATATTTATTTAGATAAATGATTGTGAGGATGAAATTATGAATGATATATATTTTGATTGGTTTTGTTTACATTAGCTTACCCTTTCTGTTTGTGTTTGTGGTTTTGTTGATACTGCGATGATCGTGTCTTGACACGGGAGCATATAACAATGTAGGTGAAAGTTAAACAATAGCTTCAAATTTTGCTTAAAGAGAAATTAATGTTGTGCTGAAGAATAATTTTACAACTTACAATTTATTGAGATTTTGTAAAAACTTTTTATTTTCAAGTGATAAACTTGAATAAAGTGAATATTCTATGTGTTTAGACGTTTTATATTTTATGATGTTTTGAAATTATTAATAATTAATGGGTAAATTTTTATTTCGTTATAGATGCAAAATAGGTATATTTTTAGTATGTTACATTATTATTAAAAGAAATAACTACAAAAATTATTAAAAAAATAAATAATTATAATAATAAATAAATAATTTATAATAATAAAAATTAATATTAAAATAATATACTATTTATATTTATATTTTAATAAAAATAATAAATAATAAAAATAGTATATATTTTTTATTTTATTTTAATAAATAATAAATAATTAAAAATAATATTAAAATTATAAAATATATAAAAATAAATAAAATTATTTTACTTTCTACTCATTTTCATTCTCTTTCTCTTAATCCAAACAATTTTACTTTTTCTCTTCTTTCTCTTCATTTCTTTCTTTTTCCACTCCCTCAAATCCACCCTTTAATTCAAACTTCTATTGACCGGATTTTACGTTAACATATAGCTTGTCACTTAATATCGATGTACTAATATAAATTTAAATGTTTTTCTACCATTTCTCTTGTAAAAAATATATGAAATTTTCAAAATCTAGATTTAGATATTTAGCTAAAATAAATAAAGTGTGTTCCATTTAATTTATTTTTAATTTCTTATTCTATGTAATAATGATGGTGGTATTGAAACAAATAGGTTAAGATTAGACTTTGAAAGATTTTTTAATAAATATAGTTTAAATTACTTTATTTTGTGTTTTTTATAAATAATTTATAATTTCTAAAAATTTTAAATATATTAATTTTATAATGAATTAACTAATACAATTTTTTAATTATAAAAAAATATTAATTAATCATTATTATTAATTAAATTTAAAAATAAAATAAATATGTATACAATTTAATATTTATATTATATTGAATAAGTTTATTACAATATGCAGTAAGTCAAATCAATTATATTATACAATTCATAAATTTTTTATAATACAACATAAAATTTCTTTTATTTTATGCTATAACTGGTATTTATTAATTAATTTTACTTTCCCACATTAAAATCTGATCACCACAATAATCATAAATCCACAAATATAAGATAATAAAGATAAATTAATATAAATAAAATTTAACATAATAAAATTAACAATCAAATTCTTATTATAATAATTATTCATTCAATCATCCTTAAATTACTCAAACAAGTAAATTTCTCACTTACATATAATTATTATACCCGATCATTCACATCCACATAAAAATATTAGATAGACTTTTCCAGAAAAATATATAAAATTCTTTATCTTCGGAACTAATACCTACTCATTCTTTTTTTACTATCAGACCATAGACTAACCTTAAGAGTATTTTTCATCTCTACATTCTCCGGTCTATCCCCATACATGCAACCGTACGTCAAAGTGATTCCTACACACAAATTAAAGTACAATGACTCAACCCATCCAATGATAAGTGTAGTTGAAATCCCCATCGACTTATCACCATATTGTACTCCTATTTACGTAACTAGGATACCATTTGAAGTCTGAATATCCTATAATGATATCTTTAAAATTTTATATGTACACAAAATCTATACTAAGTAGTATCCCGTAGTAACTACTTGACTCATACACAAACAACACATAATCATTTATCACACATAAAAAACCATACAGTCCAATCTCATTAGCACACAGACCGACATACAACTCAACACACATTCATATAATCTTGGCACATAGCCATATAATCTTGGCACACAACCATATAATCTTGGCACACAACCATATAATCTCCACTATTTTCATGTAACTTGCCACATCTCATAAATAATTTCCACCATTCATCACATAATCAATCTCACATTATGTTTCACCACATTTTACAAACACATAGTCTCAATAGTTCTTCATACAATCAATTTCATATCATGCTCCATAAAAACTCATAGTTATGTAAACTCAACAGTTTCTTATACAACAAGTTACATATAATTTTTTTTTACCAAATTTCACATTCATGTAATCTTTCAAATTCAATTTAGAACATAAAATAATTTTCCAACATCAATACATCTTCACTCAAGCCACAAATCCTCGCTCAAGCGAGATGACCTTTCACCAAGTGACCTTTTGTTGCTCAAGCAAAATACTTCCTAAGAGCAAAAAAATTGATCTAATTTTCTCGCTCTGGCGGGAAAATCAAGAAAAATCAAACTCGAGAGTGTGCTTTTCACTCATGCAAGATTTTCGTCGCTTAAGCAAAACTTACATAACAAGAACACCCAAGGACTATTGCTTAAGCAAAAATCTATTGCTCAAGCGATGGTCTCTTGGGTATCAGACCAAAAACAACGAAAATCCATTTTCATGAATCAATTTTCATCTCTAATACAAATTTTCACACCATATCCACATTCAACACAACATAATCCGATTTTCACATCATACATTTCATATACCACCAATAATGTCACACAAAATCACACTTCCACGTATAAGAGAAATTTATCAAACACTTAAAACTCAAGAAAACATCTAATTAGCTTCCCTTACTTCTAAATCAAGTTTTCCTCAAATTAAAATGAATCAAATATGTTCTATCTTTCTCTATAAGATTTGAACATAAAACTATCTACATCACTATAAATCTAAACTAATATCTTTCCAAATTGAATAAAAAATTTGGATTCCTAAGTATTTTGATCAAAGTACTCTAAAAATTAGGAAAAATTAGAACTTATTCAAAATAAAATTTTAATAAAATAGGATTGATTTATTCCACAAAAGCTTTCCCTAGTGTCCTTAGATCTTTAAATAGATGAGAAATGAGTGAAAAATCTTAAAGAGAATTGATAGAATTTGAGAAAAATTTTGAGAGAGAGAATTTGAAAGATTTTGAAATTTTAAAGAAAATATGAAGAATAAGAAAATTTTTCTATTTATACCATTTTACCATTTATAAGGAATTGACCAAAGACCCACTCATTGATAACTAGCCTGACGTTTACAAATTTAAATTATTTTTATTTTAAATTATTTAAATTTTAATATTCTTGTTAAAAATAATATATTTTAATCATCAAATACAAAAATAATAAATATAAAAACTAATACTTACGTGTAATACTTATAATTCTAATAACATTTTTGTTTTCATATAAATTATTTAATTAATTATTAGAATAATACCATAAATAATATATCAAATATTTAAAATATAAAATTAATTAATATTTTATATGTTTTTACGTAAAATTTTCGTTTTTATCCCTAAACATTTTCGAATTCAATTAATTCTTAAGTACTTTTTATAATTATATATAAATTTAAAAAAAATTTAAATTACAAATTGATCCTTAAATATTTTACATTAATTATAATTTGATCTATAATTAATTTTATTATTTTCAATTTTTTCTCTAAATATTTTTCATATTATATTTCATGTAATAGGTTAAAGTTGGCTTTCAATTGGGTGAACTTTAATGTAATTAGTTTAAGAGGGAGGAGAGTATTTAAGGTATAATTTTTTTAAACCTTCTCATTTTTATATTATTTTCATAAATCAACACTCTCTCACTCTCTAATATGCTCTCTCACACTCCCAAGCTCTCCCAAGTCTCTCCCTAGATTTTTTCTTCTAATTTCTTGGTAAATTGAGGACTTAAAAGTGGTTGGAAGAAGAACTTCAGCACTTGCATTGGTTAATCTCTTCAATTAGGTCAATGCTCTTAACTTTAATTTAGAGATGAAATTTGGGGGAATTTAGGATTTTGAAGGATCTTGGTTAGGTTCTTGGTAATTTATCTTAATTTAGATAATTTGATGTTTAGGTCATTAAACTAGTTTATAATCTTTGAAAAAACCTTGTGAATTTTCAAGAAGTTCAGTGGAAATTGAGGTAACGGAAGCTAATTGATTTTTTAATGTTTCTAAATTAGGGAAAAATTGAATGTGAAATTGACGGTGAAATTGTGTTGTATGTAGATTAAATTGTTGATATATTATTATTAGTATTTAATTGAATTAGATGATGCGCATTTGGAATGAATTTGGTTGATTTGGAGTGATGAATTAAGATTAATTGTAGTTTTCTTGCACTGTACATTGTTTATTTCGCTTGAGCGAAGGATTTTTTGTTTAAACGAGTGACTATGAGACTGCTCTTGGGTTCATTTTCACTTAAGCGAAGGTGGTTTCGCTCAAGCAAAAATGCTCCAGAGTTATATATGCTCTTGGGTGTGTTTTTGCTTGAGCAAACCACTTTTCGTTTGAGCGAGATATTTGCTTGAGCGAAAAGAGGCGTCACTTGAGCGAAAATGTCCCAGACTTGGAGTTGCTTTCGGGAGTGATTTCGCTTAAGTGAGGCTTGTTTGCTTGAGCAAAAATACCCTAACTTCAAAATAATTTTCTTGATGTAAATGTGTGACTATGATGATATGGGATGAATTGGGAGTATGTAATGATTTTTGGTATGATTTTCCAAATTTATGATTAAGCATGATGTTATTATCAATATTGAGGATTTACTTTTATGATTGAATGCAAAATTGTGATTTGAGCTAGATGGAATTGATTAGGGGAATAAATGTAGAATTTAAGTAAACTAAATTAAATATAATTGTAGATGGTTTTGTATGGATTACTGGATTGTAAAGATATTGAGATTATGTGAAATTTGAAGATATGGTATATTGTTTCAATGATAGGTTGAAAAGAGAGTTATGAGTGAATTGATGGAATATGATGAAAATGTTAGAATGATGATAAGCTTAAAAATGTTGGAACTATTATATGAATGTGGTTAGTAAATAAGTTGATATGAAATTGATGTGAGTTTCTATGTTGAATGGGTCGAGTCAAATTAGTTATCAAGGGATGCTATTTGACATAACATTAGTGTGTATGGAATTATCGAGATCTAATGCTGTAAAGAGGTGTCCAGACTTCTAATGATCTTCCTAGTTATGTAGACCGAGACTATCATGTGATGTGAGATCGATGGAGGTTTTGCTTACACTATTCCGTGGTGGTATGACTACGAGATAGGTGTTTGAGAACTATCTTGTAAATGGTGCCATTAAGAGGATAAATAGGTGTATTGAGGTGAAAAAGACTCTAGTAGGACAACACTTATTGCTCGACTACTATTAGCATGACAGGTGTTAGCCTTTGAGGTCAAGGATTCCATATGTCTTATTCAGATGTGTTTGTTTAGTTTTTAGGTGCTTGAGTGTATGAAACTATGTGCAGTGTATGTGAATAAAATGAATGAGGTGAAAGATGAAGATTGATGTTGAATTGAATATTAGAATATTATTAATTGTGATGTATCTATATACTGTGAAGATGAGTTTTGTTTATATTAGCTTACCCTTATTTTTCTTTGTCTTGTGATTTTTTTGGATTGCTATGATCGTGTTTCAACACGTGAGCAGATACTATTATAGGTAACCCTCTAGAAGGATGTGATTCCGATAACTTGAATGATTGTATAATGTAAATCATATGTTGAAAATGTAAATAGTTTTGACTGAGAGGAGATTGTTATAGAATTGTTTGAATGTATTTTACTCACTGTATATAAAGATTCCATGGTGTGTAAAGTATTTTATGATATCTTTCATATATTCATGTATTTCTACATTCATTATGATTTAGGAATATAACATTAGTAGTTTTTAAGTTCGTTAGAATTTTGGTATCAGAGCGGTTAGATTATAGAGTGACCTTAGGAATGAGACCTGCTTTGCTAGTTGTGTGAAAGTAGATTAAATAGGAATTACACTAAGATATTAACCTGTTTTAAATTCCTTGTGTTGTCTAGGTGGCCCCTAGACAGCCTCCTACCCCACCTCCTCAACAAACGAACATGGGTGGCATGGTCTGAGCATTGGAAATGATGATTTCCACCATTCAACAACAAAACTTGGCCATGACCCAACAACACCAGGCGTTGATGCAAGAACTAAAGTATGCTCTTTGGAATGTTGCTACTTCCTCCGAGATGACAGTAAAGTAGGTGAAACTCACTAATTTCTTGAGGTATGGACCTTAGAAATTTGATGGGAAGGCTGGTCCAGATGCAACCGACAACTAGGTCAGAGGAATTGAGAAGATATTTGAAACAATTGGCTACCCTGAACATAAAAAGATTATTTTTGTTGCATACCTACTAGAAGAAGAGGCAAAGTATTGGTGGATGGGGACACGATAGATGATGGATGCCCGCGATGAGAGAATTACTTAGGGAAGCTTCAGATTGCGATTCTTGGAAAAATACTTTCCTGATAGTGCTCAGTTTTCTAAAGAGGTAGAGTTTCTAAAGCTAGAATAAGGGAACTTGTTTGTGTACGACTATGCTACGAGGTTTGAGCACTTAACAAGATATTACTCTCAGGCTACTTCTGAGGCTTTGAGATGTAGGAAATTCGAGGAAGACCTCCGGTATGAGCTGAAATGGACAATAGTCCCCTTGTACATCTGTGACTTCCCTTTACTGGTGGAGAGGGCGAAGACTGTAAAGAGGTTCGAAGAAGGAGCCAGAAGGGTGATCAAAACTCATGGAGGGGGATCTTCCAATGGAACAGGTAGAGAAAAGTAGAAGAAGTCTTATGACCGACTGCATCAATTAAGGGGAGTAGTATCTTGCTACTCATTAATTAAATAAAGAAAAGCTAGACTTACTAGAAAATAGAAAGAAGTATTAATCATAATAATTAGTTTTTTATATTATAATAGTCAGTTTTTATATTACAATAATTAGCTTTTATTAGCCAGTTTTTTGCATATATGTTTTCCCTTATTTAGGCTAACTGTTAGTACTAAATTAGTGGAATTTTTTCCCGTGACTCTTTCCAATTTACGTTATCAATTTGTATATTTATACTATTGTAACTCAATGACAAAAATCAATTAAATTCATTTTCCTTATAAGAAGATGATTTTAAATGTAGTTGTTTTGTATTTTTAAATGAATTTAGAATTTTATTTTGATACGTAATTTAATGTTCTTACCTTAGTGTTCCCCTCCTTCGAAATTAATGACTGTTTCGGGATTCTGAAACTTGGAACGGTCTTTAAAGAATTCTCGACTCATGCTCTAAAACTCATGCTCTAAAGTAAGATTACTCTCACTTTTTTTAGAAAATTTGATTTTGCAAAGTTTACTTACTTTTGTTTATATAATAATGCTAGCAACTATGATCGGTGATTATTTTTGGCTATGTTTGTATTATGTTTTTTTTTTTTAAATAAATGCTTATGTTTGTATCACGTTTTTTTTTATACTTCTTTTTGTTATTTGTTCTTTTCTCTTGAAAGGATTTTTAGTTGAATAACTAATTTCTCTTTTTTTTTCTTCAACTATTTCTTCAATTAGGTGGGTGCAAACTTTACCTCATGAGTTGGTTTGTGAAGTTGAATTAGGCTTAAAGTCCATTTTTAATATGATTGAGTTGGTTTGTGAAGTTGAATTAGGCTTAAAGTCCATTTCTAATATGGTTTCAGAGTCTATCCTAATAAGGTTGTTGAGCCTATCAGACTACCCATAATTGTTTAATCCCATGTTTAAGTTGAGAAGACCTCGACGTAAGGAGAGTGTGTTGAAGATCCCACATTGTCTAAAAATGAGTTGGTTTTGTAAAGATGAGTTAGACTTAAAATTCACTTATAATACATCTATATCTATATTAAGTGAAAATTTTGATAGGTTGATAGAAGGTTCTATAGAAAATTTTGAAGTGCTATGATGATTCCTTTGAAAAACCTAGAGGACTACCTCCAATAATGCTATGGAACATGAAATCACCCTCAAATCTGGTTAAAAATTGATTAATGTGAAGCCTTATCATTACTCTTACCATCATAAAATGAGATTGAGAAACAGGTTTGAGAATTGATGGAAAATAGGACATCCGGTACAACCAGACAAAAATCTGTAATAAACTCTCCATACCAGTCATTGAAGAACTGCACAGAGCAAAGTATTTCTCTAAGTTGGATTTGAAATTCGGATATCACTATATGTGTATAAATGTTGGAGATATTTAAAAAACTGCATTTATAATCCACATAGTTCATTATGAATATCTCTAATGTATTTGGGGTTCACGAATGCCCCTTCTACATTTTGGTCTCTTATGAAGGAAGTATTTAGAGATTTTATGAGTATTGTTATTCTTTGATGACATACTCATGTATACCAAAGAATGGCACTACTAGAAAAAGTCCTTTTTACGTCGGTTAAATTGGACATTTAACGTCGAAAAATGAGGCGTCATTGAATCAGGCGACGTTAAATTTAACGTCGGCTATTAAAATAACCGACGTTGAAACTTCATGATATAACGTCGGTTATTTTAGTAACCGACGTGAAAACTTTGGGATTTAACGTCGGTTATTTTTATAACCGACGTTAAAAGTTTATTATATAACGTCGATTTTGAAATATGTTTATTTTATTGATTTAACGTCGGTTATTTTAGTAACCAACGTTGAAATATGTTTATTTTACTGATTTAACGTCATTTTCTACCATAACCGACGTAGATTTTCGATCAATTTTTGAAATTTGAAATTGTTTTATATTAATATTTCTGTTATAAGACCTGGTAATCGCATATATATTAATGAAATGTTATTATAACAAGTAAACAATTACAATTACAATTACAAATAATGAAACAAAATTCCCATTTCATAAATAATACAATTACAATTAATCATTTAGATAGAAGAAGTAAAGAAAACCCTAACTCTCTCTCTATGTGCAATTGTTTGTTCCTTCTTAATTTGATTTGGTACAAGTGTGACTAATTCCCTAACTCTGTATGTTCAATTGTTTGTTCCTAATTTTAACAAAGTGTACTGCCCATTTGTCTCTAACCATTTGTATGGTTTGATTAGGCAATGCTTCTTTCTCTGTAAATGCCTGTAAAAACGAAATAACTTATTCATTAGTTCCGATTATATCAAATAAATTGAATGTAACAATTTAGTGAAATAAGATGATACTTACCTCATCCCAAGTATCTTTAATGTTTCCAAAAATAATGAGCCACATCCAATACATCACGTAATATCCACACTCGAAAGAACCAGGTTGTTTGTTACACTAAAAAATACGACTTATTAGTATATAGTTTAGCATACAAACTTAAATTAGATACACTAAAAAAGTACATACTGTAATAAAATTCCAATTTGGAGGGGTGCTTGTGTGTTTTCCGCGTAAAGTACTGCAAACCTTAAGTACACTAATGTAAAATATTTGTTAGGGTTTAGGCTTTAAAATAAAAGAACTCATATAAAAATACAAGTAGGATGTTAAAAATACATACCCGTTTACAATACTTTTGATGTCAATGTCAGGTTTCCTCCCCAATGAGTAGAACCAACACACAACATTCTACTTAGGTAAAATAACCAATAGCTGCCAATGGTTTCTGTATAATTACCAATAATTAGAAGTTATTGAATAGAATAATGTAAGGAAAAATGATATTTTGCATAACTTACCCGTTTAAATAAGCCCCAAGGTATATATCTCGCTTTGACTCCATCACCCAGCCTTGGATATATTTTTGAACTTCTTCTCTTCTATTTCCTGATTTTTGTATTGATTGGGGTTCTAGGAATCCATAAGTATCTATACAGCCTTGCTCCTCTGCTAGCTGATGCAGCATCCTATAATATACCAATGTGGTTAACATGCATACATGTCATATAACCCTAAATAAAGCAGTGTATGTAAAAGCTATAATAATATACCAATGTGGTTAACATGCATACATGTCATATAACCCTAAATAAAGCAGTGTATGTACAAGCTATATATGTACTTACAGTGTCCAAACTTGTAGAACAGCTATGTTTAGACATTGATTTGCTTGAGCAATCTCCAAGGCATCTGTGTAGGCAATGTATATAGGGAATTCTTCATTCTGCACCCCAAATAACCGAGCATCCTATTGTAGTTCGAATTCCTTTATAAACAACTGTGGAGAAATTTTCAACAAATCATATATGGGTCTTGATGATTCCTCCACATCCGGTGTCTTCTCCTTCTTCTTCTCCTTCTCCTTCTCCTTCTCCTTATCCTTAAATGCATGATTGTACCAGTTTTTACATAATAATTAGTAACAATCAAGTAAATAATTAAATTAATGTTAAAGTTAGAAATGAGAGACAAACCTTTGCAAGAGCGGTTTTACCAGATGCCTAGGCCACGCAATGAAGGTTTGAAGGGCTTGTTCCACTGTCTGCACCTCATCAGTGGGGATAGGACTAGAGCATCAGCATGTATAACCTCTTCAACCACCACTTTGCATAAGTTAGATGCTAAAGCAACAGTGTGGATGGTTGAAGCCTCGAAGTCAACTGATGCATTGGCCACCAATTTTTGTTGCCCCTTATCATCCTCAGTCCACAATCCCCATTTATTCAGCCCTGTGGATGTCTTGGGATCAACAGGCCCTTCACTAGTCCCTTCAGTAGTAATCGGGTCAGCACAACTACCCTTAGTGCTAACTCGTGCACCTACAAATATGAAAAAAATATAAACTTGTAAATTAAGTTAGCAAGCAATTAAATAAATCATAAGATATAAATAGCTACCTGATACAGGAGGAACAGGGTCAACGGGTTGCATGGACTATGAACCAACAATCGATGCTAGAGTCGGACCAAAGGCCTGCATAAACTCCTCCCTGACTCGTGCAGTGATGGATGGAGTCAATTGCTCCTCAAGTCTTGTAGTGAGGGTTGGAGTCAACTGCTTCTCCAGTCTTGCCTTGAGGGTCCTCTCTAGTTCAGCAATCTTCTTGGTTGAATGATGTGGAGGAGTGATCATCCTTTGATGGTGGTCCAAAATACTGTCGGACTCCCACCCCTTTACCAGCAGCACGAACACGGCCAGGATGCTCAGGTCTTCCAATAGCCCTTGTCAAGATATCGTCACGACTACGAGGGATGAAAGATCCCTGACTCAATTGCTCCTCTAGCTCATCCTACAATAAAATATTAAAAGATCAAAATTTGGACAAGCGTAACTAAAATGAAAGCATTTTGAATCAATCATTTCACTTACAATTTTTGAGGCAATCTGCCTAGCTTCCTCAGATGTCATCTGACTAGAAGATTTTGTGCGAGCCCTCTTCCACTTCTGGTGACGTGTTGGAGGAGATGGTGGAGGAATTTCCTCTTGGCTTAAACTAGAGGATGACAACTCTGACTCCCGCATTTGTTTCTTCTCCTCCATCATTTTCTTTGTCAACAGATCATATCCTCCACGAGACAAACAATGGGGGGCCACATTTCTTCTCTGAATCTCCTTTGCTTTTAATCTTTTTTCCTACAAGAAATAGAAAAAAAATAGAGTAAGTAACTAGCAATTTAAGTTAAGCCAAAATTAAACCAAGGAAAATCATACCTCCCAATCAGGAGCTTTCCTAGAATGCACAAATTTCTTCCATGTCTCCTCATCTATGCCATATTTTTGGCAAGGAGTCAATCCCTTCTTAACCACATCTTCTGCAAAAACCCACTTAGTCGTCAATGTGGATTTGAATACATTTTTGCTATAGAACTCAGAATCTTCCTCCTTACCATATCAGAATTTACAAGATCAAAATGTTCCTACAGTAAAGAATTAGTTAGTTAAGTTGAGTATATGAACAAGTTAATGATATGTGAAGGAAGTATTAATTTAGTACTTACCAAGAGATCTTGCCAAATCAAATTCTTCACAGTCTCCTCCATATAATCCCACGATGGATGAAGAATAGACACCTACATACAAATTTATCAAATAAATATAAACTAAACATTCAAAGTAGATAATAATTTAAAGAAATACTTCATTACAATAAATACCTTTTCTCTAGCCAGTGTACCCAAATAGCTATTAAATTGGGTACTATGTGGACTTGAGACCTTTCCAGTCTTAGGATCAACAGACACAGTCAACTTTTCTCCAGACATGTGTCTAACAGTCAAGCCTTTCAGTCGTGTGGCTTGCCGACTCTTCTTCGAAGTTGGTGGCGGAGGAGATGGTGGAGGAGATGGTGGAGGAGATGCCGGAGGAGATGCCATGTGCCTGTATTAAAAAAAAAAAAAAAGCTTTATAAGAATACATAACTTAATTATAGCAGAGATAAACATGGAAATGAACAAATTTACATAATAAAAAATAATAACGGAAACCCTAAAGTTTACATAACTTAAATAGTTAAATTTTCCCATATGCCTTCATCATGGTCATGCCGAGTTGCATGGACCAAGTCGTCTTCCATATAGTCTATAGTAGTAGGCATTCGTGGTGAAATAGGGATGTCAATGGTCTCATCACCATCATCATCATCGTACCCAATTGTGATATAATTGACTTTTCCTTTTAGGACTATAGACCACCTACCATTACATGGGTCTGTGATGTAAAAAACTTGTTTTGCTTGTTGTGCTAGTATAAATGGCTCTTCTTTATGACCAAACTTCTTAAGATCAATCAAAGTAAAGCCCATATAGTCAATTTGAACACCAGTTTTGCTATCAATCCATTGACATTTAAATAAAGGTACTTTGAATTTAGTGTAATCGACCTCCCAAATTTCCTCAATGTACCCAAAGTAACTCATGGATGCCATGACAGGATTTTTGTCCTTTGAACTAGAAAAGTGCATTGAGGTGGCTTCAATAGATACTCCACTATTTTGGACAGTGTCTTTTCATCTTGCAGCTTTGTGTAGAAAGAGTATTTGTTAATGTCATAGCTAGTCCAAGTGATGACATTATGTCTAGGACCATGTGCTAGCCATTTCAATGTATTAGAGACATTATGATCTGAAAAGACTTTATTTTTAAACCAACTAACAAACTGGTTCCTATGCTCCTTAACCAACAACCTTTCACTCATTTTAGGGTTAAGTTCCTTCAACATCTGTTTATGAGCATCTATGTAGGGAAGAACTTCATCTGTATTATTCAGAATATACAAGTGTGCCATACTCAACAAATGAAGATCTTTGGTTTCAACTTTTATCCCACGAGTACCCTTACCATTTATTCTATCATCATGACGACTAGTAGGAACACCAATGGGTTCTGTTTGTGCTAAGTATTCTGAACAAAATTCTATGGCTTCTTCTGCAATATACCTTTCAACAATAGAAGCTTCAGGTCTGTATGGATTTTTAGAATACCCTTTAAAGATCTATGTATCTCTCAATTGGGTACATCCACCTCAAACAAACGGGCCCACATAATCGAATCTCTCTAACTAGATGAACAATTAAGTGGACCATAATATCAAAAAAAGAGGGGGGAAAATACATCTCCAACAAACATAATATGACTGCACCCTCATTTTCCAATTCATCCAACAACTTTTCATCAATCACCTTGGCACATATTTGATTAAAGAAGAAACATAGACGCATAATGGCATGTCTGACATTCTTGGGTAATATGTCACGTATAGCAACAGGTAAGAGTTGTTGCATTAAAACATGACAGTCGTGAGACTTTAACCCCACCAACTTCAGATCTTTCATGGACACAAGGCTCTTAATATTTGAAGAGTATCCTTGTGGCACTTTAATACCGCGAAGACAACCACATAAACTTCTTTTCTCCTTTTTTGATAGAGTGTGACATGCTGGTGGTAGATATGTTCTCTTGCCTTCAGGTCTTGGATGTAATTCTGCACGAATTCCCATTTCAGCTAGGTCTTGACGGGCATTCACTCCATCTTTTGTCTTTCCTTTAATGTTCAAAAGTGTGCCAATGAGACTATCACAAACATTTTTCTCCACATGCATGACATCGATACAATGACGTACATCTAAGTGTCTTCAAAATGGAAGATCAAAGAAAATTGATTTCTTCTTCCATAAGTTTTTGTCTGAAGATTTTTTTTGGAACTTCCCAAATGGAATGTTGATATTCCTCACTCGATCATAAACTTCTTCACCAGTTAATGGTTCTTTGGCAATTTCATCCCCCTGATAACCATTAAAAGATTTCTTTAATTTACGATATGGATGGTCTTTCGATAGAAATTTTCTTTGTCTATTATAAATTGTCTTCTTTCCATGTTTCAGTTGAAGATAACTAGTATCTTCTTCACAGATAGGACAAGCATAATGACCTTTTACACTATAGCCACTTAAGTTTCCATATGCTGGAAAATCATTGATGGTACAAAATAACATTGCACGCAACTTAAAGCTCTGCTGCAAATAACTATCAAACACATCAACTCCTTCCTCCCACAAGAGCTTTAAGTCTTCTATCAAAGGACTTAAATACACATCAATGTCATTTCCTGGCTGTCTTGGACCTGTAATCATCATCGACAACATAACATATTTACGCTTCATGCACAAGCATGGTGAAAGATTGTAAATCACCAATAAAACTGGCCATGAGCTATGGTTGGTACTTAAATTCCCAAAAGGGTTCATTCCGTCTGTAGCTAATCCTAGTCTCAGGTTTCTTGGATCACTACCAAAACTTGGAAATAGACAGTCAAATTTCTTCCATTGTGGAGAATCAACTAGATGTCGAAGCTGGCCAGCAGGTGATTTGGCCTTTGAATGCCATAACAAATTTTCTGCATCTCCCGGATTGGCGAACAATTGCTTAAACTTAGGAATTATTGGAAGATACCAGACAACCTTTCCAGGAGGAGACTTTTTATCAATGTCCTCACCCTCATTATCCTCATCCTTAACTTTATAACGTGATACACCACATCTTGGACAATTGTTAAGAGATTTAAACTCTTTCCTGTATAACACACAGTCATTAGGACAAGCGTGTATCTTTTTATATTCTAAACCCATCGGACAAAGTATCTTCTTCGCTTCATACATACGATTTGGCAAAGTATTATTGTTTGGGAGCATATCCTTTAATATATGGAGTAATTCATTAAAACTTGTATCAGTCCAACCATATTTTGCCTTCAAATTCACCAATCTTAGTGTCGATGACAATCGTGTGAAAGATTTACAGCCAGGATACAATGGAGTCTCTGAATCTGTCCTCAATATATCATATAAAGGGGCATGTGCTTTAAGGAAGCTACTTTCACCCACATCACCCAGCATGTCCTCTATTCGATCTTCAACGGTGACATCTTCCTCGTTAGTTTGTGATCTTGCTGAATTATCAATCCTTTCACCATGCCAAGTCCAAGTTGTGTAATTCTTCATCATTCCATCACAAATAAGATGCTCCCGTATTAGTACTATGTCTTGTGTTCTCCCATTTAGACAATTAACGCACGGACAATACAATTTTCCATTAAAATTTGGGCCATTTTGTTTCGCATATTCTATAAATTCTTCAACTCCATTCTCATACTCTTTTGACATGCGATTTGTATTTAACCAATTTCGATCCATCTTGCAAGATGACACTATAAATGAAGAATAATAAAATTCATTCAGTAGTGGTTGAGAGTGAGCATACATTAATAGTTAAAGTAGTACTGTTGCACACACCAATGACATGCCCTCCTTCTTACCACCATAATTGGACAAATACTAACATTCTAATTTGAATCTTAGTATGAGTGTAATCTGCCCCTATCCCACTACTCTAGGAATCCATTAAATGATGCTAAACTTTAGTCATATAAATATCATATTGTTGGTTCTACATTAAATGATGCATCAAATCCTATGTTAAAGCCAAAAAATGCAATAAACAACTCAAGTTGACTAGCCTCAAGCAATGATTGTGAGTGTACTATGAAATTGCTCCTAAGACAGCTTGAAGTCCTGTGTCTAGTTAACACCCTGTAGTAGGATAAATTATTAGTAGAGATTCAAATAAAAATAGGTCATATCTTAGTCCATTATAATTGGTTAATTAAATGAAATATATTTTGACTTATAATCAATAATTTTTTAATTTTTTTAACCCAACCAGACTCAAATCCATAATAAACCAAGTTAACTCATGGTTAGAACTATATTAACACACTAATCAAGTGTATGAATGAACTACTTAACCTCTAAGTGGAATTCAATTGATGGATTTGATCTTGCCAGTAATGAAGATTAGTTAATTCCAAATAACTTTTAAATAATATTTTTATTTTTAAACAACTTTTATAAGCACTTGATGTTATTAGTTCTTCCATTCATAACAATAAATATGCTTATTATCAAGTAATTAACTATAGTAATAAGTAATCAAATAAAATAAAAATGAGTCACATGATTTCTTTTCAACAAATTAGTGCTCATTTGTAGAGTAATGTTATCAATGAAATTCAAAACATCTTATCTATTAAATAAATTCATTGAAGTCATTTTAAAGTGTTCTTTTAAAAAGGATAACTCAGATTTCTATCAAAGATTATTCATGCATGCATAAAACTAATAAATATTTCATATAAAAAACCAATCAATAAACCAGTAGTGGATAATATTTGCAACAAAATAGAAGGAGAAACCTTTCATTTTCTATGAGTCTTCACAATCATAGACAGTCCCACAGGTACATTTGGATTTATAGAAATAGGGTGATGTACAAAAATGAAAACGCAAATACAAAGGAAATTTTTAGCATAGTCCAAGTTAAAACTTGGTCATGGGTCAACATTAGAATAAATAGTGATTGAGACATTTTTCCTATGGTGTATTAATCCTTTATCATTTATAGGGTAGACTAAGATATACATCAATGAAGGTTTCAACAATAGGAGTGATAATTATCTAGTTAATCTTTATTTTTCAGACACTTTTACACACTTTTGCAATATGTATTTGTAACTATTTTTTGTACTTTTGGTACCAACTCTTATTAATATATTTGTCTTTTCCGATAAAAAAAAAAGAGATAATGACGAGATGTCTAACCCTAACAAATTATAATTGTATTTGTAGTAAAAACAATTGTATGTCCATATTTTAGGTATTATGTTACTGGAATTTTAGTAAATTTATAATTCATTGAATGAACTATAGTGTTCTATTTAAGATAAGATGAGGGAGTACCTAAACTTTTTTCTTGGATCTTGAATTGTCCAATTGGAAAAGTTGGGGAAGATTAATCACTTTATATTAATATGATTAGTTTAATCAACATTTCATATATTTTTCAAAAGTTTAGCTAAATACATTGTTTTGATCTTTAGGTGCATATTTGATTGTGTTTGATTTGATGTTACTAGAGGTGTTCAGAACCGAACCAATCCAAAAAAATAATCGAAAACCGATCCAAAAAATCGAAAATCGATTAAAACCGCAAAGTTTTGGATCACTTTGGATCTTTTTTTTTTTTAAATCGCACAGTTTGGTTTGGATTGTAGTTTTGCATTTCAAAACCAATCCAAACCGAACCGAACCGCAATACTTTATTAGAATATAATTATATTGTAAATTTTACTTTAAAAAAAATCTAACATTTCCTATTATAACTTTCGTTTTAAGATCCATTTTCTTGAGAAATCTTATCAATATATAATTTCGTTATCACATCATCAACCTTTATTACAATTCGTCTTCATCGTCATACCCTCACCTTCTATTTAAATCATTACACAATCTTACCTTCTATTTAAATCATTCTTTTCATTCCAAGTGATATGATTTTCTTAATTTGATTGTCTTATTATGTATTTCAATATTCATTGGATAAATATTCTATTATTTCTCTATTTTGATTTGGGATTCAAGTTCATTTCAATTAATTTTATTTTTGCCAGGATTATTTTTATTTTATTTTTTATATTTTTATAAAGTTGAAAATTTTCTTTATAATAGTGTTTATCTAAGTCTTTAAATGAATCAAATTTTGTTGATGAACGGGTAGTGAAATATATAAGAATTTTAATATTTTATCTTAAAATAATATATGATTTTAATTTTTAATAACACTAAAAATTTAAGTAATAAAATAACAATTTTAAAAGTTTTTAAACTATTAAAATTACTTTATTTACACTCATTCTTATATAATATTATTATTCACGGTTTATAATCTTTTATTTTTTTTTTCTACTAGAATCATTCATAAACTAATGTTATACTTATATAACATTTAGTAATGATTATATTTTTAAAAGTTTATTATTCAATATATTTTTTAACTTTTAAGTAACATATATACTATGATTATATTTTAATTTTAAAAATAAAAATAAGTTCACCTTTAATAAAAAAATTAAATTAAAAATTACAAACCGCCAAAATCGATCAAAATCAAATTGCTAAAATTCATTTGGATTGGTTCAGATTTTTTTCTGTTTCAAACCGAACCAAACCAAACCGTATAATTTTTTTTTATTTGGTTTGGATGTATTTTTAATAAAAAATCGAACCAAACCGCACCGCGAACACCCCTAGATGTTACTATATTCATTTCGTGTTACCAAAAAACCAATATGAAATATTGTCAAAATTTTGTGAAATAAAAAGAAATATTGATTAACATATACATAATATTAAACTATAAAAAAGTGAGTCTTCCTAAATGGGATAAGGTCACACATTTTAAAAAGTGACATTGACATGCATTTAAATGTCCATCTTATGCATACAAAACATAAATATGGATTGAAGTTGGATTAATTTGTCTCATATAACTAATAAATACTGTAACAAACCAAAAATATATATAATTTGCTTCTATAATGGAATAAAAATCTACCAATACATTATTACTAATTTCAAAACATCATAAAATATGAAACGTCCAAATACAAAGAATATGTAATTATCCATATAAGGTTTACCACTTGAAATAAAACGTCTTTACAAAAACTCATAATAAATTGAAAGTTGAAAAATTATTCAGCACCACAAAATTAATTTCTCTTTAAGCAAAACTTGAAGTTATATAACTTTCACCTGCATTGCTATCTGCTCCTGTGTCATGACATGATCATCGCAATATCAATAAAACCACAAACACAAATAGCAAGGGTAAGCTAATATAAAAAAAACTAATCAAAATATATATAACTCATAAATCCATCATCACAATCATTTATCTAAATATATTCAGATATACAAACCATCATAGTTGTTCTCAATCACACGGATTCATCACACTCACTTATTCACAATATCTAATATTCTAGGCAAACTCTTCCGGAAAATTATATGGAATTCTTGACCTCTAAGGCTAGCACCTGAACATGTTTCCTTGGTTACCAGACCATAGACGAATTCTAAGAGTCTTTTTCACCTCCGAATGTCCCTGCCTATTCCCATTTTCTGGTACCGACACGTCAGGGCAATGTTAAGTGTTTATATGCTCATGAAAAGGAGATCAATTCAAAACACTTTTCGAGGAAAAATAGAGATAAATGACTACAAAAGCCCCAGTTTTGGTTAATCCAAGTGTAGGCCATTAAATGAGAAGAAGAGAATTGAAAAGTGATAAAAAGTTGAAGAAAAGAAGAGGCGCTAAGCGGATGCTCGCGCTGAGCGAAATTAAATTGAATTTGCTTTCGGTTACCAATCTGCTCAGCGCAGGCCAATTTCGCTAAGCGCATCCCAACCAACTTCGGCCAAATTTTCCTATTTAAGGAGTGAGCCATGAAACATTCAAATCATCACTTCTACAGACGAAAGCAAAGGAGAGTCATAGGGTTTTAAGGGTCTAGCTTGGGAAAGCGGCCGGATACTCCGGAAGCACAATTCTGCCTAGGGTTCTTTTCTTTGTAATCTTCTTTATGGAACAACCCACCATGAGTGGCTAAGGTACTTCTTTGTATAGGGATTGAGTTTGAATTGTAACTTCTCATTACTCTTCTACATCTATGTAATTCTTTTATTTTGATTAAGGTTTTGGTTGTGCACACTCATCTCCATCTTTTGAATAGGTATTTTTGTGGGAACATTATATCTTTTCCGATCTCAACCCTAATCCCCAATTTACCTAATTCTAGGAACGAAATTAGGGTAATTGGGTTTTACGAAATCTGATCTTTATTGCAAAAATTTCTATTGATCTTTTAAAAGGAATTGAAAAAGACTTTGGGCAGTTTTAGGGTTTTCGATCAAGGAATTGACGGAAACTAAATATTTATTTTGATAATCAAAAGAAGTCATTGTTGCATTTGATTGCTTCTGAGTTTTGAAGAGATTACACAATAATCTGATTCCTATACGCTTTTATTATTAAACTTTATTCCAATTTATCGCACTTACTCTAAATTCATATTTTCTAAATCTACTCTTTAAATTCCGATAATACATGAAACCCTTGCAGGCATAGTTTTTCCAAATCCCTGTGTTCGATACCCTATATTTGGTATGTAACACCCTTAATTTTTGGGATGTGCATTTTATCTTGTGTGATATATTTAAAATTAATAGAAATTATTTTTATTATAATTATTATTAGTTTAAAAGAAAATAAATAAATAAAAATATTTTAAAAAAAAGTAATAAAATAATAAAATAAAACTTCACCGCCTCGAAATATATATATGTATATATATCTATATATATATATATTTATTTATAAACAAGGCACCGACTTCTTCTATTTCATTTCCTTTCTCCTGCACGACACAATGACCATCTTCTTCTTCCTCTCCATTTTCAAAACTTTAATTCTGAAAATCTTGCTTTGATTCTCGGTTTTCTTCTCAATTTGAGGTAATGCTACTCAAATCTTAGCTTCCTATTTCAATTTCACCGATTGAAATCCTAGATTAACGGTAGATTTTATTGATTTTGAAGGTTTGAGTTGGAAAATTTCAAAGTTCTCTGTTTTTGGATTGTTTGAAGAATTTCAAGGTAAGGGAAGTTTATTTCTTATTCTAAATCTGTAATGTATGATGTTCAGTGGATTGATTGTTGTCTGGATGTGTTAAATTTTGAAAATAGATGTTTTAATCATTGAAACCCGAGACATTTTTGCATCACTGTAAAAATCCGCTCAGCGGATTCCAATCCGCTGAGCACACTGAAGAACACACATCACTGGAGCGAATCCACTCAGCGCGGGCGAAATCCGCTCAATGCAGCAGAATCCGCTCAGCGTAGGGGAAATCCGTTTAGTGCACACCAAAAATATTTACTATTTGCACCCTCCTGTTTTTACTATTTGCACCCCTGTTTTTTATTGTACCCTATTTTGTTTTTTGTACCCCGATGTGATTGTCTTTTATTGTTAAGTGATATTTAGAGATGATAAGTTGAAAATTAATCACCTGGAGAGTACGAAAGTTGTGAGATTTAGACAGTAAGATCCCTTCAAGTTGAATTCCATGTGGATCAGTAACAGAGATACACTAGGGTGTAGTTCAGAAAGGTTCGATAACCTGGGGGAAATGAAGGGTGGTGAAGTGGTCCAGCCATCTATGTGCACGATCTGCTTAAGGACTGTCAGAGGCCTCGCACTTCTTTCCTGACTGAATCGCTGACTATGCTTTTTGTCAAATGAGCTTGTGCGCACACGTTGTATCCGTGTAGCGTAGTGCTAACCGGCAGCTATCCGCACCGGCGTAAGGCCAACACCATCTGGGTGGTGAGGTTGGCAGCGTTTAGAGGGCCCAATATAATAGTGGAAATCGTGAGATGTGACGGAAGTGAAAGACGAAGAGCATGACTATCTAGGATTTATATTATGTTAATATTAGCTTCTACTTGCATGTTCAGTGACTGTTGATTGATTGATTGAATGATTGATTGACTGAGATTTTTGTATTGATGAAATTGATTGAATTTACTCTACCTATTTATATTCTATTATTCTTTTGTTTCATTGTATGCATTAAGATTATGAATAGGAAGAGACTCACCCTTATACCCAACCTTTCAGGGCAAAACAATGACCACCCAACCCCGCAAAATTAAAATAGTAGACGTACAGTATAATTATAGATATAATGAGCTTTTTAGAGAATACCAGCAGGTAGGTTTTTATAAATATGTATTAACCCCTAGGATAGACGGACCAGATTCAGTCATCACTGTGGACGCCCATGCATCGTATAGCGTGCCATTTTGTATGGAAGTTAATAGGAGAATCACCCATATGTATAATTATGACATATATAGAGGTACTGTACGACCCCCTAGACCCCTGCGTTACCAGTTCCAGTTTCTTGACCATGATGCTACCGGGATGCCGACGAGGGTGACTGGAGGGAGGACGACATCAGTGGAGGTCACAGCCAATGAGGGAGACATCTCACTGTCTTATCTCTCATCCGACGAGATGGAAACCTTTGAGGCTTTATATGAAGCTCAGAATGAAGGCTTCTCCCCATAGATGATAGATGCTTGATAGTTTAATAGGAACCTGCTTGATGGGGACTATAGATAAGTGACACTTTTGGTTTTAAATATTTTACCCATCATTTTTGAGATGTAAATGTTATATTATGGTTCTTGGAACAGATACTTATATGAAAAATATATAAATACATATATTATTGTAAGTTATTATTTTCTTTTATTTTCTTCCTTTTATATTTGTGCAGGTATAAAAATATTTACAATGTTATAATTTCAATTTCGAAAAAAAAAAATTGCGAAAATTCCACATATTCAAATAAAAATGTTTTCTAAATTATGAGTGTCACATTAAGTGGGATATGTTTGCTTGTATTGTGTGTGTTCTTATATTCTTGTGGAGAATAAGAATGCAGGAAGATTGTTTGTTTGTATAACCTACTTGGAAGTTCTGAGTAGGGAGATAAGTAACGTAGTTCTTGGTAGTATTTTGTTTTCTGATTATAGATATTTTGAATGCTATGATTCTTTATGAAACTAATATAGTAGTTTCAGGGAATCATGACTTCTAGGAGCAACGGTGGGACCTATGATCTTCTGGCACGTATGACTTAGGCCTTGGAAACTCTGGTCCAGGGTCGTGAAGCTGAACCATTGGAATACTGAGGTTTGACCTCATTCACGAAGCATCATCCTCCCAAGTTTGAGGGTGGATTTAACCCCGAGGGAGCACATCAATGGATTGCTGACTTGGAAAAGATCTTTACTGCGATGGGTTGCCATGAGAATCATAAAGTGACTTATGCCGTCTACATGTTGTCTGGAGAAGCAGAAGACTGGTGGAAGTTTGTCAGTCAAACACTACAAAACGAACGAGGATATGTTGCTTGGGAGCAGTTCAAGACCAAATTCCTGGAGAACTACTTCCCAAAGGATTTAAGGAAGCAGAAGGCTAGGGAATTCTTAGAACTTAAGCAAGGGAGCATGTCAGTAGGAGAGTATGATGCGAAGTTTCATAAGCTGATGAAGTTTTGGCTTTATTATTGCCAGGAAGGAAGCGGTGAAGACTTGTGCGCCCAGTTTGAAAACGGGCTAAGATCATACATCAGGACAACAGTAAGTGTGTTCCAACTCACCGACCTTCCCACTTTGGTGAGTAAATGTCGAGTTTACGAGACAAGTTTGAAAAGTAAGGAGGTAGAGGTTCGAGCTGGAGGGCCAGCAAGATTTAACAGGAACTTTCGTGGGCACAATAACAGACCTTACCAGCGCCCAAACCAAGTCTAGAGGAGCGTGCTGAATCGTAATGCAAATTTCACCCAGAGCTCGTTGCGATGCTTTAAATGTGGAGGAGCCCACATGTTGAGAGATTGCCCCAGAGTAGTCGTCACATGTGATTACTGTGGAAAGCCTGGACACATTGCTAGCAATTGCTGGACAGTGCAACAACAAGCCAACAGTGCAAGGAAAGTTGAGCCAACCCCTAAGGACAACAAGGGGGCGAAGTTCAAAGTTCAAGGAAAGATATTTGTTATGAGTGGATCTGAAGCTTCTGCATCGGAAGACTTGATTAGAGGTACGAGTATTATTACAGATAGAGTTATCGATGTTTTATATGACTCGGGTGCTACTCATTCCTTCATACCTCTTGATTGTGTGAAATGCCTTGATTTGGCTATATCATCTTTACCCTATAGTGTTATGGTGTCCACTCCCACCAATAACTCAGTTGTGACTTCTTCTGCATGTTTGAATTGTTCTATAATAGTCCATGGGAGGACCTTCTGTATAGATTTAATCTGTTTGCCTCTTTCTCATCTGGACGTTATTCTGGGGATGGATTGGTTAGTATCCAACCATGTTCTTCTTGATTGTAAGAACAAGACTGTATATCTAGGCATAGGAACCCAAGAATCTTCTAAACCCATTAACGTGGGTGAAATAGAAAAGAAGTGTAGTGCTAAGGCTTTTATGGTCTTATTCTCTTCCATGGTCGAAGAATCTCCACGCATAGAAGACATACTAGTAGTGAACAATTACATCGAGGTATTCCCAGAAGTTATAATAGAGTTACCACCAGAACGGGAAATCGAATTCAACATAGATCTCGTACCTGGAGCCAACCCCATATCGATTGCACCGTACCGCATGTCACTTGTGGAATTGGCAGAAGTACGGAGACAAGTGGAGGAATTGCTATAGAAGCAGTTTGTGAGACCAAGTGCTTCGCCTTGGGGAGCACCAGTGCTGTTGGTTAAGAAGAAAGATGAGAGCATGACGATGTGTATCGAGTACCGGCAGTTGAATAAAGTCACTATCAAGAATAAATATTTGTTGCCTAGGATAGATGACCTCATGGATCAATTGAGAGGGGCAACAATCTTTTCAAAGATTGACTTGCGATCTGGTTACCATCAAATTAGGATGAGGAAGGAAGATATCCCAAAGACGACATTCAGAACCCGTTATGGTCATTATGAGTACTTAGTTATGCCTTTTGGTGTGACTAATGCTCCAGCAGTATTTATGGATTACATGAATCGCGTCTTTTACCAATATTTGGACAAGTTTGTGGTGGTGTTCATTGATGATATTTTGATTTATTCGAGAAGCCGGAGAAACATGCTGAGCATTTGAGGATCGTGTTGCAAACTTTAAAGGAAAGGCAGTTATATGCCAAGTTTTCGAAGTGTGAATTCTGGTTGAGTCAAGTACAATTTTTAGGGCACGTGGTGTCAGGTGAAGGAATTATGGTGGACCCCACTAAAGTGGAAGCAGTGACTCAATGGGAGAGGCCTACAACTCCCATAGAAGTTCGAGGTTTTTTGGGATTAGCTGGATATTACAGAAGTTTTATTGAAGGATTTTCTAAGTTAGCATTGCCGCTAACTAAGTTAACTAGAAAGGGACAAACTTTTAGCTGGGATGAAAGAAGTGAAGCTAGTTTCCAAGAGTTGAAATGAAGATTAACAACTGCTCCTGTTCTAATTTTGCCAGATCTTGAGAAGAAGTTTGATGTTTACTGTGATGCGTCAAAACAAGGTTTAGGGTGTGTCCTTATGCAAGACCGAAGGATAGTTGCATACACTTCAAGACAATTAAGACAACACGAGGTGAACTACCCAACACACGACTTGGAGTTAGCAGTAGTCGTCTTTGCTTTAAAGATTTGGAGGCACTACCTTTATGGGGCAAGATTTGAAGTTTATAGTGACCACAAAGGTTTGAAGTACATGTTCGATCAGAAAGAGTTGAATGTGAGGCAAAGAAGGTGGATAGAATTTTTGAAGGACTACGATTTCGAGCTATCTTACCATCCCGGAAAAGCAAACGTGGTTGCTGATGCACTGAGTAGGAAGTTGCTTCATATTTCAGCCATGATGGTGAAGGAGCTGCAATTGATAGAAGAATTTAGGAACTTGAATCTGGCTGTTGAGGTGCATCCTAAGAGTTTATATCTAGGGACTTTGAAGATCTCCAATGATTTTGTCAAATAAGTTAGAGATGCGCAACAAAGTGATCAGTATCTGCAGGATATGATACGACAAAGAGATGAAGGTAAAGATGTAGAATTTCATCGCGATGTTAATGGCGTGATCAAGTTCAAGAATAGAGTGTGCATTCCGGAAGACGAAAGTATGAAACAAATGATACTAGAAGAAGCACACAAGACCAAGTTAAGTTTCTACCCTAGATCAACAAAGATGTATCAGGACTTGAAGAAAAACTTTTGGTAGTATGGAATGAAAAAGGATGTGGCCGAATACGTTTCAAAGTGCCTAACATGTCGAAAGTCTAAAGCCGAACACCAACGTATGCCAGGAGAACTTCAGCCTTTGGAAATCCCAGAATGGAAATGGGATAGTATTTCAATGGATTTTGTATCAGGCTTGCCAAGGACAAAGCTCAATTACGATGCAATATGGGTGATCGTTGATCGATTGACGAAGACTGTTCATTTTCTTCCAATCAACATGAAGTACAAGTTCGAGAGACTTGCAGAATTATACATTAAAGAAATCGTTAGATTGCACGAAGTCCCTACAAGTATAGTGTCAGACAGAGATCCGAGGTTCACTTCAAAGTTTTGGGGGAGCTTGCAGAACGCGTTAGGGACTAAGTTGAAGCTAAGTTCATCCTATCATCCACAGACGGACGGACAGACAGAGCGGACAATTCAATCCTTGGAAGACTTATTGCGTGCTTGCGTGATGGAGCAGCAGGGAACGTGGGACGAATGTCTACCATTGGTGGAATTTACTTATAATAACAGCTTTCACGCTAGTATAGGAATTGCACCATATGAAGCTTTGTACGGAAGGAAGTGCATAACTCCACTATGCTGGTACGAAACTGGAGAAATACTCTTATTGGCCCCGAACGTGTTGTAGAAACATAATGAGCAAGTCAAAATGATCAGAGAGAAGATTAAGGTTTTTCATAATAGACAAAAGAGTTATTATGACAAGCGGAGGAAGCTGTTAGAATTTCAGGTAGGCGATCACATTTTCTTAAAAGTTTCACCCTCACTGGAGTCGGAAGAGCGTTGAAGTCCAGAAAGTTGTTACCAAAATTTGTTGGACCTTTTGAAGTCTTGAAGAGAATTGGTCCTGTTGCCAACCAGATTGCCTTACCACCTAATCTATCCAACCTACATCCAGTCTTTCATGTTACTCAACTTAGGAAATATGTCTTTGACCTGTCTCATGTGATCGAACTTGACCCTATTCAGGTTCGAGAAAATCTATCTTATGTACTTTTGGTGAAGATTGCAAACCAGAGGATCAAGCAACTGCGCGACAAGACTATTTTTTTAGTAAAGGTGATTTGGAGTCCAAACGATGAGGGAGATGCCATGTGGGAACCTGAAGATAAAATGAGAGCGTTGTAACTTTTTCTTTTCTAGGACTAGCGAATTTCGGGGACGAAGTTCCTAAAAGGGTGGGAGAGTTGTAACACCCTTAATTTTTGGGATGTGTATTTTATCTTGTGTGATATATTTAAAATTAATAGAAATTATTTTTATTATTAGTTTAAAAGAAAATAAATAAATAAAAATATTTAAAAAAAAAGTAATAAAATAAAACTTCACCGCCTCGAAATATATATATATATTTATTTATATATATATATATATATACATCTATAAACAAGGCACCGCCTTCTTCTATTTCATTTCCTTTCTCTTGCACGGCACAGTGACCATCTTCTTCTTCCTCTCCATTTTCAAAACTTTAATTCTCAACAACTTGCTTTGATTCTCGGTTTTCTTCTCAATTTGAGGTAATGCTACTCAAATCTTAGCTTCCAATTTCAATTTCACCGATTGAAATCCTAGCTTAACAGTAGATTTTATTGATTTTGAAGGTTTGAGTTAGAAAATTTCAAAGTTCTCTGATTTTGGATTGTTTGAAGAATTTCAAGGTAAGGGGAGTTTATTTCTTATTCTAATTTGTAATGTATGATGTTATGTGGATTGATTGTTGTCTGGATGTGTTAAATTTTGAAAATGAATGTTTTAATCACTGAAACCCAAGATATTTTCGCGTCACTGTAAAAATCCGCTCAGCAGATTGGAATCCGCTGAGCGTACTGAAGAACACACATCATTGGAGTGAATCCGCTCAATGCGGGCGAAATCCACTCAACGCACAAAAAAAAAAAAAAACGGATTGATTGTTGACTTCCGCTGAACGAAGCAAAAAAACAATTCTATTTGCACCCCCCTATTTTTACTATTTGCACCCCCCTGTTTTTACTATTTGCACCCCATTTTCTATTGTACCCTATTTTGTTATTTGTACCCCGATGTGATTGTCTTTTATTGTTAAGTGATATTTGGAGATGATAAGTTGAAAATGAATCATCTGGAGAGTAGGAAAGTTGTGAGATTTGGACAGTAAGATCCCTTCAAGTTGAATTCCGCGTGGATTAGTCACAGAAATACACTGGGGTGTAGTTCAGGAAGGTTCGATAACCTAGGGGAAATGAAGGGTGGTGAA
The DNA here is from genome assembly GCA_016859785.1 of Macrotyloma uniflorum. Taxonomy (NCBI): domain Eukaryota; kingdom Viridiplantae; phylum Streptophyta; class Magnoliopsida; order Fabales; family Fabaceae; genus Macrotyloma; species Macrotyloma uniflorum. Next base: position 894,752 of record BDMB01000047.1, read on the forward strand.
GTGGCCCAGCCATCTATGTGCACAATGTGCTTGGGAACTGTCATAGGCCTCGCACTTCTTTCCTAACTGAATCGCTGACTATGCTTTTTGTCAAAGGGGCTTGTGCGCACACGTTGTATCCGTGTAGCGTAGTGCTAACCGGCAGCTATCCACACCGGCGTAAGGCCAACACCATCTGGGTCGTGAGGTTGGCAGCGTTTAGGGGGCCCAATATAATAGTGGAAATCGTGAGATGTGATGGAAGTGAAAGACGAAGAGCATGACGTTTAGGGGGCCCAATATTAGCTTCTACTTGCATGTTAAGTGACTGTTTATTGATTGATTGAGTGATTGATTGACTACGATTTTTGTATTGATGAAATTGATTGAATTTACTCTACCTGTTTTATATTCTATTATTTTTTTGTTTCATTGTATACATTAAGATTATGAATAAGAAGAGACTCACCCTTATACCCAACCTTTTAGGGCAAAACAATGACCACCCAACCCCGCAGAATTAGAATAGTAGACGTACAATATAATTATAGATATAATGAGCTTTTTAGAGAATACCAGCAGGTAGGTTTTTATAAATATGTATTAACCCCTGGGATAGACGGACCAGATTCAGTCATCACTGTCGACGCTCATGCATCGTATAGCGTGCCATTTTGTATGGAAGTTAATAGGAGAATCACCCATATGTATAATTATGACATATATAGAGGTACTGTACGACCCCCTAGACCCCTGCGTTACCAGTTCCAGTTTCTTGACCATGATGCTACCGAGATGCCGATGAGGGTGACTGGAGCGAGGATGACATCAGTGGAGGTCACAGCCGATGAGGGAGACATGTCACTGTCTGATCTTTCATCCGACGAGATGGAAGCCTTTGAGGCTTTATATGATGCTCAGAATGAAGGCTTCTCCCCATAGATGATAGGTGCTTGATAGTTTAATAGGAACCTGCTTGATGGGGACTATAGATATGTGACACTTTTGGTTTTAAATGTTTTACCCATCATTTTTGAGATGTAAATGTTATATTATGGTTCTTGGAACAGATACTTATATGAAAAATATATAAATACATATATTATTGTAAATTATCATTTTCTTTTATTTTCTTCCTTTTATATTTGTGCAGGTATAAAAATATTTACAATGTTATAATTTCAATTTCGAAAAAAAAAATTTACAAAAATTCCACATATTCAAATAAAAATGTTTTCTAAATTATGAGTGTCACATTAAGTGGGATATGTTTGCTTGTATTGTGTGTGTTCCTATGTTCTTGTGGAGAATAAGAATGCAGGAAGATTGTTTGTTTGTATAACCTACTTGGAATAGATATTTTGAATGCTATGATTCTTTATGAAACGAATATAGTAGTTTCAAGGAATCAAGACTTCTAGGAGCAACGGTGGGACCAACGATCTTCTAGCACGTATGACTTAGGCCATGGAAACTCTGGTCCAGGGTCGTGAAGCTGAACCATTGGAATACCGAGGTTTGACCTCATTCACGAAGCATCATCCTCCCAAGTTTGAGGGTGGATTTAACCCCGAGGGAGCATATCAATGGATTGCTGACTTGGAAAAGATATTTACTACGATGGGTTGTCATGAGAATTGAAAACCCAACAGGAAACCCCTACATACACATATCAAAGAACTCATAGCTTAATCCACCCAGTGATAAATGCAGTAGAAGTCTCCATTAACCTCTCACCACATGTTACTATTGTCTACATGACTAAAATACCATTAGAAGTCTGGATACCCCATCTGATATCTCTAGATTTCCATATGTATACTAAAGTTATACCAAATAGTACTTCGTGGTAACTATCTGGCTTACACACAAAAAACATACAACCAATCTAAGAATTATACATCATATCAAACCAATCTCATTAACATACAATCAATGTCATTTTTATTTACATTGGCTCCTTGCCATCACAATTTCCTTGACACCACTGCCATAAACACAATTCCTTGGCACCTTTGCCATCACAATTTCTTGTAACCTCAATCATAATTCACAAAATAAAATTCACATCATTATCACCAATATCATTTCACAATCAAATTCTAATCATAATACCAAATCGCACATCACATAACTCAATATTTTAATTATACAACAAATATCTTATAACATTTTATCACATTTAACATATATTTACTCTTTTAATACAATTTAGAACATGAATGATTATCCAAAAAGAATAAACTTTCGCTCAAGCAAAAATAACTTCGAAAACGTTTCGCTCATTCTCGTAGCATGACCTTTAATCACTCAAAAATTCATATCTTATGTTTTACAAATTATTTTTATGTGAAATAAAAAATATTGATTAGCTAACATATAGGACTAAAACTTTTATGAAGGAAACTTTCCCAAATTTGTAACCAAAACATCCCAAAAGGGGTTCGTAATTTTAAAGCGAATAATTTTCCTAACAGCTTGACCTTTAATTATAAAAAAAATCGTATCTTGAGTTATACATATCCTTTAGGTGAAATAAAAGCCAAGAGTTAGATAAAATCTAGTCCTATAATGTTTAAGAAGAACACCTTTCGAAATAGGATCACAATCTCATAGTGAAACCTAAGTCACACATTCACATCTAATAATCACATAATTCTCATCAATTTAACATAAAAATACCTTAATACACATAATCATCCAATCAATCATAATTAATTTTACTTAATTAGCTTCCCTTACCTTTAAAGGATCTCAAAACGAAATTCTATTAGGATAGAATTAATCTACTCTTCACGCTCTTTCCCCTGATGTTCTTGGATTTTCAAAGAGATAAGAATTGAAGGAGAATTCTTGAAAATAATTAAGAGAAATTTGAGAGAAGGAAATTAGGATTTTCTAAAAATAAGAGTAAAAAAATGAGAGGATTAGGGTTAAATAGACTATTTATAATCTCTCCCCTGCCTAAGCAAGTGAGTTTAAAGTTTACCTAAAATCAGACCCTCAAAAATACGAGAAAGGAGTGAAATAATTTTTACAATTTTCATAATGAAATATTTGCACAATTGTTGATAGAGGAAGATTCATGTGCTCCTACATTAATTGTTTAATTGGAAGAAAATTGAATGTTGAAGAATGTAGGGAGCATATTCTTGGTTATGTGATTTGTAGAAATTATATGACATGGACATGACATGGTGAATTGTTAGATTTTTCAAGCAATAGAGAAGATGATTTAATTGATTCAAATATAGATGATTGGTTGTAGGATATGATTCGCGATGTTGGAGCATAATCTTTTGCTCAAGCATATGTATAAGATATATCTAACGATGTAGAAACTTTGTTTTATCTTGGTTCCACTAACTTCACACATTTCTCTACCGTCTGAATATTGGTGAATTTGAAAGCAATTAATGGGTAGATAAATAAATGTTTCACAAATCTCTAATGTTATTGAAGGAGATGCTTCCAGAAGGCAACGCAGTACCCAATCATAATTATGAGGTGAAAAAAAAAATACTATGTCTGATGGGTACAGAGTATAAGAAGGTACATGCATGCCCAAATGATTGCATATTATACAAAAAGTGTTTGAAGAGTTGAGAAGATGTTTGAAGTGTGGGTTATCATGTTATAAACTTAAGGACAAGGATAAAGACAATAATGATGGATTACAAAAGAGGATCTTCCTACTAAGTCTATTTAGTTGCTTCCAATAATTCTAATAATTAAGTATTTATTTGTCAATTCAAATGATGCTAAAAACCTTATATGGCATGCAGATGCAAGGAAATGTGATGAATTTCTTTAACATCTAGTTGATTCTTTGCAATGAAAGAATTTTGATATTTATTTTCCATTTTTGGAGACAATTTAAGAAATATTAGGCTTCAACTAGCAATAGATGAAATGAATTATTTTGGTAAAATAAGTTGTAATCATAGTTCATGGCCTATTTTACTTGTTATTTACAACTTACCTCTAGGGTTGTGCATGAAGCGCAAGCACATGATTTTATGTATGATGATCTTTGGTCTAAGACAACCAAGAAATGAGATAGATGTACATCTCGCTCCATTGATTGAAGATTTAAAACTGTCGTGAGATGAAGGTGTTAAAGTGTTTGACGAGTTTGCAAATGAATCTTTTTAGATGCATGCAATGTTATTTTGCACTATCAATGATTTTCTTGCATATGATAACTTGGCAGGTTATAGTGTCAAGGGGCATAAAGCTTTTCCTATTTGTGAAGAGAACACTAGTTATAAACAATTGAAACATAGAAGGAGACAATATATCTGCAACATTGAAGATTTCTTAAACTTTTTCATCCTTACCATAGATTGAGAAAAACTTTTAATAAACATCAAGAGAATGAAGATTTTCCAATTCCTTTAACTAGTCCGTAAATATATGAAAAATTAAAGAACATTAATGTTATTTTTGGAAAAGGAGATCCATCTTCTTTAATCTACCGTATTGGTGAATGTTAGACATTATATAAATGTAATGTATGTGGAAAAAATTAGTTAGTTTATGAAAAGTGTCAAGGTATCACAAGGATACTCTTCAAATATTAGAAGTTTTGTTTCTATACAATATTTGACACTAGTCGACCTAAAGTCTCTTCATTGTCATATATTTATGCAATGGTTACTTCTTGTTGCTATTTGTGGAATATTGCCAAAAAATGTAAGAATTACTATAATTCAACTGTGTGTGTTCTTCAATTCAATTTGTAGTAAAGTGATTGATCCGTCGAAGTTAGATGAACTATAAGAGGAGATTGTTGTTATTGCTTGTCAGTTAGAAATGTTTTCTCCACCTCCTTTTTTTTCATCATGGTGCACTTGTTTGTGCATATTGTCACAAAAATAAGATTATATGTGCCAATTTATCTTAGATGGATCTATCAAATTGAGCATTACATGAAGATCCTCAAAGGGTATATGAAGAATTAGTATCGTTTGAAAGCTTAAATGGTTGAGAGATACATTGTAGAACAATCCATTGAATTTTGTTTAGATTATATGTTAGGAAAATCTAATAAGACTTTCTATGAAGTCTTGGCACAATAAACGATCAACAAATAAGTTTTTAGAAGGTGTGCATATTATAAGTAAATCATGAAGAGACGTATTTAAAGTACATTTGTAAAGTAATTCCTTACTTATTTGCTTATACGCCCCTAGTGAAGGAGAAAAATTCAAGACAACCAGAGATGTCAATATTGATAGAGCATTATAGAACATTCATGACTTGGTTTAAAAGTGAAATAATGAAAGATCCTACATCTTGTGAAACATTAATATGATTGGCAAATAGACTTAAGTTTGATGTCTTATGTTGTACATATATGATATCAATAATTGTTAATTCTATACAAAGTCTTCGGATGATAAAAGTATTGTTCAAAATAGTAAGGTCACTCTTGAGGCAGAGTCAATCCACTTCTCTACTTCAAAAGATCAAAATAGTGGGGTCACTTTTGACTTAGAGGCGCTACTAGGTTAAGGCTCCTATCACTCAAATGTGTTGGTGGTTAGAGGACACCATTGATGATTGACATCAACATGGCCAAATTTTGAATCTTTTAGTAGCTATCCCATTGTGGTTGCTCACAAGAATATTTCTACCTTAAACCCGTGTTGGGATTATGTATTAAGGTGAACAAAAATCTTATTTGAAAGATATAGTGGTAACGATTAAAATAATTATTTGATTTTAACATTATTTTGAATGGTCTAGACTTATTTATTTTATCGTCATATACATATGCATTATGCTATCTCTAATGTTGGGACATTGGGATTGAAAATTCTTAGTTCGGCCATTACAAAGTTTTGTCAATTGTCTAAATTGACCACTAACTTATTTATATCGTTTAAGGAAGGATCAAAATCCTTGTATCAAATACCCGACCATTGGTGAAGAAACTTGGAAAAAGTTTGTCTAAACATGCTTGGATGAAAATTGGAAAGTTAGTAGTCTGTTTTATTTTACAAGTAATTATAATTTTTATTTTTCAGATACTCATAACTAACCTTTTTTTACAAGGTGTTAGAAAGAAAGTACAAGTTATTTAAACACATAATTAAACCTCACAATTATTGTTTCATGGTGGTTATAAAAACTTGAATAAGCGATGATGATGGAGAAAAAGAATGATTTTCATCTTTTGAAGATGCTTCTACCCTTCAACCTTCTTCACCACTTTCCCTCCATGAAAAGTGGAAGCAGAATTTGACCAAAGGTTGTATTCCTTGGGGCTCTCGTAGCAAATCATTGTTATAGAACCAATCGAAGATGTTGCTCTTAATAAAGTCAACACAAAGGAAAATTGTGTTGTTACTAATCCATATAAAGAGGATATGGGCTCTACTACCTAATGTGAGTTCTTTCCTCTAAATTGGTGGTTTTGGGAAAGATATTTAAAGGGGTAACTGTATTACATAATTTGTCTGTCCCTAATTATATGGTGAATATAATGGTGGAGAAGGTCCATAAAAGTGATGCTACAATGCTTGTGCCAACAGATGAAGTTAGATTTGTTATGAGTTATGGATTGTCAGTCATCTTGAAACATTAATCTTTCAGAGAAGTAGAAGAAAACTATGACGTTCCTCAACTATTTAAAAATTCAATGGTAGCTCATATGATCAAGTGAACATTCAAATCAACATTACTTTCAACGTATACCCATTAACCTAGTTTTTCTTTTATGATGTTTTTATCGTACACATTTGTCCAAACTTAGAAATTTTTCTTGTATAAATTTTTGTAACTCGTGAATTAGACATTGAGTCTTTGTTAGGTTAATATTTTTTTCTACAATTTTAGAATTGGCATTAAAGAATTGAAATTTGAGAACTTGACGAATTATATCAATTCTATAATATTATTTCTTTTGTGTTAAATCTAAATCAATTGATTTTATTTTTCCTTTGCACATGAAACATACTTACATAACACTATTATGCTAATTATTATGCTTCTATATTGTAAAATTTAGTATAAACTATCTTTATTAACTTTCGATTTTGAGCTATGAGTATATAACAATGAAAATATTTGTTAATAACTATCGATAAGTCAAAAAAATTCATTGGAAAATTTTAGCAAAAATGAGATTACTAGAATTTTTTTTTTATCGTTAAATCTATTTTTTCTTGTAGTAGAAGGATGTATGATATTTATAGAATTACACTAAAAAGTTGAGTCAAACGTTCTGATTTTGTCATTTGATAGGAGGCGGAAAATTCATGACACCATTAAGATTAAATATAGATCAATCAAAACCATGAAATTAAACACTTCTAAAAGGCACCAAATTCTGTGAGAATTCTAATGAATAGATCATCTTAAGTGTTTCTCCTACCCTCTTAATGGCTTCTAGTAGAAACAAATTGTATATGGATAAATTTTTCGTTAGTAAATGTATGTTCATTTAGAAACTATGAAACAAAATTTATCAACAGATTTTTTTCATTAGTAATTATAGAAAAATAGTATAATGGATAATACTTCACATGTAATTACAAAAAATATCAAGTCATAAGAATTTATGATATATATTAAGTGGTATAGAAACTTGAGAATTGTTATCATGTATTAAAAATTGATTGTCATCAATAATTATAATAACTTATAAATTCATTAGGAAATTCTATCAACAATTAAATTATTAATAGATTTTGTCGATAAATTATTTTTTCAGTGTGGAAGAATATATTTTCATTCAATCTTTCACTTTAATCTCTACATTTTAAATGAAGCGTGATGATATTTTTATAATTTCATTAAAAAGTGGAGCCATAATTATGATCATATGGTTTAATAGGAGGTGGGAAATTGATGGTAGCATTAGCTTGAACGTACGTTCATCCAATCACGAACATTAAAAGATCACCACATTCTATAGGAATTCTAGTTGATATGATTATTTTGAATCTTTCTCCTTCACTATTATTAGCTTCCAAGAGAAACAAATTATAAATAGACAAGTTTTTTTATATGTGAATAATTAAATAATTTTTTTTCAATAAATGCATGTTTCTTTAGAAATAGAAAAACAAAATTTAGTAGCACATTTTTTTTGTTGATAATAATAAAATATTTTATCAATAACTATAGAAGAAATATTCATTCACGAAAAATCATCATATATATATATATATATATTTATTTTTTTATATAAGTGTTTGATAGTAATTATAAAAAATAAAAGAAAATCATTTAATTTATTAGTAACTATCGATAAATCAAAAAAATTATTGAAAATTTTTACCAATAATAAAATTACTAACAGCTAAATTCATTTTTTTCCTTCGTGGAAGACTTTACCATGAATTGGCCTTCTGCAACTGAGATTCCATCTCTCCCGTGACCTTCTGGATTATTGCTGAATCCAAACCTTTATGTGAATTCATTACTTCTCAGGGCATTACAGCTTAGGAGTACTTATCAACAAAGAGAAGCTGCAAGTAGTGATCACTTTGCAACATATGTTCCTCAAACGTTTAACAATAATATTGAAACTGATAATCTCACTCCAAATCTCAGCGCTTTAGAATCTTGTGTGCCGCAGCAGAGCAACCATTCAATATGGACTCCATTTGGTGAAGTAGCTCTGTAAATCATGTCCACCTAGCTTGTGAATTATTGTGCTAAGTCTGAACTCTACAACTGCTATAGATAAAAATGGTTTCATTTCTAAGTAAAATAATGGAATCACTTTCTTAAACGTTGTTATTTATTGTTGTGATTTTCTTTAGAATTAATAATTATGCTTATTCAAATAAATAAAACGAAAGTTACTGTATAATTATGAATTAATCTTTATAAATTCATATCTCATTCATGATGAAACGAAAGTGCAGAAGCGAAAGCGGAAGTGTATCTGTAGATTGAGATTGAGAATAATGAAGGAGAGTAAAGTAACCGTAGGTGTGTGTGGTATTTCAAATGAAGAGAGTTGTATGTTTTTCTTTTAGGTTTTTCTCGTCTGATGGGAATGATAAGAAGAATAGAAAACCCATGTATATTTATTCTCTCTCCACTGAGGACCATAATCTTACATAACTTATATGAGTTACGTTCATATTTTTAATTATTATGAATTTGACCCCTCATAAAAAACAGAATATTAATTAGGTATCCACACAATTATTTTTCATTACAATTATGCCCTTAGTCATAAACTTAATATTAAGTAGATCACTTTATAATTTTGGCAAATTAAATAATGACCCTAACACATTTAAATAATAAATATGTGACCCAAAAATGCTAACAATCTCTCACTGGTCACATATGTATTCTTACAAATGTGTTAGACTTTATGAGTTCAAAATTGTCATTATATACCTCGGGCATATCCACATGATGGAATTTATGAATACAAGAGAAGCGGTTAAGACTTGCGTCTTATAAAAAAGATGGAAGAACCTTTGGAAAGGTCTCACCACTTTGTCTCTCATACCCTCTAATGGAATTCGCAAATACAACCAATGCATTCATCACCTTCTCTCTAATCGAGATGATTCTATTTCCCTACATAACCTTCACTTGACCATCTGTAGTTCTACTGCGCTAAAACTCTACAACCAAACCATAAAATATGTTGCCTTACACAACCTTCAAAAGTTGACACTCATCATAGATTTCAAATTCAAAGAGATATCCAATTATTTCGTTTTCCTCCTTTTCAATTATCAATCTTTAACCTACCTTGACCTTTTTGTCAATTCGTCTTACTCTCCCTTGAAACTACCACCACGTCTCCTATTTCCATCTTTGAAAACCTTGCATCTCTCTCATGTTACTTTCACAACAGCTGAAGATGGTGATGAGAAGTGTGTTGAGCCTTTTTCAACATGCACTTTGTTGACCACTTTGGTCGTTCAACACTCTTTTCATATTTACTCATCATTGAATCTAAGCATATCAAATCCTATCCTTTCCACTTTGAAATTCGAAAACGTAAACGTTTATGGGTATGGATGTCAAGTTGTGTTCTTTACTCCTAATCTCAGTTCGATCACATTTTGGGATAGGCGTTTTGTCATTTGTTATGAATTCTTCTCCAATGATCTTCCATCTCTTAAAGAGATAAACATCAGCAAGAATAGATATTCATATTCTTCATATTCTTCCAGTTTCATGAACTGCTTACACCTCTTCTCTAAAGTAAAAAGTTTGACACTCTTCTACTCTCGTGAATGAGATAATTAGTGCATGTTTAAATCTTATTACCTTATGTCTAATGTTGAGTCTAATGATATAGGTTTTATATACGACTCCAAGTGAAAGGAAACTTCAATCCTTTAGATCAATGCTTTAGGATATCTTAGGAACAAATAAATACGGTATTACAATACTTACTTCAAAATTGTCTACCAACACATGTTGTTGTCAAAAAGCACTATTCATATTAGTGCTTATATCATGATATAATTTTAATAAATATTCTTATAAATAATTCAATTTCCATTTTCTTTTGTATTTCAACTCCATCTTAATGCTTTCTTCATTGTTATATTATAATTGTTGGTTTATAAATTATATTTTTTAAATATTTTCTTAGTTGAATTTGATTAATTATATATTAAAGAAATGTATATTTATTGATAGTAAAATATTTATTTAAACTTTTGATCGAATTTTTAGAAATTATTTAATTTTTAATTCATTTTATTATGAAAATATGAAATTTTTATTAGACCAAAATTAAGTTAATATCAATAAATATATTTTTGAGCTTTATTATTTTAATGAAGATTTTAATTTTTAAAAAATATTTAGCATGTTTAGAAAGATATTTTAGAATCATACCCTAACAAGAAGATTATTATATATAAAAAAAAATTATAAAGAGTAATCTTAATCATTAATTGATGAGAAAAATATCAATAATGTAACGAACCAAAAATATAGCTATTTTACATTTATAACGGAATAAAATCTACTCATTTTTTTTATAATTTCAAAATATCATGAAATATAAAACGTTTAAACACATAAAATATTCACTTTATTCAAGTTTATCACTTGAAAATAAAAAGTCTTTACAAAAACTCATAATAAATTGAAAGTTGTAAAATTTATTCTCCAGCACAAAATTAATTCCTCCTTAAGCAAAATTTGAAGCTATTGTTTAACTTTCACCTACATTGATATCTGCTCCCGTGTAACGACACGAGCATCGCAGTATCAACAAAATCACAAACACAAACAGAAAGGTTAAGCTAATGTAAACAAAACTAATCAAAATATATATCATTCATAATTTCATCCTCACAATCCTTTATCTAAATATATTCAACTATTCAAACCATAATGATCATAATTTTTCCTAAATATGATATAAAGTTTATGAATACACTAAAAACACCATAGGTCATCATTTATCCAAAATTATATTGAGGGTTTATAGTTGTCTCAAAACAAACAAACTCTTATTGAGATTTAGGGGTGTCTCTCTACCCGAAATTCTCATAAGTACCCATATATAAACATTCTTCACTCTCCCTCTTACCTCGAATAACGATACACGACGTCTTTGAAATGTTATGACGACTTTAGATGCTACCCTATGCAACGCCTTTAGATGCTACGCTCTCAAATCTTCACATGTCATCTCTAGTCGCCTCCTCTAAGATTTTTCCCAAACGTTAAGGAAAATTTAGAATGAAATAATAGAAAAGACTCAACGCTTATTTATAAGTAGAGTCAGACTTCTGAAAATTAAATCCAACTCATATAATATTTTAAAAATAATAATCGTATCACATTATCTTCAAATATTAATAATTTTACATTATCTGTTTCTAATAATTCATCATTTATCTTTTCTTTAATCACATATCATTTATATTTCCTTTAACTATTATTATTTATCTTATATTATAAAATATTTTATTTTATTTTTTAAACTTAATTATATTTTATTTAACTAAATTAAGTATTATATATATATATTATATTTTTTTTTCTAAAAAAAAAATAGAATGATACAAAATAAAAAGAGTTACTACAGTTTGAAAATTTAAAGTAATATGTATTTTCATTCAATCTTTCACTTTATCATGATGATGGTTAACACCTAATTTTGTAGGGTTAAAATTTTTATTTTAAAATATTAAAAAATTAAAGAATAATATAAAAATAAAAAATAGAAAAAATAAAATAGATTTAATGAAAAAAACCAAGATTAAAAATATAAGATAATAACTTATTAAAATTTAGAAGAAGATGTAAAATTAAAACCAGATTAAATAGGGATAAAATCATAAAAGAAAATTAGGATAAAAATTAATAAAATACATAATTGACAAGGATAATAAATACATTATAGGATAAATTGGTTGAGTTATAGTCAGAAATAACACTGCCACTAATAATAATGTGTCTAATAGAAAACAATAACAATTTCATATATTTGAGATTTTAGTTGATAGGAACATTTTGAATGTTTCTCCTTCATTATTATTGGTTTGCAAGACCTAAAAAAAGTTATTCTATATGTGAATAATGAAGCACATAAATAAAATTTAGTGACAAATTTTTTTATTGATAATAATAGAAATGTTTTACAAGTAATTATAGAAGAAATAAAAGAAATCATCATATAAATGCATTAGAAATTGATTGTCATCAATATACTTGTTACGAAGTGTTTGATAGTAATTATTGACAAACTAAACAAAATATAGAAGAAACACAATTAACAATAAAAATATTTGTTAGTAACTATCCAACCAAAGAATTTATCAAGAAATATTGCCAATAATAAAATTATGATCTTTTTCCTTGATAAATCCATTTTTTCTCTTAGTGGACTTCATTAAATTTTTCACTTCAATCTACACATTTTGATGATGATCAACACCTAATTTTATTCATATGGTTAATATTTTATTATAAAATATTAAAAGATCAAGATATAAAAAATAATAAATATATTAAGTGGTATAGAAACTTGAGAATTGTTATAATATATTAAAAATTTAATGTCATCGATAATTATAATAACTTATAAATTCATCATGATGAAATTCTATGAACAATTAAATTACTAATAGATTTTGTCGGTTTAGTTGTCCGATAAATTATTTTTTCAGTGTGGAAAAATATATCTTCATTCAATATTTTATTTTAATCTCTATATTTTAAATGAAGCGAAATGATATTTTTATAATTTCATTAAAAAGTGGAGCCATCATCATGATCCTATGATTTAATAGGAGGTGGGAAATTGATGGTAACACTGTATTGAACGTAGGTTCATCCAATCACGAACATTAAAATATCACCACATTCTATAAGAATGTTAGTTGATATGATTATTTTGAATCTTTCTCCTTTACAATTATTGACTTCCAAGAGAAACAAATTATAAATAGACAAGTTTTTATATGTGAATAACTAATTTTTTTTTTCAAATTTCTTTAGAAATAGAATAACAAAATTTAGTGACACACTATTTCTGTTGGTAATAATAAAAATATTTTATCAATAACTATAGAAGAAATATTCATTCACGAAAAATCATTATTTATATATATATATATATATATATATATATTATTATGTAAGTGTTGGATAATAATTATCAAAAAATAAAAATAAAACATTTTATTTGTTAGTAACTATCGATAAATAAAAAAAATTATTGAAAATTTTTACCAATAATAAAATTACTAACAACTTTGTCCGTTGCTAAATTCATTTGTTTCCTTAGTGAAAGACTTGACCATGAATTGGCCTTCTGTAACTGAGATTCCATCTCTCCCGTGGCCTTCTGGATTATTGCTGAATCCAAACCTTTCTATGAATTCATTGCTTCTCAGGGCATTGCATCTTAAGAGTACTTATCTACAAAGAGAAGTTGCAAGTAGTGATCACTTTGCAATGCAACATATGTTCCTCAAACGTTTAACGATAATATTGAAACTGATAATCTCACTCCAAATCTTAGAGCTTTAGAATTTTGTGTGCCGCAACCATTTAATATGGACTCCGTTTGGTGAAGTAGTTGTGTAAATCATGTACACCAGCTTGTGAATTATTGTTGTGAAAATCCCACATTAATTAAAAATGAGACTAACTATAATATATAAGTGAGGTATAAATTTAATCTCCTGAATCGATTTTGAGAGTGAGTTAGACACCATAATCACTTTCTACATGGTATCGGAGCATAGTTAACAAGATTGTTGAGCGTAGATTGAGTTACTTTATAATCCCCCTTCTACATGATTTGTGGAGTCCTGATTGTTACCAAAGTTGTTAACGGATTACTATGTAGAGCCTTGATTGTTAACAAGTTTGTTGGACCTAAATTGAGTTACCTGTTAACGGGTCAGGGTCACGTTCGTTAAACACCAAAATCATTTTCTATAATTATTGTGCAAAAATCCAAACTCTATAACTGTTATAGATAAAAATGGGTCCATTTCTAAGTAGAATAATGGAATCACTTTCTTAAACTTTGTTACTGCCTTTTCAAGCTCAACTTTTGATGTGCATTGTTTGTAATCACGATTAAAATAAGAATTTTTGGATTTCTGTCAAAGTTTATTCGTTATTACTTTGTAATTTGCTATGATATTCTTCTTAATACCGTTCGTTTCTATATTCTTAATGTTAATAATAATAAGTAAATAATGTTGATGGTATATTAAGTGAGAATTTTATTTTTTGAGTGCAATACGTGACCAATAATTTGACATTAATTCTCATATGATAATCAAATTTTAGAATATCAATACAATAGAAAATCAATATTAATATTGGAACACTAAAATCAGTAAAACATAGAAATTAATGAATCTTAATTTTACTTTTTTTTTCTTAGAAAAATTTGACTGTAATATTAATTTTTCTATTTTACGTATAAATTTTTTACTATTAATAAATATTGATGTATGTTATTGGTATTTTAATTTAAGTATAATATAATTTTTTATTTAAATTTTTTTATATATTTTTTAAATTGTAAGAACTTATATATAAATTTATATTTTATTTTAATTTTTAATATAATAATATTATGATATCATATTTTTTAATATTAATTAGTGTATTTTAATTATTAAAATAATTTTATTAATATTAGTTGAGCCATAATTCAATTTCTAAGATTCTAGAAAGTTAAAAGATCAAATTGTCTTAACATTAGTGTATAGAATTATGTTTGAAGTAAAAAATATATAATGTTTTAAGAATCCTCTTATAAACTTGAAATTAGGATATTTGGAATAAAAATAAGATATAATTTTTTTATATCATTATTTATCTACTCATGTCAGTATTTATGTATTAATAATAGAGTAATTTTATGGTTTAAACATAATTATATAATATCTTAGATTTGTTTATATTGTTATAATTTATTAATTAATATAAAAATATATATAATTTCTTTATTTTCTTATCTTATCAAATGTAAATATTTTTATCTTTCTAGTATTAAAATTGTATTCTTGGAAAAAAAAATTGAATTAATGATGGATGTTGAGAAAGAATATCTTTAAATAGAAGAGGAAATAAATGGGTGGATT
This sequence comes from Macrotyloma uniflorum, assembly GCA_016859785.1. Taxonomy (NCBI): domain Eukaryota; kingdom Viridiplantae; phylum Streptophyta; class Magnoliopsida; order Fabales; family Fabaceae; genus Macrotyloma; species Macrotyloma uniflorum. The sequence continues at coordinate 910,297 of BDMB01000047.1, forward strand.
TGGTAAGAGAATCTAATGGCTGCAAATTAATGGGCGTGTGTGGAGTGAGATTGGATGATGCGTGTGGCGCTGTTGGAAGAGCCACTATGATTGTGACACGTGAAATATATAAAGGAAAATACTCTTAATAACATTTCACATAAAAAAGAAATTGATTTTATAGCATATAAATATTTATTCATATAATTTTAATTTATAATAAATAAATGTATTTCAATATTTATATTGTTATAATTAAAATTAAAAAAAAAATATTTTTGAAAGATATAAATTGTATTTCAAATTTATAATATTTCAGTTATATAGTTATATTGTCACGTAACTAATTTATTTTACTTTGGAGGAAAATATAATTTTAATGTCTATATAAAAAAAAATTTGATTTCAATGAATTTTATTTTCAAAATTCTAAAAATATAAAAGGAATATGTTGAGAATAAAAAAGTTAGTGATATTGTTATTATAATTCTAACGTCTATATTTGATTCCTAATCAGAATTAAAATATGATTTATTGTAATAATTATTTTAAAAATATTTTTATAAATTAAAAAATTAATAAAAAAATATCAAATAAGGATATATTTGTCTTAATGTTTAAAATAAAATAAGTATCTAATCTTATTTAATTAAAATATTATATTTTATTTTGTCTTTTATTATTATTTTCTTTTCTTTTCAAATTTCATTGATATCTATATTTATTCTCTTTATAAAGCATTTAAAATTTCAGAAGAAAAGATTGAGAATAAAGAAAATGGGAAGAGAGGAAGAAGATAGGCTCAGTGATTTACGAGATCATGTCTTATCAAAAAGATGGAAGAACCTTTGGAAAAGCCTCACCACTTTGTCTCTCATACCCTTTAATGAAATTCACAAATACTATCATTGTATTCATCACTTTCTCTCTCATCAAGATGATTCTATTTCCCTACATAACCTTCACTTGACCATCTTTAGTTCTACTATGCTAAAACTCTTTCACCAAACGGTAAAATATGCTGCCTTACACAACCTTCAGAGGTTGACACTCATAATAGATTTCAAATTCGAATGGATACCCGATTTCGTTTCCCTCCTTTTCAACTGTGAATCTTTAACCTACCTTGACCTTGTCAATTCCTCTATCTCTCCCTTGAAACTACCACCACATCTCTTGTTTCCATCATTGAAAACCTTGCATCTCTTCAATGTTATTTTCACAGTAACAGATGACAAGTGGGTTGAACCCTTTTCAACGTGCACTTCGTTGACTACTTTGGTCCTTCAACAGCATTCTTATATGTACTCATTACCAAATTTAAACATATCAAACCCTACCCTTTCCACTTTAAAATTAGAAAACGTAAACAATCAAGTTGTGCTCTTTACTCCTAATCTCAGTTCGATCACATTTCGGGATAGCCATTCTGTCATTTGTTATCAATTCTTCTCCAATGATCTTCCATATCTTAAAGAGATAAACATCACCAAGAATAGATATTTATATTCTTCCAATTTCATGAATTGGTTACAACTCTTCACTAAAGTAAAAAGTTTGACACTCTCTTCTACTCTCGTGAATGAGATAAATATGGTAAGATTTCATAATTTTTTTTTTCTACATGTTTAAATTTTATTACCGTAAGTCTAATGTTGAGTCTAATGATGTAGACGGTTTTATATATGACTCCAAGTAAAATGCAACCTCCATCCTTTATTATATTGGAGACATTGAAAATGGATATAGATCAATGGATATATGAGGAACGCATAAATAGGATATTACAATACTTACTTCAAAATTGTCGACCAACACATGTTGTTGTCAAAAAACACTATTCATATTAATGCTTATATCATGTTATAATTTTAATAAATATTCTTATAAATAATTCAATTTCCATTTTCTTTTGTATTTCAATTCCATCTTAATACTCTCTTCATTGTTATATTATAATTGTTGGTTTATAATTTTTTTTTTTATAAATTCTTAATTGAATTTGATTAATTATATATTAAAGAAATATATATTTGTTGATAGTAAAATTTTTATTTAAACTTTTGATCGAGTTTTTAGAAATTATTTAATTTTTAATTAATTTTATTATGAAAATATGAAATTTGTTATTAGATCAAAATTAAGTTAATATCAATAAATATATTTTTGAGTTTTATTATTTTAATGAAGAGTTTAATTTTTAAAAAATATTTAACATTTTTAGAAAGATATTTTAGAATCATCCCCTAAAAAAATCTTGTTAGAAGATTATTATATAAAAAGAAAATATAAAAATAATTATAAAGAGTAATCTTAATCATTAATTGATGAGAAAAATATCAATAGTATAAATAAAAATAATTGTATTAAAGTTTTTATAAAATTTAGAAATTATTAAATTATAGATAATCGTCTATTATTTCTTTTAAATTATTTCTTTCATAATTAAAATATTATTTTATCTTTATTAATATTTTTAAAATAATAATAAATAGCGATAACTAAAGAAGTAAAATTTTATTTTATTAATATTTTTAAAACAGTAATAAACAGCGATAATTAAAGAAATAAAATATATTAATAATGAAAAAATAGTTATTTTTAATATATAAAATATATGAATTTGGAATTAAAAACTAGTGGTTTTGAACTAATTAAGTAATATGAATCTATCACATATTATTTATTTATTTTTTTATAAGTACTTGTAGAATTAAAACTCTCAAGCAACATTTGTTACAATACTACATTCACTTCAAAAACAAGAAGGCAAACATATATTGGAAGGTGGTGTGGGTTGGGGTGGTTTGGAGTTTGTGAAAATATAGAAATGACGCGTTATTTCGCAATAAGAAAGTAGATGCAGAAAAAAATTTCTTTATGACTCAATTGAACTCCTAGTTGGGGGTCAAGTTTAGGGTTTCAATGGTTGTTGGATAATCTACTTAGTAATTATTTGTTAACCAATCTAACTTTTAATAGGGAGAGGGATAATTATCTAGTTAACTATTTAACTTTTTGCACACTTTTACTCAACTATATTTTGTAATTATTTTTTTTACTTCTAGTATCAATTTTTATTAATATATTTGTCATTATGGATTAAAAAAAATAATATGAAATTTGAATTTTTAAGAAATTATTTAAGATTATGGATTATGGAATTTGGATTACTGAATCTTTAATTAATCAATTTCAGCTAATTGTATACTTTATGTTTTATAATATTTTTTTTTTCAATTTAAGTAATTTAATTAATTTTTTTTTATAAAAACTATCAATGTTTTTTAACTTACTCTATACGGGTGTTCAGAACCAAACTGATCTAAAAAAAAACCGAAAATCGATTCAAAAAATCGTAAACCGATTAAAACCGCAAGTTTTTGGATCATTTTGGATTTTTTTTTTAAAACCGCACGGTTCGGTTCGGTTTGTAGTTTAGTATTTCAAAACCGAATCGAACCGAACCAAACTGCAATTATTAAATAATATTATATTTATTTTTAATTTTATTTTGCAAAGAAATCTATTGTTGTCTATTACAACTTTCATTTTATCAGACGCATCTTAGGGTTTCTTTCTTGAAACTCCCTTACTCTGATTTCATTATTTCATCATTAACTCTTATTCAAATCCATCTTCACCATACCATTTCACCCTCTATCTAATCATTCTTTTTATTTCAAGCGGTAAGTTTTTTTATTTTTTATTATTTCATTCACTCATTAATATGTTTCCTTTCTTATTCTTTCCTCTTTCATTTTTTATTTTTTTATTTTAATTCCACATCAATTTGTCTTATGATTTATCTTTGATTTTCATTGAATAAATGTTTTATTATTTCCCGGTTTTATTTTAGGGTTCTTGATTTCATTTTAGGGTTCATGATTCTTATTTCAATTAATTTTGTTTTTACTAGGGTTATTATTCTTTTTAGTAATGGTTATCACTATTTGAAGATTGGAAAACTCTACACCAGAATTCAAGTGTTTTAATAATGATCAAGAAAATCAAGAATCAGGACATCAAAGCAATTCAAGTATTTTAATAATGATCAAGAAAATCAAGAATCAGGACATCAAAGCAATTCAAGTATTTTAATAATGATCAAGAAATTCAAGAACAGGACATCAAGAAAACTCAGGTAATCATCACTCAGCTCAGAGTGTTTTCTCAAGAAAGCTATTTTTGGAAAAACTATATTTCTCACTGGAATAATCGATTATGTAATCGATTATGAGATTTTGAAAATAAACAGCTTGCGGCAATAATCGATTATGTAATCGATTATGAGATTTTAAAAATAAATAGCTTGCGGCAATAATCGATTATGTAATCGGTTATGTGATTTTAAAAATAAATAGCTTGCGGCAATAATCGATTATGTCCATAATATAATCGATTATGCTTGGAGATTTTTGAAAAATAAACGTTGCGAAAAATCCTCCAACAATTAAAAGAAAATCTGATTTTTATTTTGTGAACGTTGTGAGGCTTTGAAAAAGTAAAACATATGATTTCAAATTAAAATAAAGATTTTATTTTATTTGGGAATAATTGTCCTCCAACAATTAAAGGAGTATCTGATTTTTATTTTGTGAACGTTGTGAGGCTCTGAAAAAGTAAAACATTTGATTTCGACTTAAAATAAAGATTTCATTTCATTTGAGAATATCTGTCTATTTAAGAAGCATATCAGGTCTTTTTAGAAACACACCTGACTAATACATTCTTTACTACATTCTTTCTGAAAAGCTTTACACTTTTTCTCTGAGTATCTTGAGCCACAAAATTTTATGTTTTGAAAGAGAAAATATTTTTCTGTGCTTTAATCTTTTATCTTGAGGAAACTTTGAGTAGAGCAGGTCTACAGTTTGAAAGCTTCACTCCAGGTGTTATTTTTCTTGTTTATGTTCATCCTCTGAGGCTGTTCAGAGGTGTTTTATCTTTCCTTGTGTGATTCAAGGAAAGTGTTTCATTCCTTGTGTGATTCAAGGAAAGTGTTTCATTCCTTGTGTGACTCAAGGAAGGTGTTTCATTTCTTGTGAAACTCAAGGAATGTGTGGTAATCTCTTGTAGGTTTCAAGAGATTGTGAAGTTTATCTTTAATTTTGTATTTTTGCATGTTTCACTTGTGATTAATGGTTGTACAAATTCTGATAAATTAAAGATAGTGAGAGTAGGTAATCATCTCAGGTTGAGGTGATTGGGAACTGGACGTAGGGTTAAAGGTTTAACCCGAACCAGTATAAATCTCTGGTGTTATCATTCTCTTTCCCTTATCTTTTAACTTTTCCGTTGCGCTTTATAAATTATCTGCTAGACTAAATAAATCAAGAGGGTTAAAATTTGAATTACATAAACGCTACTAAAGTTTTAATTTTTATTACATCAATTCACCCCCTCTTGATGCTAATTGGTAACAGTAATATTCATATGTTACAACTTATATTTTGTTAAACGCGTATTAGTGCCTCTTTACTTGAAAAACTCCATTACTGGAATTTTATTTTGTTCTAACCCAATTGAGCACTAGGTTGTGGGTCAAGTTCAGGATTTCAAAGGCTAAAAATAGTCAATTATTAATAAAAAAAATAAAATTAAAAATAAATAAAAAAACTGCAAAAACTGATCCAAACTAAACCACTAAAATTGGTTTGGATTTTTTTTTTTTATTTCAAACCGAATCAAACCGAATCAAACCGAATCGCAAATAATTTTTCTATTTGGTTCGGATATATTTTAACGAAAAACCGAACCAAACGGCACCGCGAACACCCCTACTACTCTATATATGTTATTTTTTTATTTATTTATTTATCCTATTTTTAATTTAATATATATACATATAAGTTGTTAAATGTTGTTAAATAATAAATAAATATGTATTTTATTTTAGTTAAATAAAAGTAAAAATAATTTATTAAAAGAAAAAAAAGTTACTGCAGTTTATAAACTTAAAGTAATTTTTTTAAAAACTTAAAGTAATTTTTTAACACTAAATCAGGTATGTATATGTATAAAATATTAAAGTGTTGAAATTGAGGTGGTATCAAATTAAATAATATATTAATTAAAAATAAGAAATTTTTAATTTTGATCTTTGTAGTTATTTTTTTTTCTAAATTTCAAAATCATTATTTTTTTTATTTCTAACATATGATATTAGTTAATTTCTTATTTTTTAGAAAAAAAATCAATCATATATAATAATGTTGATATAATGTCACTTAAAATTTTTTAAAATTTATAAAATGAATATACTTATTTATAAAACCAAAATTTACACATAAATTAGTATAAAATATATTTATTTCTATAAAAATATTTATAAAGCAGATGCTGAATATGATAAATTCCTTTATAAATAATACTTATACGATATTAGTTAAGAAAGAAATAATAATTTTTTATTAAAAATAATTTTAAACCCGCATTAAAAATTACCATAAAATTTGTTCACATATCTTCATTTTTAATTTCTTAACTGCAGAATACTTATTAATATTAACTTAAATAAAATTATTTTTTTTTCTTCATTTTGTAACTTAAAAAGAATTATGGTATTTGTGTGTGAAAAAAAAAAAGTACACCACTAAAATAATTTTATAAATTGAAAAGTTAAAAGAAATATCACAAACAAGTATATATTTGTTTTAACGTTTAAAATAAAATAAATATTTAATTTAATTTGATTATTATATTATATTTTATTTTATTTTTTATTATTATTTTCTTTTCAAATTTCATCGTTAGTTATTGTTATTTTCTTTATAAAGCATTTATAGTTTTAAGAGATTACATCATTTCAAAGTTTTTTCAGACTATAATTTTGTATATAAGAGGAAGAAGAAAAGGTTGAGAATAAAGAAAAGGAGAGGAGAGGAAGAAGAAGTAGACAGACTCCGAAAGAAAAGAAAAGGAAAGGCTCTATAAAGTATTCAAAGTTTTAGGAGATTATACCATTTCAAAGCTTTTTCAGAGCTATGGTGCCCGCCATGGGGTCGAGTGCATTTAGAGTTATGATGATCATTAGGAATATAAGTTAAGAAGAATCCAGGAGGCCGATTGAGGTCTCTCCCTCAGAAGAAAGACTACTGATGGAGGCTATCCTAAAGGAGTTGAAGGATATGAAGCGAATCCGGTAACAAAAATCGAGGAGTCATCGCTTTCTTCAATCTCAAATCGAGCATTATCATGGGCAATTTGAAGTTTGGATTCATGGTTAGTGATATCTTTCTATTATTAGTGAATTTTTCATGAAACTTTTCAGTTCAGAAAAGACCATTGAAATTGGAGATCAAGGTTACAATCTACACAAATAATATCAACAAACAAAATGGCTAAAGTAGCTGAGCATATTGCCACATGGCACCCTCACACTAAGAGAAGGCGAGCAGGTCGACCAACATCTCCACGAACGAAAGACGCTTCAATTGATTTGTTAAAAGAAAATGATATTGGCATTGATTGAGGTTTGGCCCACTCTAAAGAAGATGAGGTTGACCCTTCTATTAGGGAGTGGACACACTACCTTATCGTGTCAACATCGTTTCCTCATCATCACCAAATGAGACATTTTGTCCTTCCAATGTTGAAGAGTTAGACTTGTGATTAAAGTTGTTGTAAGGAAAATTTTATAAAGCAAGATATTTTTGGGTAAATTTCAAATATATCCACAAGATATAAGATATGCACAAGATATCAAATATATCAGTTGAGATACACTAAGATAATTGGTTACTAAGTGGTACCTATTAGGTATACTCTCACTCTTAACCTAATTCTAAACCCTGCCTATACTGTAACACTGTATATGTAACACCCTTCTACCCAATTTTTTTTTAATTAATAAATAGAAAATTTCGTAAAATGAAAGTAAAAGAATTTAAATATATTCACTTCATAAATAAAAATTTACAAAAATCAGGAAATAAGATTTCAAAATAAAACTCTTACTATGAGTAATATTGCCTACCAGAACAACAACGATAGGCCGTGAACCGGTACACCTGGTAAGTTTCCAAGAAAGAGAGGGGGGTCACTAAAGACACTCTTAAATACCAAGTCTTTCCTAGTCAGAATTTTCCTAGGCATGCACCCTCACACTACCACACTATTTATCAAGTAACCATAATAACTCTTTTCAAAGGTAGAAAATCGAATAAAATATTATTAAGCATTGAAATAGTCTTTATAAGTTCTTAACGATAAAACTTTAAATCAATTTCTTCAAGATAAATAATCTTTTTATGTCCTGACGTCACACCTAATCAGAGCATCCCAAAATTAAGGCATAGAAAATTTATTCTTCATCAGTCAACTCCTCTTTGTCCTTATCACAGATATGTTCACATATAAGAACATTCAACTCAAACAAAATACCAACTACAAAAATAGAAGAGTGAGGAATATATCTCACATATGTTATAGGTACATATAAGAAAATAGGCAGAACTAAAGACACACATCATATTCACACGCATCACACGCATCACACGCACCAATACATACTCAGTCACAAACTCAATTAACTCAAATGCATTAATGCTCTTATGCTCTTATCCTTGAATGCATGTGGTACCATTGCAATGCATAAAACATATTAGTATTCCATGAGTACATGAACTGGGTCAAAAAATCCTCACAATCCACTCTCACCAGAACGAGTCTAACAGGAGCTAGTCAGGATAGTAAAGCCGGTCGTGGTGGCCCCTCATTTTAACTCTTAAATGAGAGGTTTCCTGCTCTAAAATCCCCGAGGTCAAGGTAGAAGACCATAAAGACCCTCCTTCATAGATCGTATCTACCCCCAAGAAAGTATGAATGAATGAATGAAATATGTACACGCCAATGCATCACACATAAATGTACAACTCATCGCGTACATCGAATGACTAAGCATAACTTGAATTTTCATGCTGTTAAGCCTCTGCTTAGACTTCTCAAATGGGCAAGCGTAACTTGGATTTCACACGGCTAAGCCTCTGCTTAGACTTCTCATACTAATAACTCGCAAACAACTCAAGAACTCATATCATGGGCCTCTCAAAACTCAACCCAAATTTTCACAATATCTCATTCCTATAATAATTTATCATCACCTGTAGATATATCTTCACTTATATATTATCACTTATGTATCATTACTTATGTATCATCACTTATATATCATAACTTATATATCATCCCTTATATATCATCACTTATAATAATTTATCATCACTTATATATACATACTAGATTATCACTTATATTAAAGATATCTTCTTTTTTTCTTTCTATTCTTCTATGATCTTTCTTGGTTGTAAAATCAATAATTAATCTTATACTTATCCTATTAATTTTATTCTTATCTTGTTTCAAAGATAACAAAATTATCTACAATTTTCATTCTTACTCAAAATATGATTCAATCGTTTAATATGCTTAAATTAAGAAAAATGAAAACTTTCATTCTAATCTTGACAACATAACCTTTAATCACAAAAAAAATCATATCTTTCGTTTTAAAAACTATTTATGAACGAAATTACTGTCATTGGTTAGCTAACATCTAGGGCTACAACTTTGATGAAGACCTCTTTTCCAAATTCATAATAAAAGCCTGCAAAAATAGAGTCGTAACCTCAAAATGAAATATCTCTAAGTCAATCCAATATATTCTCACATATTTAAATGATAAATTCAAAACCTAAACACTTAATGATCATAATTTTTCCTAAATATGATATAAAGTTTATGAATACACTAAAAACATTATAAATCATAATTTATCCAAAATTATATTGAGGGCTTATGGTTGCCTCAAAACAAACAAACTCCTATTGAAGCTTAGGGGTTGCCTCTCTACCCAAAATTCTCATAAGTAGTCATATATAAGACATTCTCCACTCCCCCTCTTACCTCGAATAAAGATACGCGACGTCTTATATGCTAGGCCCGCGACGCCTCAAGATGTTATGCTCCGCAATGTCTTGAAGTACTACATTACGTGACGCCTCGAGATGCTACACTCCTAACTCCTCATGTGTCGCCCCTAGTCGTCTCCTCTAAGATTTTTCCCCAAATGTTAGGAAAAATTTACAATGAAAAATAAAGAGAGTTTAACGCCTATTTATACCTGTAGAGTCGGGTTTCTAAATTTTAAATCCAACTGATAATATCTTTAAAGATAATAACCACTTTACATTATCTTTTAGAAAAGTCACCCCACATTATCTTTAATAACCTCACAATATCTTTTCGCTTAATTTAATTTAATTTTATAAACTATTTTATTTTATTCTTTAAACCGAATTAATTATTTTACTTAATCAAATAATTAATTATATAATATATATATATATATTTATCTATTATATATATATTTTTTCTAAAACAAATAGGATATTACAATTCTCCCCCTCTTACATAAAATTCGTCCCCGAATTTACATGTATCAAATAACTTATGATAATCCTTAAGAATACATTATCACCTTCCTCAAATTCTAAGTCTTTCATTTTCTTATCAGCGTAACTTTTCTATCTACTTTAGGATGCTCTCATTTTCTCCCGAATCATCTTAACTTTTTTTGTAGTCTATTGCACTGAATTAAGCCCCCAAATAAGGTTCTCACTAGATTCACACCAACACAAAGGTGTTCTACACCTCTTCCTATACAATGCTTCATAGGGCACAACCCCAATACTAGAATGATAACTATTATTATAAATAAACTCTACTAAAGACATAAAACTATCCCAATTAACCCTTTGTTTTAAATCAAGCTCTCAACAAATCTTTTAAGAATTGGATGATTATTGACCATTTGATTAAGGGTAATAAATTGAACTCAACCTAAACTTGGCTCCCAAGGCTTTATGTAGACTCCCCATATAAGAAACTATGTTAAAGGGTACACCATATAATCTAACAATTTCTTTTATGTAAACATTTATTAATCTCTCTCTATAGAGTATCTTAGAAATACTATCTGACTTTCAGTCAGGTACACTTAAGGGTAGCAACAAACCATAAGTTTTTCTTTTATGTTTTATCTTAGCTTTTTGGCCAACCAGACAAGCACACACAAACATGACTATTTCCTTTTTCATATTAGGCCACCAAAACATTTTCTTAAGATCCTGATACATCTTGGTGACACCAGGGTGAAAATTAAGTTTACTCTTATGACCCTGCTCTAAGATTAATTTCTTGAGTTCAGGAATATTAGGCACACAAAGTCTACCTTTAAACCTAAACACTTCATCAACCCCCATACTAAAATTACTCACCTTTCCCTGTTTTATTTCTCTTACTCTAACTATTAAAAATTTATCACACCTTTGACCTTTCTTAATTTCAGCTAGAAGATCACTAGTGACTGTTAACATTCCCAATCTTACACTATTAGGGGTAAGTTCATGGGTTAGACTCATATCTCTAAACTCAATTATCAAATCCATTTCTCTAATCATTAAGGTTGATAAGTGTTGGCTTTACCTGGATGATATTTAAGATCAAAGTCATAATCTTTAAGAAACTCTAACCATCTCCTCTATCTCATGTTCAACTCTTTCTGATCAAATAAATACCTAAGACTTTTATGATCACTAAACACCTCAAATTTATAATCGTACAAGTAATGTCTCCACATTTTTAATTCAAGGTCATGAGTAGGGTAGTTTCTCTCATGTGCCTAGAAGCATAATCTACAACTTTACCTTCCTACATCAACACTCCACCTAAGCCCATATTTTTATTTTGGGAACACAGTATACTTCAAAGGGTTTACTAAGGTCATATAAGACTAACACATGTGCTCTAGTTAATTTCTCCTTAAGACTTTAAAAGCTACTCAGACACTTGCTAGCCCAACAAAACTTGAATTCCACAAAGACTCAATGTGGTTAAGGGTACAACCATCCTCAATAAAACCTTCATCAACCCTTTATAATTTCAATCCAAAGAAACTCTTAATTTATTCATTAAGGTTTAATCTTCCACTTAAGAAGCTAACCTCTTTCAATCGAAACTCATTCTTGGATGACTTAGCATAAAATTGTTTTTCTTTAAGAATTGGTAACAAAAGTCTCAAAACTCATTGTCTTCTTCCTTAGTTATAAAATAAAATAAGATACAAATGATTGAGATAACTACAAAACTATCTAGGTACGAATGAAAAATTTTATTCATATAATCCATAATATGGTAGTTTCATTAGTCACACCAAAAGTCATATCTAAAACTCATAATGGTCATAGTAGTTCCTAAAAGCAATCTTTGAAATATTCTCAAACTTCACTCGAATATAGTGATAACCTAATATAAAATATATTTTGATAAATCCACTAGCTTACACTAGCTAGTTATAAGGTAATTTATTCAAAGTAAATGATATTTATTTTTAATTTCACTTTGTTCATTTGACAATAATATATACACAATCTCACAATCTCATATTTTTGTGTACCAAAAGACAAGTGCTTCATAAGATGATTTACTAGGTCTCACATATTGTTTATTAAGCTCTATTAGCTTTAAGGTCTATAAAGCTCTAATGGTATGATTCAAGTACTAGGTACAAGATCGATAAAAAAAATTCTACCTCACTCTCAAATAATAAACTAGTCATATCTTAAAGATTTTTTTTTTTTGAAAAATCACATACTACAAGTATCTTTCTCACAATCACCTTAACTTTAGAATTTGTAGAAGCTATATACTCGGACATTTTCTTCCAAAGAGACTATAACTTGGTCAACAAAAATAAAAAAAATCTCCACACTTACTCTCATAATAGATAATAATTTTATTTGCACAATTTAACAAGACATGATTGAAAGATAACCGGTCCACACCAAAATAATATTGAGTTGATTAAGAAACAATTAAGTCAACTACAAAATTTCATTAAGCAAATCAAAGGACACAACTTCTTATATACAACAGAGTATATCAAGCCCTCAAATCACAAAATATTTAACAAACAAAGTACACACAAAAATATGGTAAGCACACATAACACACTGGCCGAATGGATCAACAGACTCTAATACCACTAAATGTAACACCCTTCTACCCTAAGAACTTTTTAATTAATAAATAGAAAAATTCAAAAAATGAAAGTAAATGAATTCAAATATATTCACTTCATAAATAAAAATTTACAAAAATCAGGAAATAAGATTTTAAAATAAAACTCTTACTATGAGTAATATTGCCTACTAGAGCAACAACGATAGACCATGAACCGGTACACCTAATAAGTTCTCAGGAAAGAGAGGTGGGTCACTAAGGACACTCTTAAATACCAAGTCTTTCCTAACCGGAACTTTCATAGGCATGCACCCTCACACTACCATACTATTTATCCAGTAACCATAATAACTCTTTTTAGAGGTGGAAAATTGAATAAAATATTATTAGGCATTAAAATAGCCTTTATAAGTTTTAACGATAAAACTTTAAATCAATTTCTTCAAGATAAATAATCTCTTTATGTCCTGACGTCACACCTAATCAAAGCATCCCCAAAAATCAAAGCATAGAAAATCTATGATTCATCATTCAATTCCTCTTTGTCCTTATCATAGATATGTTCACCTATAAGAACATTCAACCCAAACAAAATACCAACCACATAAATAGAAGAGTAAAGAATATATCTCGCATATGTTATAGGTACATATAAGAAAATGTGTGAGAAAAAATATTTATCAAAGAATTTTTTTAAAAGTGATGTTTTTTTAATATTTATGAAGAAATAAGATCATAAAAATTGAACTATTAATTTATATGTAGATATATATAATGATAAATAAAAACTAAAACTTTGGAAGGGACTTTGACCTTTTTTGGTTTCCCTAACTCCATATCGGTATATAATAATAAATAAAAGTTAAAATTTGGGGGGTTGTGGCCCCCTCTGATCCCCTTAGCTCCGCTCTTAGGCATATAATCCAACACACAACTATATAATCACCACAATGTTTCCATATAACTAGTCACTTCTCATAAACAGTTTCATCATTCCTCATACTCCATAAAATTTCACAATCATATAAACTCAACATTTTATTATACAACAAGTCTCATATTATTTTTCCCAAAATTTCATATTTATATACTCTTTCAAATTTAATTTAGAAAATAAAATAATTTTTCAAGAATTGCGCTCAAGTTGTAAACCCTTGCTCAAGTGAAAGACCTTTCACTCAAGTGACCACCTGTCGCTCAAGTGAAATGCCTACCGAAAGCAATATTCTTGATCTAGTTTTCTCACTCAAGTGGGAAGATCTGGCTCAAGTGAGTGAAATAGCTTGATGTTCAAGTGAAAGCTCGTTGCTTAAGCAAAATTGCACCCAAAAGTTATAATGGGTTGGGTTAGACCAAGATTTTGGGTGGACTTTAAGCCCAATAGTTTTGAAGAAAGAGAAACCTATTTAAGTGAATTTTTCTCCTAACTCTCTCATTTGCAATATTTTTCATATCTCACTCCCTCACTCTTCGTAAATTTTCTCTAATCTTCTCTAAATTCTCTTAAATCCTCTTAACTCTCTTCAAGGATTTCTTCTTCAATTCTCATCCAATTGATTATTTTGAACACATTGAGAGGAAGCTAGTGATGAATAGTTCAATTTGCACTAAACATTTTCTGCAATCAAGTTCTCAACAAAATTTTGAGTATTAGGGTTCCTAATTAGGATTTAATTTGGGATTTAGAGTTCTTTAGAATGCTTGCCTAATTCTTAATTCAATTACAATATTGATTAGATGATTTTGTAATTAGGCTTTATAAGAATCCAATAGAATCTTGAATTTTGTGGAGATAGAGGATTAAAACTTAGATTAAGAGGTAAGAAAAGTTAATTAAGAGAAATTATTCATGATTAAATGAATGATTATATGCGTTGGTGTGTTTACATGTACAATTGATGAGAATTGTATGATTTTATGGCAATTAGATGATGAATAATTGGTGAATATTACATATTTACATTTATAATTCCAAGAACATCCATAATTAATTAGGAATTAAGGTTTAATCTTGAATTTTTGAGGTTTCTTACGATGTACACAAGAACTCTCACTCAAGCGAGTGATTTTCACTCGAATAACGACGTTTAGACTACTCTCTAGACTTTTTTTGCTTGAGCGACAAGATTTTGCTTTAACGAAAATTCTCTAATAGCTCTTGGGACCTTTTTCGCTTGAGTGAGAAACTCCTTGCTTGAGCGACGAGTTTCCTCATTTGAGTGATGAGTTTCCTCGCTTGAGCAAGAATTCCTTTACTTGAGCGAGAAGTTCCAGACTTGAAATATTGTTCTTGAGATTATTTTTGCTTGAGCGAAAATATTTCGCTCGAACGAGAATATACTGTACCTAAAAAATTAGTTAAGTTTTAAAATGAAATAAAAGAAGTAAATGCATTTAGGTTTTATATAATATGAGAATCTAAATATTAACTATTAGAGTTCTTGATGATATGTTGTGAATTTTGATAGTGTATGATTGAAAATCTTATAAAGGAGAATTGTGGAAATTTTATTCATTTGAAGAATGTATGATGAGATATTTTAATTTATTTATAAATGGAAATTCTAGAATTTAACAAATGTATTATTTATGAAATTGTGAACTCTATTATGAAGTTGTAAATGTGATATGAGAATTGTGGGACTATCATTAGTAAAATTATGAAATGTGATGTGTTTTTTGGATTATTTTAGATTATGAAAATGTTGAATTATGTATTATGTTGCATTGTAGAAATATGTGATTGGTAGAAAAATTATGAAATGAGATTGATCACAATGGTGTGATTTTAATTATGAATTGTGACTAAAGTCATGGAAAATTGTAAAAGTTTATGATAATGATGTCAAAATATTATGTGACTACGGGGAGTCATAATGGAAATGGTGCCAAGTGAAAATTTTCTAATGGCAAAGAGGCTATTGAAACTGGAAAATTTGTATTAATTGATATTGATGAAATTGGTATGGTGTGTTGTATAAATTTGGAATGATAGTGTTGTTTGTTGTAAGTCAGATAATTATCACGAGATATTATTTGATATAGTTTTAGTGTACATAAGGAAATTTATAGATATCTGATGAATATCTAAATTTAAATAGTATTATTCTAGTAATGTAGATAATGATATACCATATGGTGAGAAGTTAATGAAAATTTATAGTACACATAGTGTTGCATGGGATGAGATAATATTTTTATTTTTAATTTATTATTAAAATTAAAACTTTATATATTAATAATAATAAGTATTAGAAACATTTATGTAAGAAGGAAATAAAGGAAATTAATTATTATAAAATAATTTTTTATCAAAAATTTATTTTAATTTTGAGTTAATTATTCTTTAAGGAAATAAAAGAATTTTTTTTAATATTTTAAAGAAAATTAATATCAGTAAATTTAATATCAAGGAATTAAAAGATTTAACTGTTAACATAATTTTTAATTTTAAGAAATTAATATTAATTGTGATTAATTATTTATTAATAGAATATAAGAAAATTTATAATATTTGAAAAATAATTAGTATTATTAGTATTAATTGTGTTGTTTGAATTATTTGTAAGATTGATAATATGAAATTTTTTTTATGACTTTGTGTACTTTTTTATATAAGAGTAAATAGTATGTTTATTAAAAAATTATTGATCAATGAAATATAAAATAGAATATGTCATTATAATATAATAGATTTATTTATAGTATAAGAAAAATTTTAATTTAATTATATGTCATATTATAATATAATAGATTAATTAAAACATCCAATGCTATAAAGAAATCAAGCAATGTTATATTTCCTTGACTGATTTGGGTATTTCATTTTATTTTATTTTTAATTCTTAATAAATTTTTATATATTTTTATCTTTAATATTTTTTTATTTTAGACTTTTATAAATTTTTTACTTTTTTTTATTATTGTTTATTAATATATTTTGAACGATAAATTATCCGTCAAATGATAATTATATATATTTTTTAAAATTATAATTTGAAGGGAAAACATTATTCAATGCATTGCAAAAGTTTTGCTTTCTTTCTAAAAATTATTTTATAGATATTTATCTTTTTTGGATACCCCTTAATAAGAAAAACTAATCGAATTGAAGAATACAAACCCTAACGAAAAGAAAAGAGCATTATTTCGATTATAGTAATTAATTTTTGTTTAAATAAAATAATCACTTACATTAAATTCATTATTTAAATATGTTAATAAATAATATAGATGAAAACAAAATGAAAGAGACCAAAATAAAATAAAAAACAAAATATAAAAAATTATATGATCAAAAGAAATAAAATAAACATATATTAATGGCAAATTCTTGATCCTTCCGTATTTGGAATCTTGATTCTCTTCTTTTCATCAATTTTTCTTTTTGCTAAGTTCATCAATGGCAAATTCTACTGTTGAAGTAGAATCCTCACCTGCATCTTCTTCTTCTGTCAAAGAGGAGGATAAATAGTTCTTTTAGTTTGGTTTCTAGAAGGAGTAATGTCAAGTTGTACTTATCTTGCTTCAACAATCTCAGTCTTCTTCATCTTCTGTCAATATTGTTAATCAATGCACTAATGATTTCTTAGGTATAAATTTTGCTGCACCTCTTAAGATCTTAGATAGTAGCGCCACAGATCATATATGCCCTACCAAGTCTACTTTTTAGAACATGTACCGAAATTTTCTGTTCATTTAATCTCTATTCCTAAACTCACTTCCAATACTAGTTGTTTGATCTTGTTCTATCAAACCAATTATTTTCTGGTGCCTACCTTCCAGATGATTAGAGTAGCTAAGAAAGATCATGACTTATTTTATCTTTTGGATCAAAGTGTTTTTGAATTTTTCTTCAAATAATACCAATGTTCATAGTAACATTTCTAATTTACAAACTTCTGTTTTCAATATTAATAATGATAATAGTACTTTGTGGCACATGAAGTTGGGTCATCCTTCTAATAAAATTCTCCAAGTTCCATCCTCTCAATATCCTAATATTCTTTTTCATCCTATTGATGCATGTGATGTTTGTACTTATGCTAAACAAAAGAGATTACATTATATAAGCAGTAGTACCAAAACCAAAGTTTTTTTTGAACTTATATATGTTGATATATGGGGACCCCTTTCTATTTCTTCTATTGAAGGTTTCAAATACTTTCTCACTGTAGTTGATGACTATAGTAGATTTACTTGGATTTTATTACTTAAAACTAAAACTAATGTCAGATCTTCCTTGAAAACCTTTATTACTTTAAATGAAAATCAGTTTGATTGTCACTTAAAAAGAATTAGATCTGACAATGGCAAATAATTTTAACTCACTGATTTTTATTCATCTAAAGGAATTGCTCATGAAACCTCTTGTGTTGAGACCTCTCAACAAAATGGTATTGTTGAGCAGAAACATCAACATTTACTAAATGTCTATAGAGCTTTACTTTTTCAAGCAAAAATTCCTAAAATTTTGTGGTCCTATACTCTTAGACATTCTGTTTTTTTCATTAATAGATTACCAACTCCTTTCTTAAAGTTTTAGTCCCCATATCAACTTGTTTTTGGAAACAAACTAGACTTTGATTTTTTAAAGCCTTTTGGATGCCTAGTTTATGCTAATACTCTTACTGCTGGCAGATCCAAAATTGATCCAAGAGCTTCTAAATGTGTTTTCTTGGGTTATAAATCTGGTACCAAAGGGTATATCCTTTACAATCTTCACTGTAAATCCTTTTGTATTTCTAGAAATGTTATTTTCCATAAACATATATTCCCATATTCCCAACATATTTCTGATTCTAAAAATTTTAATATGTTTCCTAGTCTCACTTCTTCTGAATTTCCTCATTATGATTTTCTTTCTGTCTTACCTTCTCTTCCTATCCCTGATGTGCCTAGTACTGATACTGCTATTGATATTGATAATGTTCAAAACACTACTGTTCCAACTAGAGTCTCTTCTAGAATTAAAAACAAGATTGCTTATCTTGATTAGTACTATTGTGATACTACTTATGTTTCCCATCAAAGCGTTCTACCCCTTACCCTATGTATTCTTTTGTTTCCTATGACAAATGTTCTATTGATCATGTTTTTTTTTTGTCATTCTATTTCTGCACTTGTTGAGCCTACCTCCTTCGAAGAAGCCCATTCTCAAGATTGTTGGCAAAAGACAATGACAAAAGTGAGCTTCAGGCTTTGAACATGAATCAGACTTGGTGTTTGGTTAATCCTCCTCCCGGCACAAAGATTGTTGGATGCAGATGGGTGTACAAAATTAAATACAAATTTGATGGTTCTATTGAAAGGTACAAGGAAAGGCTTGTTGCTAAAGGGTTCACACAAACAGAAGTGGTTGACTACTTTGAAACTTTCTCTCCTGTTATCAAGCTTACTACAGTTCGTGTTTTATTAGTTGTCGCTAGTGCAAACAATTGGTTTCTACACCAGTTAGATGTTGACAATGCTTTCCTCCACGGCGATTTCAAGGAAGATGTCTATATGAAACCTCTTTCTGGCCTCACTCTTCTTCATTCTAAAATGGTTTGGAAGCTTCAAAAGTCTCTTTATGGTCTCAAGCAAGCCAGTAGAAATTGGAATGAGAAACTAACATCTGAGTTACTTTTCTTGGGTTACACACAAAATTCTACTAATCATTTTTTGTTCATCAAACTTCAAGGTACTACTATCACAATTCTCTTAGTATATGTTGATGATATTGTGCTTAGTGGTAATAGCCTTTCTGAGATTTAGTTTGTCAAAAGTCATCTTCACTCAAAATTTCGTATCAAGGATCTTGGACCTTTTAAGTTCTTTCTTAGTCTAGAAGTTGTAAGGTCTAATTCTAGTCTGATTTTGAATCAAAGGAAATACTCCCTTAAGTTACTTTCTGAAGCTGGTATGTTAGGATGCAAATCAGCCCCCAATCCTGCTAATCCTTCTATCAAATTACATGCAGATCAAGGTTCTCTTCTTCTAGATCCTTCTTCTTATAGGAGACTTGTTGGTAGGTTACTCTACCTGACTCATACAAGGTCAGATATAAGCTTTGTTATTCAAAAACTTAGCCAGTTTATTTCTACACTTAGAGAACCTCATTTACAGCAAGCTATTCGTATTCTTCAATACTTGAAAAGTGCTATTGGTGCCGGTTTATTTTATCCAGCTAACAATCCTCTACAAATACAAACTTTTTTTTTTCTGATTCTGATTTGGCCACATGTTCTACTACTCGAATATTCGTTACTGACTACTGTATTTTTCTTAGAAAGTCATTAGTTTCTTGAAAATCTAAAAAGCAAACTATTGTCTCCATATCATCTTCTGAATCTGAATATAGAGCTCTAACTTTCTTAACTTGTGAACTACAGTGACTTCAATATTTATTCAAAGATCTCCACCTTTCCATTTTTGTTCCATTCTCTACTTACTCAGATAACCAGTCTGCTATCGAGATTGTCAAGAATCCTATTTTTTATCAAAGAACTAAACATATTGAGATAGACTATGGAGAGAGGAGAGAGAAGAGAGAGGGAAGGGAATTTGGAGAGTTAGAGGAGAGAGTTCATCACTATGCATGAGTTTTTTTTTTTTTTTTATTATCAATCAAGATCCTAAAAAAGCATAAATTTTTCCTATGAGATTGATAGAGGTAGTAGACGATGAGTAACATTACATCTTATTTATTTTCTCATTTCCCAGAAGCATTTGGTGAAAGAGATGAGAAAAAATTTTCAAAGATGGAGACTAGTGCAGGAAGTTTTCATTGCTAAGAAAAGCAATAGGTAGGGACAACTATATGGATTTGTTACATTCTGGGATGTCGTCAATCCTACAATAATGGAAAGAAGCTTGAACCAAATATGGATTGAGAGTATGAAACTATTTGTTAACCTACCCAAATATGAGCGGCAAACTAGTTACAAACAAATTCAAGAAGGGAGATCCCTGTCGGAGGTAGTTGGACATGAATGAAAAAAGCCTGTTTGGAGAGAAAAGAAAATGGGGATTACTTATGCTGATGCAGTCGTGGGCAATAGGTCAAAGTTAGTTCAGGCACAAGATGCTATAAAATCTAAGGGAGATTCAGATTGGAAGGGAATGGAGATCAAAGTAAGGTGCGAAAGGAGGGAATGGTTGGAAAAGAGCTTGGTTGGATGGCTTCAGGATTATTCGTCAATAGAGAACATTCATGAATATTTCCTTGTTAAGGGTTTTCTCACATAAGATTAAGGTACCTAGGAGACAATCTTGTATTGATGACCAGTGAAGTAGGGGCTAATATTGATGAGGCAATTGCGGCGAATAGTGAGTGGTTGGCCACTCTGTTCGAGTCTATCAGTCCTTGGAAGCCTGAAGTACTTTCTGGCAATAAAGTGGTCTGGATTAGATGTTCTGGCATTCCATTACATTGTTGGAGCAGGGAGTGCTTCGAGAAGGTGGCGACACTAGTGGGCACCCTAATATCCATTGATGCCGCAACAAAATTAATGGATATTGTAGAATATGCTCGTTTAAAGATTAAGATGTCGTTGGGGGACATGGCTAATTTCTCAAGGGTGATTATGATAAATGGTGTTCTAACTCAGATTTCTTTAACAGAGGAAATGAAAACGAATTTGGACTCATTCAAGTGTTTTAAGTGCAGAGAAGATGAAGGGAACTTTCAAGGACTGGATAACGACGATCGATTTTCCAACTGTGATGGGTTCAACTTTGATCTCGAGTCCAATTCAGAGTGCTCTGTTCAATGCGTCAGTGAGGGGTTAGATGACAAGATGATTACGAGGGAAGAGTTGAACTTTTTCGGCGAGGAGACCTTGGTTGGAAGTTGTGTGGACAAGTTAAATTCAAATGCTCTTTTGCAATACCCAAGGAGGAGTTCCACTGTTTTGGAAAAAATGGACAATATTAGTTTTGTGGAGGAAACAACAGGACAAAGTCTTAATCATTATAGTAGGGAATACGAGGATGATTTCAAGGTGAAAGGGAGGATTGGGAATGAATCTTCAAAAATCAATGCCTTTATTCCTGATGAAAGGTTGACTGGGATAGAAATAAGTAAGGCCAATCTGCTCTTGTCAGAGAATGAAGAAGGTGATGGTGATATGTTAAAGGAATTTTGTTCGAAACAATAGGGGTACAAAGCAAAGTAGAATAAAGGTGGGGAAGAAAGTGCGCCTATTATTATCAGGCAGGATTGTAGGGTGAATTCAAACTATGACTCGAGTGAAGATAGGGCAGATCGAAGTGGGCATCCAACTCAGATCCGGGAGGGGAAATTGCAGTTTCAAAGAATGAGGAAGAGGTGGTCAGGGAGGGGGTATTGGATGTTGTTATGAATGTAAGGTCAGTTGTACCTTTACTACCTGATGGAGTGAGGTCGGAGGGTGATATCAAGGGTATACATTTACCTATAGGTAGTGTTAGTTTGCCTTCTTCATCTATTCCTGATGAAGTGCCTTCTCAAAAGCAAGTGAAGAGCTCTTTGGGGGCGCAACCATCGAGTTCTATCGGTGCAGTGGTGATGGAAACTGATAAGCTAGGTGAATTGTTGTTGAATTCGTTAAATATGTGTTCCAACAAGTATAGTGTTTTTGAGGGAGCCTATCATAGACGCAATTTGCGGTTAGCAATTCACTCGTTGAGTAATTCCATCTCTGATGATGATATTTTTAATTGCAATAGGTTATTTTGGATTAAGAATAGTCATGTGGAGGCAATGAGACTATGGGAGTTGGGAAATAAAATTGGGGTTACGTTTAAAGGGGATGATGATACTATTGCTAAAAGATTTGAAGAGTTAGAAGAAAGGGACTCACAAGACAAGTAGAAGGGAAGTAGGTTTACTAAATGAAGGTCCTTTGTATGAATGTAAGAGGGCTGGGAGGGGGTGAGAAAAGGAGATATCTTAGGCAATGTATTATAAAAGAAGGGGTTGAGATGGTATGCTTGCAAGAAACTAAATTGGAATGCTTCAATGATATGGTTAGTCAGACGATTTGGATTGATAAGGAGGTGCAATGGTTGGCCAACCTGACATTCAACAAGGCTGGGGGACTGGTTTGCTTATGGAACAAGAACATATATACACTGTTACATTCCTTTGTAGGGAAGGGATTCTTGGGATTACAAGGGCTTTGGGGAGAAGGTAAAATTCCATGTATAGTGGTAAAAGTGTATGGCCCTTGTGACAAGAGGGAGAGAAGCAAGTTGTGGAAGAGCTGAAGGTGATCAGAGACCAACATAGTGTTAGAAGGTGGTGTGTGCTAGGGGACTTCAATTCAGTAAGATATGATTGGGAAAGGCAAGGGGTTAATCAAGGAGGAAATGAAGCTCAAGATTCAAGAGAATTTAATAACTTCATTGAACAAATGGAAGTGGTTGATATTCCAATGATGGGGAGAAAATTCATTTGGTATAGACCAAATGGTACAGCTTTGAGTAGACTAGACAAGATCATGGTATCTAGGGAATGGTTGGACATTTGGCCAGAATGCATTCAAGTTGCTTTGAACAGATCAATATCTGATCACTGTGCATTGGTGTTGAAGTATGATGTAGTCGATTAGGGACCAAAACCTTTCAAGGTGTTAGATGCTTGGATGGAGGATAACGAATATGTGAGTTATGTTTCAGAAGTCTGGAGGAGCTATTCAGTTAATGGGGTAGGCTTTTATGTGTTTAAAGAAAAGTTGAAACTGTTGAAGAGAGATCTTAAAAAGTGGAATAAGGAGGTTTTCGGTAATGTGGAGTTGAGTATTCACAGGATAACAGATCATATCAGTAAGCTAGATCTTCTGGATGAAAGGGGGTGCTTAGATGAAGAAGGGAAAGGAAGGAGACAAGACTTGTTTGCTGAATTAAAGAAACTAAATCTAAGACAAGAGTCGAGTGGAAGACAGAAAGCTAGATCTAAATGGATTGCCCTTGGTGACTCTAATACGAGATATTTTAATGCAGCAATAAACTAGAGAAGGGCAAGAAATAACATTAAGGGCCTTTTTATTTCTAGAGCTTGGTAAGAGGAGCCTAGTAAAGTAAAAGAGTCAATTTATGAGGTATTCAAAGAAAGATTCACCCAAAAATGGGGAGTTAGACCTACTTTAGATGGTGTCCAATTCCAGTCGCTATCTCTTATTGATAATTAGGGTTTAATAACAAGATTTGAGGAGGACGAAGCGAGGGAAGCTGTGTGGATGTGCGGAAGTGAGAAGATTCCTGGACCAGATGGATTTAATTTTAAGTTTATCAAGTTGTTCTGGAAAATTTTAAAATCTGATATCATGAAGCTTGTAGAGGACTTCTATAATGACGGTAAATGGCCTCGTGGGTGCAATGCCTCATTTATCTCACTTATACCTAAGAAGGAGGAACCAATGAGTCTTAACGATTATAGACCAATCTCTTTGGTTGGGTGTGCTTACAAGATAGTGACCAAAGTACTAGCTAACAGATTGAAGAGGTGTATACACAAGGTGATTGATGAGTCACAAAGTGCCTCTTTAGGAGGGCGAAATATGTTGGATGGGGTCCTGGTGGCTAATGAGGTGGAGGAGGAAATAAAGAATAAGAAGAAAAGTTGTGGGATAATTAAAGTAGACTTTGAGAAGGCATATGATTCAATTAATTGGAAATTTCTTAAGTACACGATGAGGAGAATGGGATTTAGCGAAAAGTGGATTGGGTGGATTTCTAATCTTTTAGTGTCCTCTTCTGTCTCAGTCCTAGTTAATGACAGCCCAACTAAGGAATTTAATCTCATCAAGTGTCTTAGACAAGGAGATCCTCTAGCTCCTTTTCTATTTCTTATTGTGGCTGAAGGATTAGCTGGGATGGTTAGAAGTGCTTTGGCTACATCCTCATTGATTGGAGTAAGAGTGGGGAATCCTGGAGTGGAGGTTAGTTTGTTGCAATTTACAGATGACACATTATTGTTTTGTGAGGCATCTACACAAAATATTTTGATGGTTAAGAGCATATTATGGTGTTTTGAGGTTTCCTTTAGGTTAAAGGTCAATTTTCATAAAAGTAAGATTGGAGGGATAGGGGTTGATAGGAGAGGGATTGAGGAGTATGCGACTATGTTAAACTATAATCTGATGAATGTACCTTTCTTACACTTAGGCTTGCAAATAGGGGGAAATCCAACAAGGGTTGAATTTTGGGAACGAGTTTTGAGGAAAATCAAGAAAAAACTATCAGGATGGAAAGGGAGATTCATTTCATTTGGTGGAAGGGTGTCTTTAGTTAAATCGGTAATAGCATCTTTACCTTGTACTATCTATCTTTTTTCAAAGCACCGGTAGTAGTGGCTCATGAGATTCGGAATATTCAAAGACGATTTTTGTGGGGTGGGGGAGGTGAAGAGAGGAAAATAAGTTGGGTTAAATGGGAAACTATTTGCAAACCCAAGAACCAAGGAGGGCTTGGTATTAAGGATGTGGGATCATTTAATGATGCATTACTTGCTAAGTTGAAATGGAGACTAGTAAAGGAGAATAGAGGGATCTGGAAGCATGTATTAGAAGCTAAGTATGGAGGGTGGAGAGGTTTAGAGGATAAAAAACAAGTTAAAGCTTGTTCAGCATGGTGGAAGGATTTAAAAAAGATTTGTGGGGTTAATGAGCAAGGTGAAGGCTGGTTTGCAAAAATATGAGTATGGTGGTAGGTGACAGTAAAGCTACATTATTTTGGCAAGATAAGTGGGTTGGGGAAGAGGCATTAGGTGTGAAGTTTAGTAGGCTGTTTATGAATTCTTGTGATCAACATGGTCTTGTCAATAATATGGGCTCTTGGCAGGATGGTCAGTGGGTATGGAATCTGGCGTGGAGAAGACCTTAGTTCAGGTGGGAAGAAGATTTGGCAAAAGAACTCATGGACTTCATTATATTAAAACAACCTACTATTGAAGGAGAAGATAAATGGATTTGGAAGGGGGATGTCATGGGAATGTTCAGTGTTAAATCAGTTTATTCCATTATGCAGAATGAGTTACAAGGAGATTTTGAAAGTTTTTTTATTGAGCTTTGGAAGATTAAAGCTATCCCTAAGGCATTACATTTAGTGTGGAGAGCAGCATTAGAAGGAATAGCTTCGAGGGATAAGTTGAGGAGTAAGGGGGTGCAGGTGGCTGTGACCAGTTGCGGGTTATGTGGTGTGAAGGAGGAATCCATCACACATTTGTTTTTGGAGTGCAAGATAGCTAATATGGTGTGGAACAAATGCTATAAGTGGTTTGACATAAGTACTTGTAGAACTAAAACTCTCAAGCAACATTTGTTACAACACTACATTCACTTCCAACACAAGAAGGTTAATATATATTGGAAGGTGGTGTGGGTTGGGGTGGTGTGAAATTTGTGGAAGTATAGGAATGACGCGTTGTTTTACAATAAGAAGGTAGATGCAGAAGAAATTTTTTTTCTAACTCAACTAAACTCCTGGTTGTGGATCAAGTCTAGGGTTTCAATGGTTGTTGGATCTTTTGCAGAATGGTGTATGGATCCCTGGTCTTGTTCCTAATATGTTGGATAATCTACTTGGTGAATATCTGTTAACCATTCAGTAGGGAGAGAGATAATTATTTAGTTAACTATTTAACTTTCTGCACACTTTTGTTCAATTATATCTTGTAATTATTTTTTGTACTTCTAGTGCCAATTTTTATTAATATATTTGTCATTACCAATTCAAAAAAAACATAATAGGATCAAGATTCAAGAAGGACTTGTTAGATTAATGTATGTTACTTTTTCTCAACAGTTGGCTGATATTCTTATTAAATCACTTTATCTTGTTTCTTTCAAGACAGTTGTGTCCGAAATGAGTTTTCTTAACATTTATGACCCACCTTGAGAGGAGGTATTAGAATAGTGAATCATTTTTATTATTATTAGAATAATAAATAATTTATATTATTTTTTTTTATTTGTTAATATGTTAATTAATTTCTTGTACATAAACAAATATTTTTTATGTTAACAATATAATAATAAATAATAAAAATTATTTTATTTATTCTTTTTCTCCTTTTTACTCATAAAAATAGAAAGTAAGATAAATATAGAAAGTAAGAGAAAATATTTTTTTTATCTCGTTCAAAACATTTTTTTTGTTTCTGTTTGATTATTCTGTTGAAGAGTCAACAATTAAGAAGAAAGTGACCTCATATAGGCAAAAGAAAATACAATGGCAAAGTCATACTTTTGTTCCTAATTCAAGTTGACCATGTATGTATGAACAAGAAGCAAAAGTTCCAGGGAAACAAACATAGAATAAAAAAGAAAGTAAAACCTTAAATCTTTTGGTCTAACAGTATGATTTCTCTCAAAAATTTCTTTCTCTCGAAATAGATAATTTTATTTTAATAAATATTTTAAATTAAAATAATCAATATAAAACTTTCTCAATATTTAATCTAATATAGACAATGCAAAATTTTTTCTTATTTATAAATATATGTCAAACTAATTAACACAGTTAATATAAAATTTCTTTAACATTAACATATTCGAATATATATTATTACCTCTTATATAGTTAAATTGATTTTATTATTGTCCATCAATAAATAGCATAAAATCACACATTTTTTTTAAGGAATTTAACTAGTTTACGATAGAGTTATCGAAATATGTCTGATTAAATATATCATATATAAAAAATTTGAAAAATAACTTAAATCAAACGAATAAATGGTAACTTAAATTGAATTGAATCAATTTTTTATGTTTAACTGGTGGCTTAAATAAATTTCGTTAGTCCATTTTTAAAAATAATAATTACATTTTTAAAATAATAATTAAAAAAATTATTATTTTTATTGAAATATATATAATATAATTTATATATTAAATCATTATATTTAAAATAATAATTAATTTAATTAATATAAATTAAAATTATTTATTTATTTCATCTTTTTTAAAATGAGTTAAAAAAAATATTCATTAATCCATTAGACTAAACAGGACCAATTTGATATAATTTTTTTTAGATTTATTGGTTGTCAATAAAGACAGATTTATGAAACATGAATAATTTCTCCTTAATATATAGAAATTTATTTTTTAAAAAAATTACAAAAAAATAAAACCCGAACTTTAAAATAAATAATAACTTAATAAAACTGGTAATGGACATTTTATGTTTGATATGTTTAAAAATCTCAGGGAACCCAATAATAATTTATATGCATTCCTTTCTTCAACACACTAAAATAATTTTTAAAAACAAAAAAATGACAAACCCCAAATTTCATAACAAACATGATCTCATATCAAGTAGAGTAATTTATCATAAGTGTATTATATTAATGGATTTGAAGTACAAACAACACTCCATAATTATATAACTCAGTATTTACCACATAAACAAATAATTATATTATAGATAAAACATTGAAACCTTGGAGAAAAAAAAATTGAATATTTATTGAGAGGAGACACATATGCAATTGATTTAAATACAATACGATTGATTGAGTTAGAAGAAGTCGTAGGAATAATAATTTATGAACTACGTCATTTGTTAATTAATTTACAAAGGCGCCATAATTTGGTCAAAAAGACACATGTGTCTAATGTCATGAGTCATTTTAAGTATTTCACACTTTATGGTAATTAATTACTCATCAAGTGATAGCAGCCTGTATTTTTTTTAGCATTCAAATAAAACTAACATAGTATGTTACTACATCTTGGAAATCTAACATTTATTATCACGATAATTAAAGTATGATATATAATAGGTAAATGAATACAGTTATGATGATCTAATAAATTATTAATGGAAAATTTTGAAAATTTTTATATAAAATTATTTTTGTGGGTTTTTTTACGTATTTTAATATTATAATAATTGTATTAGAACATACAAAAGTATTTGATTGAAAAGTAATTTTTTTTTGTGACTTTTAAAGATTCTAATATTGTGTCTTAAAGATTAAATATAAAATAATAATATAATTATTAGGTTTTCAATTACTTTTAAATGTTCTTATATTTAAAAATATATATATATATATATATATATATATATATATTTATTTTGACGGATAGGTACCATGACTTCATTGACCTACCGACTAATATATGTTTTAGGCACTTATTACCAACCTTCAATAAGTACTTGTCGACCCTAACTGACAAGTACTCGGCCTAGTCATAAGCCCAGTCACTATGGGTCCAAAAGTAACTATTGAAATTGGGTTTGGTATGATCTTTGTAAAACCTGTTCGAAAATAATACGTATTGCTCAAAGAATAAGATAATTTAGATTCATTAAGGTAATAAGTTATTAGAGTATGTTATAAAAAAATCATCTCATCCAAGTAAAATGATCCAATCATATTTTTAATCCTATTTCTTATACTCTTTATTGACTTGAGCATTAGAGTGTAATCACATGTAGACCTCTTTTTGGTCTTAGAAGATCAAGGTGAATAGAAGGCACCCGAAGTTTGAAGGGTATCCTAGGATACTATCTAGCATTGTAAGTGCATTTTGATGCCCACTGTAGGGTCGAGGTATTCCCAAGGTTGGGAGGCCACTTGAGACTCCCCCTCTTGACCCTCTACGCTTGCTGGAAACTGTGTTGAAGGAGTTAGAAGAAATAAAGCGAGGGTAGAAAAGAAGTGCAAATGAGGAAGACTAATTGAGGTAGGAGAATGCTCGGATGAAACGAAAATTAGAAGATTATGAAGGAAACTTTTACCGCACAAAGGTCTCGGCAACATCTCGATCTGGTCGAGCAAACCCTCCCCCGGTACCCAAGGTGGCCACTTCCCGACCACAATAGGAATTACTAGTGGCGTGTAGTAACAAGATGATTCTCACCCTGTGATTCTCCTGTCAGCATCTCAGTCATCCAAACGTGAAGAGAGACTTTATCCCTTTGTAGACGAGATAATGGAGGTACCCCTGTCGGCCTCATGAAGGGGATTAAGCATGAGAGGCTACGATGGTACCATGTGTTCGAACGCCCACTTGCACACATTCTATATCCACATGAATTTGTTGGGTCTTCCTAACATCGTTGGAAGGGTCAACGCTGAGTTGGTTCTCCACCCTTCCCGCCAACTTGATTGATTGTTACCCAACCTTATGATAGGCCTTCACCATCCAATTCGTAACAAGTCGACCACACCTGCTAACCAACCTAGCCCTCGTCGATGTCAAACAAGAAGAAGGGGAGCCATTACGAACATTCATCAATAGATACTCCAAAATCTGCTTTTGAATTTTGGGACTCGAACCTCCCACAGCCAGACACCACTTGGTAATGGCCTTTAAGTCGGAACCTTTCTTGGACAACCTATCCCGACGACCTGCCAAAACGTTTGATGAAGTGAGAATCAAAGTCACCAAATACATGCAAATGGAAGAGTTGAACTAGTACAGGAAGCAGCCATCTCAAGGTAGAAAGGAGTGGGAGAGTATTGGGGAAATCCCACATTGACTAAAAATGAGGCCGAACTATGGTATATAAGTGAGGTGTAAACCTCACTTTCTGAACCGATATATCATTAGGAATGAGTTAAGAAGAGTCCAGGAGGCCGACTGAGGTCTCTCCCTCAGAAGAAAGGCTACTGATGGAGGCTATCCTAAAGGAGTTCAAGGATATGAAGCGAATTTAGTAACAAAAATTGAGGAGTCATTGCTTTCTTCAGTCTCAAATCGAGCATTATCATGAGCAATTTGAAGCTTGGATTCATAGTTAGTTATATCTTTCTATTATTAGTGAATTTTTCATGAAACTTTTTCAGTTCAAAAAAGACCATTGAAATTGGAGATCAAGGTTACAATTTACACAAATAATATCAACAAACAAAATGGCTAAAGTGGCTGAGTATATTGCCACATGGCACCCTCACATTAAGAGGAGGCGAGCAGGTCGACCGACATCTCCACGAACGAAAGACGCTTCAATTGATTTGCAAAAAGAAAATGATATTGGCTTTGATTGAGGTTTGGCCCCACTCTAAAGAAGATGAGGTTGAACCTTCTATTAGGGAGTGGACACACTACCTTGTCGTGTCAATACCGTTTCCTCATCATCATCAAAAGAGACATTTTGTCCTTCCAATGTTCAAGAGTTAGACTCGTGATTAAAGTTGTTTTAAGGAAAATTTTAAAAAGGAAGATATTTTTGGGTAAATTTCAAATATATCCACAAGATATAAGATACGCACAAAATATCAAATATGTCAATTAAGATATACTAAGATAATTGGTTACTAAGTGGTATCTATCAGGTATACTCTCACTCTTAACCTAATTCTGAACCCTGCCTATACTGTATATGTAACACCCTTCTACCCAATTTTTTTTTAATCAATAAATAGAAAATTTCGTAAAATGAAAGTAAAAGAATTCAAATATATTCACTTCATAAATAAAAATTTACAAAAACCAGGAAATAAGATTTCAAAATAAAACTCTTACTATGAGTAATATTGCCTACCAGAACAACAGCAATAGGCCGTGGACCGGTACACATGGTAAGTTCCCAAGAAAGAGAGGAGAGGTGGGTCACTAAGGACACTCTTAAATACTAAGTCTTTCCTAGTCAGAATTTTCCTAGGCATGCACTCTCACACTACCACACTATTTATCCAGTAACCATAATAAATCTTTTTAGAGATGGAAAATCGAATAAAATATTATTAGGCATTGAAATAGCCTTTATAAGTTCTTAACGATAAAACTTTAAATCAATTTCTTCAAGAAAAATAATCTCTTTATGTCTTGACGTCACACCTAATCAAAATATCCCCAAAAATTAAGGCATAGGAAATTTATGCTTCATCAGTCAACTCCTCTTTGTCCTTATCATAGATATGTTCACATATAAGAACATTCAACCCAAACAAAATACCAACCACACAAATAGAAGAGTGAGGAATATATCTCACATATGTTATAGGTACATATAAGAAAATAGGTAGAACTAAAGACACACATCACACTCACACGCATCACACGCACCAATACATACTCAATCACAAACTCAATTAACTCAAATGCATTAATACTCTTTATGCTCTTATCTTTGAATGCATGTGGTACCATTGCAACGCATAACACATATGAGTAGTCCATGAGTACATGAACTGGATCAAAAGATCCTCACAATCCACTCTCACCAAAACGAGTCTAACAGGAGCTAGTCGGGATAGTAGAGCCGGCCGTGGTGGCCCCTCATTTCAACTCTCAAATGAGAGGTTCCCTACTCTAAAATCCCCGAGGACAAGGTAGAAGACCATAAAGACCCTCCTTCATAGATCATATCTACCCCCAAGAAAGTATGAATGAATGAAATATGTACACGCCAATGCATCATACATAAATGTACAACTCATCGCGTATATCGAATGACTAAGCATAACTTGAATTTTCATGTTGTTAAGCCTCTGCTTAGACTTCTCATACCAATAACTCGCAAACAACTCAAGAACTCATATCATGGGCCTCTCAAAACTCAACCCAAATTTCACAATATCTCATTCCTATAATAATTTATCATCACCTATACTAAAGATATATCTTCACTTATATATTATCACTTATGTATCATTACTTATGTATCATCACTTATATATCATAACTTATATATCATCACTTATATATCACCACTTATATATACATACTAGATCATCACTTATATTAAAGATATCTTCTTCTTTTTTTCTATTCTTCTATGATCTTTCTTGGTTGTAAAATCAATAATTAATCTTATACTTATCCTATTAATTTTATTCTTATCTTGTTTTAAAGCTAACAAAATTATCTACAGCTTTCATTCTTACCTGAAAATATGATTCAATCGTTTAATATACTTAAATTAAGAAAAACGAAAACTTTCATTCTAATCTTGACAACATAACCTTTGATCACAAAAAAAAAAATCATATCTTTCGTTTTAAAAACTATTTATGAACGAAATTATCGTCATTGGTTAGCTAACATCTAGGGCTACAACTTTGATGCAGACCTCTTTTCCAAATTCATAATAAAAGCTTGCAAAAATAGATTCGTAACCTCAAAGCGAAATATCTCTAAGTCAATTCAATATATTCTCACATATTTAAATGATAAATTCGAACCTAAACACTTAATGATCATAATTTTTCCTAAATATGATATAAAGTTTATGAATACATTAAAAACATTATAAATCATAATTTAGCCAAAATTATAGAGGGCTTATGATTGCCTCAAAACAAACAAACTCTTATTGAAGCTTAAGGGTTATCTCTCTACCCAAAATTCTCACAAGTAGTCATATATAAGACATTCCCCATTCGCCTTCTTACCTCGAACAAAGATACGCGACGTCTTATATGCTAGGCCCCGTGACGCCTCGAAATGTTACGCTCAGCAACGTCTTGAAGTACTATACTACGTGACGCCTCGAGATGCTACACTCTTAACTCCTCACGTGTCGCCCCTAGTCATCTCCTCTAAGATTTTTTCCCAATTGTTAGGAAAAATTTGCAATGAAAAATAAAGAGAATTTAACGCCTATTTATACCTATAGAATCGGGTTTCTAAATATTAAATCGAACTGATAATATCTTTAAAGATAATAACCACTTTACATTATCTTTTAGAAAAGTCACCCACATTATCTTTAATAATCTCACAATATCTTTTCGCTTAATTTTATTTTATTTTATTGTCTAAACCGAATTAATTATTTTACTTAATCAAATAATTAATTATATAATATATATATATATATATATATATATATATATATTCATCTATTATATATTTTTTTTCTAAAACAAATAAAATATTACAATTCTCACCCTCTTACATAAAATTCGTCCCCGAATTTACATGTATCGAATAACTTATGATAATCCTTAAGAATACATTATCACCTTCCTCAAATTCTAAGTCTTTCATTTTCTTATCAGCATAACTTTTCTGTCTACTCTAGGATGCTCTCATTTTCTCCCGAATCATCTTAACTTTTTTTGTAGTCTATTGCACTAAATTAAGCCCCCAAATAAGGTTCTCACCAGATTCACACCAACACAAGGGTGTTCTACATCTATTCCTATACAATACTTCATAGGGCACCACCCCAATACTAGAATGATAACTATTATTATAAATAAACTCTACTAAAGGCATAAAACTATCCCAATTAACCCTTTGTTTTAACTCACAAGCTCTCAACAAATCTTTAAAGAATTGGATGATTATTGACCATTTGATTAAGGGTAATAAATTGAACTCAACCTAAACTTGTCTCCCAAGGCTTTATGTAGACTCCCCCATATAAGAAACTATGCTAAAGGGTACACCATATAACCTAACAATTTCTTTTATGTAAACATTTATTAATTTCTCTCTATAGAGTATCTAATGTTGATTGAAATAAAGTGAGCGGATCTTGTTGATCTATCCAATATAACCTGAATTGAATATAAGTTCTTTGTTATTCGAGGTAACCCTACCACGAAGTTCATAGAAACACTATCCGACTTTCAGTCAGGTACACTTAAGGGTAGCAACAAACCATGAGTTTTTCTTTTATGTTTTATCTTAGCTTTTTGGCCAACCAGAAAAACACACAAACTGTTACCAAGTAGCATCAAGAGGGGGGTGAATTGATGGAATAAAAATTAAAACTTTAACGTTTAATTAATTCAAATTTTAGCCCTCTTGAATTAATCAGTCTTAGCAGATATTTAATATAGCGCAACGGAAAAATAAAGAGATAAGGGAAAGAGAGAGATAAAACCAGAGATTTATACTGACCCTACGTCTAGTTCCCAATCACCTTAACCTGAGATGATCACCCACTCTCACTATCTTTAATTTATCACAATTTTACAACCACTAATCACAAGTGAAACATGCAAAATAGAAAATTAAAGATAAACCTCACAATCTCTTGAAACCCACAAGAGATTACCACACATTCCTTGAGTCCCACAAGGAATGAAACACCTTCCTTGAGTCACACAAGGAATGAAACACTTTCCTTGAATCACACAAGGAAAGATAAACCACCTCCTCTGAACAGCCTCAGAGGATGAACAAAAACAAGGAAAATAACACCTGGAGTGAAGATCTCAAATTGTAGCACCTGCTCTGCTCAGAGTTTCCTCAAGATAAAATATTAAAGCACAAAGAAATATTTTCTCTTTTCAAAACATGAAATTTCGTGACTCAAGAAACTCAGAGAAAAATGTAAGCTTTTCAGAAAAGAATATTGCTTAGAATGTTTCAGTCAGCCCTGATATGCTTATTAAATAGACAGATATTCCAAATGAAATGAAATCTTTATTTTAATTCGAAATCAAATCTTTTACTTTGTTCAAAGCCTCACAACGTTTAATTTAATTGTTGGAGGACAAATATTTCCAAATAAAATAAAATCTTTATTTTAATTTGAAATCAATATGATTTACTTTTTCAGAGCCTCACAACGTTCACAAAATCAAAATCAGATATTCCTTTAATTGTTGGAGGACAAATATTTCCAAATAAAATAAAATCTTTATTTTAATTTGAAATCAATATGATTTACTTTTTCAGAGCCTCACAACGTTCACAAAATCAAAATCAGATATTCCTTTAATTGTTAGAGGACAAATATTCCCAAATAAAATAAAATTTTTATTTTAATTTGAAATCATATGTTTTTCCAAAAACAGTTTTATAGAGAAAGTACTCTGAGCTGAGTGATGATTACCTTTTGGTTTCATTCACTCACAGCTTATAAACTAAGTCTTCTATGTCTTTGAGTTTGCTTCCAACTTGAGTTTGCTTCCAACTTGAGTTTTCTTGTAAATCTTTGAGCTTCTTTTAGTCTTCTTGAATTGACTTTGATGTCCTGATTCTTAATTTTCTTGATCATTATTAAAACACTTGAATTACATGAATAGAGTTGTCCAATCTTCAAATAGTGGTAACACAAACATAACTATTTCCTTTTTCATATTAGGCCACCAAAACATTTTCTTAAGATCCTGATACATCTTGGTGACACCGGGTGAAAATTAATTTTACTCCTATGACCCTCCTCTAAGATTAATTTCTTGAGTTCAAGAATATTAGGCACACAAAGTCTATCTTTAAACCTCAACACTTCATCAACCCCCATACTAAAATCACTCACCTTTCCCTGTTTTATTTCTCTTACTCTAACCATTAAAAATTTATCACACCTTTGGCCTTTTTTAATTTTAGCTAGAAGATCACTAGTGACTGTTAACATTCCCAATATTACACTATTAGGGGTAAGTTCATAGGTTAGGCTCATATCTCTAAACTCAATTATCAAATCCATTTCTCTAATCATTAAGGTTGATAAGTGTAAGGATTTCCTACTCAAGGCATCAGCCACAACGTTGGCTTTACCTGGATGATATTTAAGATCAAAGTCATAATCTTTAAGAAACTCTAACCATCTCCTTTATCTCATGTTCAACTCTTTCTGATCAAATAAATACCTAAGACTTTTATGATCACTAAACACCTCAAATTTATAATCGTACAAGTAATGCCTCCACATTTTTAATTCAAGGTCATGAGTAGGGTAGTTTCTCTCATGTGCCTAGAAGCATAATCTACAACTTTAACTTCCTACATCAACACTCCACCTAAGCCCATATTTTTATTTTGGGAACACAATATACTTCAAAGGGTTTACTAAGGTCATATAAGACTAACACAGGTGCTCTAGTTAATTTCTCCTTAAAACTTTGAAAGCTACTCAGACACTTGCTATCCCAACAAAACTTGAATTCTACAAAGACTCAATGTGGTTAAGGGTACAACCATCCTGAATAAAACCTTCATCAACCCTTTATAATTTCAATCCAAAGAAACTCTTAATTTATTCACTAAGGTTTAATCTTCCACTTAAGAAGCTAACCTCTTTCAATCGAAACTCACACTTGG
This sequence comes from Macrotyloma uniflorum, assembly GCA_016859785.1. Taxonomy (NCBI): domain Eukaryota; kingdom Viridiplantae; phylum Streptophyta; class Magnoliopsida; order Fabales; family Fabaceae; genus Macrotyloma; species Macrotyloma uniflorum. Next base: position 947,229 of record BDMB01000047.1, read on the forward strand.
ATGACTTAGCATAAAATTGTTTTTCTTTAAGAATTAGTAACAAAAGTCTCAAAACTCATTGTCTTCTTTCTTAGTTCTAAAATAAAATAAGATACAAATGATTGAGATAACTATAAAACTATCTAGGTACGAATGAAAATTTTTTATTCATATAATTCATAAACATGGTAGTTTGATTAGTCACACCAAAAGTCATATCTAAAACTCATTATGGTCATAGTAGTTCCTAAAAGCAATCTTTGAAATATTCTCAAACTTCACTCGAATCTAGTGATAACCTAATCTAAAATCTATTTTGATAAATCCACTAGCTTACACTAGCTAGTTATAAGGTAATTTATTCTAAGTAAATGATATTTATTTTTAATTTCACTTTGTACATTTGATAATAATATATACACAATCTCACAATCTCACAATCTCATATTTCTGTGTACCAAAAGACAAGTGCTTCCTAAGATGATTTACTACGTCTCAAATTTTTTTTATTAAGCTCTATTAGCTTTAAGGTCTATAAGGCTCTAATGGTATGAGTCAAGTACTAAGTACAAGATCTATAAAAAAAATTCTACCTCACTCTTAAATAATAAACTAGTCATATCTTAAAGAATTTTTTTTTTTTAAAAATCACATACTACAAGTATCTTTCTCATAATCACCTTAACTTTAGAATTTGTAGAAGCTATATACTTGGACATTTTCTTCCAAAAAGACTATAACTTGGTCAACAAAAATCAAAAAAATCTTCACACTTACTCTCATAATAGATAATAACTTTATTTGCACAATTTAACAAGACATGATTGAAAGATAACTAGTTCACACCAAAATAATATTGAGTTGATTAAGAAAAAATTAAGTCAACTACAAAATTTCATTTAGCAAATCAAAGGACACAACTTCTTATATACAACAGAGTATAACAAGCCCTCAAATCACAAAATATTTATCAAACAATCAGAGTACACACAAAAATATGGTAAGCACACATAACACACTGGTCGAATGGATCAACCAGGCTCTAATACCACTAATGTAACACCCTTCTACCCCAAGAACTTTTTAATTAATAAATAGAAAATTTTAAAAAATTAAAGTAAAAGAATTCAAATATATTCACTTCATAAATAAAAATTACAAAAACTAGGAAATAAGATTTCAAAATAAAACTCTTACTATGAGTAATATTGCCTACTAGAGCAACAACGATAGACCATGAACCGGTACACCTGGTAAGTTCTCAGGAAAGAGAGGTGGGTCACTAAGGACACTCTTAAATACCAAGTCTTTCTTAACCAGAACTTTCCTAGGCATGCACCCTCACATTACCATACTATTTATCAGTAACCATAATAACTCTTTTTAGAGGTAGAAAATCGAATAAAATATTATTAGGCACTGAAATAGCCTTTATAAGTTATTAACGATAAAACTTAAATCAATTTCTTTAAGATAAATAATCTCTTTATGTCCTGAAGTCACACCTAATCAAAACATCCCCAAAAATCAAAGTATAGAAAATCTATGCTTCATCATTCAATTCCTCTTTGTCCTTATCAGATATATGTTCACCTGTAAGAACATTCAATCCAAACAAAATACCAACCACATAAATAGAAGAGTAAGGAATATATCTCGCATATGTTATAGGTACATATAAGAAAATGTGTGAGAAAAATATTTATCAAAGAATTTTTTAAAAAGTGATTTTTTTTTAATATTTATGAAGAAATAAGATCATAAAAATTGAACTATTAATTTATATGTAGATATATATAATGATAAATAAAAAGTAAAACTTTGGGAGGGACTGTGACCTTTTTTGGTTCCCCTAACTCCATATCTTTATATAATAATAAATAAAAGTTAAAATTTGGGGGGTTGTGGCCCCCTTTGATCTCCTTAGCTCCGCTCTTAGGCATATAACCCAACACACAACTATATAATCACCACAATGTTTCCATATAACTAGTCACTTCTCATAAACAGTTTCATCATTCCTCATACTCCATAAAATTTCACAATCATATAAACTCAACATTTTATTATACAACGAGTCTCATATTATTTTTTCCAAAATTTCACATTTATATACTCTTTCAAATTTAATTTAGAAAATAAAATAATTTTTCAAGAATTGTGCTCAAGTTGTAAACCCTTGCTCAAGTGAGAGACCTTTCACTCAAGTGACCACCTGTCGCTCAAGTGAAATACCTACCGTAAGCAATATTCTTGATCTAGTTGTCTCACTCAAGTGGGAAGGTCTCGCTCAAGTGAGTGAAATAGCTCGTCGTTCAAGTGAAAGCTCGTTGCCTAAGCAAATATGCACCCAAGAGTTATAATGGGTTGGGTTAGACCAAGGTTTTGGGTGTACTTTAGGTCCAATAGTTTTGAAGAAAGAGAAACCTATTTAAGTGAATTTTTCTCCTAACTCTCTCATTTGCAATATTTTTCATATCTCACTCCCTCACTCTTCGTAAATTTTCTCTAATCTTCTCTAAATTCTCTCAAATTCTCTTAACTCTCTTCAAAGATTTCTTCTTCAATTCTCATCCAATTGATTATTTGAACATATTGAGAGGAAGCTAGTGATGAGTAGTTCAATTTGCACCAAACATTTTATGCAATCAAGTTATAGCACTTACCTGCATCCATAATGTCCCTTTGATGAAGTAGTATCTTTTCCCTTCTCTACTTCTCTTTAATATCTTTACTGATGATATGGAAAATGTCGGTAACCTTTCTAGTTCTATGTAAAGTATTTCTTTTATTTTTACGTTCCCAAGAAAATGAGACAACGTTGCTTACGTTCATTGGAAAGAAAGGCCCTTTTAAAAGGATAAATTAAAAGAAGTAGTTAAATAACGTTAACTTTTATTTATTTAATTTAATAAATAAATAAAAACTGTTATAACATTAACTAACCTCCAACGTTAACTAGTCTCCAACGTTAATTAACCTCCAACGGTAACTTCTTCTAATTTAATAAATAAATTAGATTAATTATTAAAAGATCGTCCTATCCTTAGAAATGAGAAAAGAGGGAATTAATTTTAATATCTCTAAAATAATTTTCATAACTTTAATCTAATTATAATCTAATAATTATCACATTAAATATCTTGATATTAAAGTTATTTTATAAATTACATCCATCATCATTAATATTAAAATAATTTAATACAGATATATATATAACATGAAAAATATATTAAAACATAAAGAAAATGGTGCAAAGGAACAATGAGAAAGTCTTTACTTAGTAAAACCATATCTTTTTTTCTATGCAAGATACTATCAGTAAACAAACGAAAGTGAAAGTTTTTCATGTGTCGTAATAATTTTTCACGAATTTCCACTATCAAATACGAATAAAATATTAATTTAACGAGATTTTAAAGTGTCAAATGAAAATTGGGAATTAATTGGGAATTTAGAGTTCTTTAGAATTCTTGCCCAATTCTTGATTCAATTACAATATTCATTAGATGATTTTGTAATTAGGCTTTATAAGAATCCAATAGAATCTTGAATTTTGTGGAGATAGAGGATTAAAACTTAGATTAAGAGGTAAGAAAAGTTAATTAAGAGAAATTATTCTTGATTAAATGAATGATTATATGCGCTGGTGTGTTTACATGTGCAATTGATGAGAATTGTATGATTTTATGGCAATTAAATGATGAATAATCGGTGAATATTACATATTTACTTTATAATTCCAAGAACATCCATAATTAATTAGGAATTAAGATTTAATCTTGAATTTCGAGGTTTCTTACGATGTACACAAGAACTCTCGCTCGAGCGAGTGATTTTCACTCGAACAACGACGTTCAGACTACTCTTTACACTTTTTTTGCTTGAGCGACAAGATTTTGCTTTAACAAAAATTCTCTAATAGCTCTTGGGACCTTTTTCGCTTGATTGAGAAACTCCTCACTTGAGCAACGAGTTTCCTTGTTTGAGCGACGAGTTTTCTCGCTTGAGCAAGAATTCCTTTACTTGAGCGAGAAGTTCCAGACTTGAAATATTGTTCTTGAGATTATTTTTGTTTGAGCGAAAATATTTTTCTTGAACGAGAATATACTGTACCTAAAAAATTAGTTAAATTTTAAAATGAAATAAAAGAAGTAAATGCATGTAGGTTTTATATAATATGAGAATCTAAATATTAACTATTAGAGTTCTTGATGATATGTTGTGAATTTTGATAGTGTATGATTGAAAATCTTATAAAGGAGAATTGTGGAAATTTTATTCATTTGAAGAATGTATGATGAGATATTTTAATTTATTTATAAATGGAAATTCTAGAATTTAACAAATGTATTATTTATGAAATTGTAAACTCTATTATGAAGTTGTAAATGTGATATGAGAATTGTGGGACTATAATTAGTAAAATTATGAAATGTGATGTGTTTTTCTGGATTATTCTAGATTATGAAAATGTTGAATTATGTATTATGATGAATTGTAGAAATATGTGATTGGTAGAAAAATTATGAGATGAGATTGATCACAATGGTGTTATTTTAATTGTGAATTGTGACTAAGATCATTGAAAATTGTAAATGTTTATAATAATGATGTCAAAATATTATGTGACGACGGGGAGTCATAATGGAAATGGTGCCAAGTGAAAATTTTCTAATGGCAAAGAGGCTATTGAAACTGGAAAATTTGTATTAATTGATATTGATGAAATTGGTATGGTGTGTTGTATAAATTTGGAATGATAATGTTGTTTGTTGTAAGTTAGATAATTGTCACGAGATATTATTTAATATAGTTTTAGTGTACATAAGGAAATTTAGAGATATCATATGGATATCTAAACTTAAATAGTATTATTCTAGTCATGTAGATAATAATATACCATGTGAGAAGTTAATGAAAATTTATAGTATAGATAGTGTTGCATGGGATGAGATAATATTTTTATTTTTAATTTATTATTAAAATTAAAATTTTATATATTAGTAATAATAAATATTAGAAACATTTATGTAAGAAGGAAATAAAGGAATTTTTTTAATATTTTAAAGAAAATTAGTATTAGTAAAATTTTAATAATAAGGAATTAAAAGATTTAACTGTTAACATAATTTTTAATTCTATAAAATTAATTTTAATTTTGTGATTAATTATTTATTAATAGAATATAAGAAAATTTATAATATTTGAAAAATAATTAATATTATTAGTATTAATTGTGTTGTTTGAATTATTTATTAGATTGATAATATGAAATTTTTTTACTATGACTTTGTGTACTTTCTTTTTATATAAGAGTAAATAGCATGTTTATTAAAAAATTATTAATCAATGAAATATAAAATAGAATATGTCATATTATAATATAATAGATTTATTTATAGTATGAAAAATTTTAATTTAATTATATGTTTGAGGAACTTAAATAATATTATTGTAATAGTAATAATAATTTCGTGTATGTTACACTAGTCAATCGTAACGGAAACAACTTCAAAATTGTAGGTGTCAGTTTTTTTTTTTCTTTATCATCATAAATAGAATATCCGGCAAAGATTAATTAAAACATCCAATGCTATAAAGAAATCAAGCAATGTTATATTTCCTTGACTGATTTGGGTATTTCATTTTATTTTATTTTTAATTCTTAATAAATATTTATATATATTTTATCTTTAATATTTTTTTATTTTGGACTTTTATAAATTTTTTAATTTTTTTTATTATCGTTTATTAATATATTTTGAACGATAAATTATCTGTCAAATGATAATTATATATATTTTCTAAAATTATAATTTGAAGGGAAAAAATTATTCAATGCATTGCAAAAGTTTTCCTTTTTTTCTAAAAATTATTTTATAGATATTTATCTTTTTTGGATTCCCCTTACTAAGAAAAACTAATAGAATTGAAGAATACAAACCCTAACGAAAAGAAAAGAGCATTATTTCGATTATAGTCATTAATTTTTGTTTAAATAAAATAATGACTTACATTATATTCATTATTTAAATATGTTAATAAATAATAGAGATCAAAACAAAATGAAAGAGACCAAAATAAAATAAAAAACAAAATATAAAAAAATTATATGATCAAAAGAAAAAAAATAAACATATATTAATGGCAAATTTTTGATCCTTCCGCATTTGGAATCTTGATCCTCTTCTTCTCATCAGTTTTTCTTTTTCTAAGTTCATCAATGGCAAATTCTACTATTGAAGTAGAATCCTCACCTGCATCTTTTTCTTCTGTCAAAGATGAGTGAAACAGTAAAATTATATTGATATGAAATTCCAATGAAAAGTATATAAGTTTGATTGAACGGAATTGAATAGGGAATTATAATAGAAGGTAATTGGAAAAAGGAGATAGCAGTTGCCACTCCAAGTTGATTGTCGAAGGTTCAACCTGAGGAGAATGAAAAGATGAGATAAGGTAACAGAATTTCAAAGGACAAAGGAGTGAGAGGAAGATGAACAGATAGAATCCAGAGAGAGAAGGTTCATACCAAATAATCATATCCTCTCTTAATGATCAAAATCCCTTACAAGCATATTCTCCTTGCGTGGCCTGGTGCTTCTCCTCGTGGGCTTCTTTTGCGGATCCTCTTCCACGTGAGCTTCTTTTGCGGATCCTCTTCCACATGGGCTTCTTTTCAACCAACTTTCCCGCGCAATCCATTCTACTTGTTACAATACCCTTCCCTTTTACAGCAACCTTATCCTCAAGGTTGAATTGAGGATAAGCTTGTTGGAAAGCATCCAGATCCTCCCAAGTAGCATCATTAGGGTCAATAGATTGCCAATGCACCAACACCTGTTGTATTTCAGTGGAATTACGCCTTATAACTCTTTTATCCAGCACTTTCAGTGGACTTATGATAGGTCCAAACTCAGTAGTGGTCAAGGGTAATAGATCACCAATTTGCAGTTGAAATTCTCTCCTTTTCTTATCTGCTTGTAGTTTCATATAATTTTGAGCCATCATCAAGTTGCTCTTGAGCTGTTGCAGCACTTTGTCTCTATTGTTTAAGGACTCTTGAATAGTTAACGGATCTTTAGAATTGACTTCATAAGGAATAACCGAGGGAGGTTCCCTACCAAATACAATTTTGAAGGGACTCATTCCTATGCTGTGATGATAGGAAGAGTTGTACCAATATTGTGCCCAAGTAAGCACAGAATACCAAAACTTTGGGCTGTCAAAAACATAACACTTCAAATACATCTCCAAGGTCTTGTTAAGCACCTCAGTTTGTCCGTCACTCTAGGGATGATATGCTGAGCTCATCGCCAAAGTTGTACCTTGAGCTTTGAATAAGTGTTGCCAAAAAGAGCTGATAAAGACTCTATCTCTGTCAAATACAATGGTTCTGGGAAAACCATGGATCTTTGCCACATGATTAATAAAAGCTTCTGCCACGCTTTTACTGTTAAAATCAGCTTTCAAGGCAATGAAATGCCCAAACTTAGAGAGTCTATCAATTTCCTGCCATGATCCATCCTTCTTCTTGACCAGGATGATTGGAGAAGAAAAGGGACTCTTGCTAGGTTGTATGATGCCTTCTTCAAGCATTCCTTGCACCAACTTTTCAATTTCTTCTTTCTGGTTATGTGGATACCGATAATGCTTAACCTTGATAGGTTGAGATCCTGCAATCAAAGGATTTGAATGATCCTGAAATATAGGAGGTGGTAAGGATGTAGGTGTATCAAAAATTCAGCTGTAATTTTGTAACAGCAAGGCTAATTCTGGTTCTATATCAGTAGGTAATTCCAGTATTGGAAACTGAGAAGAACTATCTTCAACAAGCTGCATACTGAAAACCTCAGTTATAGAATCAGTGTTAACCATTCTTCTTATATGATGTAAATGTGCCTGAGTAGGTGAACAATCACTTTCTCCTTGCAGAGTTATAAACTTTCCGTCATGTAAAAATTTCAATTGCAATGAATCATAATCAGCAATGTGAGACCCTATGGTTTTTAACCAATTGGCCCCCAAGATCAAATCAGCTCCTTGAATAGGTAACAAAAAGACAGGCAATTCAAATTGAGCCCCTTGAGCTTGAATCTTGAGTTCTTTAATCATTCCTTCAACAGTCATATATTTTCCATTTCCCACCATGACTTTGAACATTGGAGCTGGTTCTATGTCCAACTTAAGGAATTGAGTAATCCTTGGCTGTAAGAAATTATCTGAGCTGCCTCCATCCACTAATACCGTAACAGGCAAGGTATTGATATGAGCAATAAAACGAATGGTGCCAACTCCAAAATCTCCGTGCATAGCATTTAAGGACAGGTGATGATTATCTTCTATTCCTTCTTCACTGTTTTTATGAATCAGAGAATGCACACTTGTAGTATCATTATTAGGTTCGAAATCCTCTTCTGTAGTGTATAACATCAACAATTGTCTGTTGGGACATCTATGATTAAAGGTGAATTTCTCATCACAGAAATCGCACAAACTTTTTTCTCTCCTCAATTGCATCTCAGCAGGTGAAATTTTTTTAACATTTGAATTTCTGATTGGTGGAGTTGGAGGTGTTGGTAGAAGCGGGGGTAAGGATTGTTTAGGTGTTGTTTTGGCTGAACTAAAGTTGGTACTGGTAGATGAAAGTGGGGAATATCTATGATTATAGTTGGTAGAACGTTGATTAACAACAGGGTGATACTTTTCTTTATATAATTTGGCTAAGGAAACTGCTCGAAGTAAGGTAGTAGGACATTGAGCCACAACATCCCTTTGGATATCACAGTTTAAGCCACTTAAAAAACAATTCAACACAGCGTCATCACTAAGACCTTCAGATCTATTTGCTAACGCCATGAATTTCATGTAATATTCTGAAACAGTACCTGACTGATACAATTTGAAGAGTTCTGCCATGGGTGAATCAAAAGGAGATGGTCCAAAATGGCTTTCCAAAGCTCGAGTCAATTCTGTCCAAGTCTGAACTACTGACATGCGTTGCAACATTTGGAACCACGAAATCACGTCTTTCTCAAAATGAATTGAAGCTATATCTACTCGCTCTTGGTCAGGAGTACGGTGATAATTGAAAGACTTCTCAGCCTTAAAGATCCATTCCAAAACAGGAGTCGTACCATCAAAGTGAGGAAATCCCAAAGAAATATCTCGGAGCGTCAGCTGTGAACTTGAGCTCGAACCATCAATGTGTTGATGTTGACCTTGATTTAGTAAATCGAACGATTTTTGCATCTGATCCATTCGATCATTGTTTGCGATTTGGAACTGGATGATCAGATCTTGATTAACCTTATCACGATCAGGTTGCTTCTCAATCCAATTCAAAATTGAAGCGAGCAGGGTTTGAATTTCTTTCATGCGAGTGTTCTCAGACATTGACGTCAATGAAAGCACCAATGAAACAGTAAAATTATATTGATATGAAATTCCAATGAAAAGTATATAAGTTTGATTGAACGGAATTGAACAGGGAATTATAATAGAAGGTAATTGGAAAAAGGAAATAGCAGTTGCCACTCCAAGTTGATTGTCGAAGGTTCAACCTGAGGAGAATGAAAAGATGAGATAAGGTAACAGAATTTCAAAGGACAAAGGAGTGGGAGGAAGATGAACAGATAGAATCCAGAGAGAGAAGGTTCATACCAAATAATCATATCCTCTCTTAATGATCAAAATCCCTTAAAAGCATATTCTCCTTGCGTAGCCTGGTGCTTCTCCTCGTGGGCTTCTTTTGCGGATCCTCTTCCACATGGGCTTCTTTTCAACCAACTTTCCCGCGCAATCCATTCTACTTGTTACAATGAGGATAAATAGTTCTCTCAGTTTGGTTTCTAGAAGGAATAATATCAAGCTTTACTTGTCTTGCTTGCTTCAACAATCTCAGTCTTCTTCATCTTCTGTCAATATTGTTAATCAATGCACTAATGATTCCTCAGATATAACTTTTGCTGCACCTCTTTAGATCTTAGATAGTGGCACCACAGATCATATATGTCCTACCAAGTCTGCTTTTTAGAACATGTACCAAAATTTTCTGTTCATTTAATCTCTATTCCTAAACTCACTTCCAATATTAATTGTTTGATCTTGTTCTATCAAACCAATTGTTTTCTCTTACAGATGCCTACCTTCCAGATGATTGGAGTAGCTAAGAAAGATCATGACTTGTTTTATCTTTTGGATCAAAGTGTTTTTGAATTTTTCTTCAAATAATACCAATGTTCATAGTAACATTTCTAATTTACAAACTTCTGTTTTCAATATTAATAATGATAATAGTACTTTGTGGCACATGAAATTGGGTCATCCTTCTAATAAAATTCTCCAAGTTTCATCCTCTCAATATCTTGATATTCTTTTTCATCCTATTGATGCATGTGATGTTTGTGCTTATGCTAAACAAAAGAGATTACCTTATACAAGCGGTAGTACCAAAACCAAAGTTTTCTTTTTTTTAACTTATATATGTTGATATATGGGGACCACTTTCTATTTCTTCTATTGAAGATTTCAAATACTTTCTCACTGTAGTTGATGACTATAGTAGGTTTACTTAGGTTTTATTACTTAAAACTAAAACTGAAGTCAGATCTTCCTTGAAAACCTTTATTACTTTAAATAAAAATCAATTTGATTGTCACTTAAAAAGAATTAGATCTGACAATGACAAATAATTTTTACTCACTGATTTTTATTCATCTAAAGGAATTGCTCATGAAACCTCTTGTGTTGAGACCACTACTAGAAAAATAAAGATTTACATCGGTTATTTTAGGTTATTTACATCGATTAACCGATGTAAATAAGGTCGATGTAAATTTAAAAACAAATTTACATCGGTTATGAAACAACCGATGTAAATTTAAATATAAATTTACATCGGTTATAAAACAACCGATGTAAATCTTTGTCTCTCTCTTTCTCTCTCTTTCATCATTCTCTCTCTCTGTATGGCGCTTTTCCTGCACACCGAACAACACCATCCACCACCCACCACCCACCCTCGCTTCCTTCAACCACCGCCTTCACTCTCATCACTCCTCACTTTCCTACCATAACACAAGCCTCAACAATCCCTAATCTTCCTCTCCCATAACCCCAAACCCTAACCCCTCTTTCATGATTCGTAGTTAGGGTTATGGAACCCAACAACGCTGACGTTTTCTGACCTTCCTCTTCTCCCTCGTCTTCCCCCAACTCCAGAAGGATTTCCGAGATTTTGTCACCGTCTAATATCATTCAGGCTCCGTTATCGGCGCTCTTGGAATATTCTAGCATTCTTCCGTCGCGCTCGCCCAGCCACCACAATCAGCTCGCCCCCGACACCGTTAACAATGACAACGAGGTTTCAATTAGGATCATCGGCCCTCCTCCTGCTGCGGGATTGATCGTCGGACTCGCGCATTTGCATAAGGCAACATTTGCCGTTTTCATTGCTTCTCTTGGTAGTTTTCATAAGACAGCATTTGCAAGGTGCGTTTTGAGTTGGTTTTACCGGATAAACGTGAATATTTACATCGGTTCTTTTAAGAACCCATGTAAATATTCAAAAAATTTACATCGATTCTTTTAAGAACTGATATAAATATGAACATATTTACATCGGTCCTAAAGGAACCGATGTAAATATGCACATATTTACATCGGTCTTCATACAACCGATGTAAATATGTCGGTCTTCATACAACCGATGTAAATATGTGCATATTTACATCAGTTCTTTTAAGAACCGATGTAAATATGCGATCAGCTTTTCTTTTATTTACAAAAATGCCACCGTGTTTATATTTACATCGGTCTTCATACAACCGATGTAAATATGCGATCAGCTTTTCTTTTATTTACAAAAATGCCATCGATGTAAATTTGCAATTTTCTAGTAGTGGACCCCTCAACAAAATGGTATTGTTGAGCATAAACATCAACATTTACTAAATTTTTGTAGAGCTTTACTTTTTCAAGAAAAAATTCCTAAAATTTTGTGGTCCTATGCTTTTAGACATGCTGTTTTTTTCATTAATAGATTACCAAATGTGAGAAGTGAAGTCCCACATCGGGGGAATATTACTTGGGTGTTTGTTTTTACTGCTATATAAGGAACACAGTATTTTTCCTTGAAACTCACCCTAGTCACTTCGTTTCTTTTCTATTACTATAGAGCTAGAGAGGAAAAGTAAGAGAGGAAAATTAGTTCCTCCTTTAAGGTTCTCTCAGTAGTTTAATTGTTCTCTCCTTTGTTTCAAGAGAGGGTGTCGTTGTTTCCTACTTGAATTTAGAGAGAGGATGTTCTTTCCTTTGTTTCAAGAGAGGGTGTTATTGTTTCCTCCTTGAACTTAGAGAGAGGGTTTGTTTGTAATTTCTTTTCGTCAGTGAAATAACATTATTGATTTCTATCATCGTTGTTTTCTCATCTTTATTTTAGTCGCGTGTGCTTATGCTATACTCTGATACCCAACAGTGGTATCAGAGCCAGGTTCACAAGTTGGCTGGTTCGTTCCCAAGTTGGAAAGAGAGCGAGGTTGGAGGTCGGTTGTGCTAGGTTGGCAGGTTCACAGGTTGGCTAGTTCATTGTGTTGGCCAGGTTCACAGGTCAGCCAGGTTCATTGTGTTGTTCAGCCAGGTTCGTTGTGTTCCACTGCCAGGTTAGTTGGTTTTGTTTTCCACTGCTAGATTTGCTAGAATAGTGTTGGAGTACTAGATAGTGTGGTAGTGTGATAGTGTATGTCTAGGAAAGTTCTGGCTAGGAAAGACTTGGTATTTAAGCGTGTCCATTAGTGACCCACCTCTCTTTCCTAGGAACTTACCTGGTGTACTGGTTCACGATATACCCTTGTTATTCCAGTAGGCAATACTATTCATAGTAAGGATTGCATAAGTCGGTTTAAAACCATGGCGACAAAATATGAGATAGAGAAGTTCAACGGGAATAATTTTTGGTTGTGGAAGTTGAAGATGAAGGCAATTTTGAGGAAGGACAATTGTATAGAAGCAATTGAGGAGAGACCAGCAGGAATCTCGGATGCACGGTGGAAAGTAATTAATGACAGTGCTATAGCAAATTTGCACTTAGCAATGGCAGATACGGTTTTATCCAGTGTTGCGGAAAAGGATACTGCGAAGGAGATTTGGGAGTCCCTCATCAAACTATATGAGGTGAAGTCACTTCACACAAGGATATTCTTGAAGAGAAAACTCTATACTCTTCGGATGAGTGAGTCCACATCAATAACGGACCACATCAATGTTTTGAATACTTTGTTTGCCCAGTTATCAACAGCAGATTTCAACATAGTTGAAAATGAACGAGCAGAGCTTCTACTTCAGAGTTTACCTGATTCGTACAATCAACTCATCATCAATATTACAAATAATAATATTGGTGGAAATCTGCACTTTGAGGATGTTGCCAGAGCTATTCTTGAAGAAGAGTCCAAGCGAATGAATAAGGTAGAAAGTTCCAAACAAGCAGAGGCCTTGGCAATGGTGAGTGGAAGATCGACGGAACGTGAATTTAGTGAGAGTCAAAATCGTGATACTTCGAAGTCTCGAAGTACGAAGAGCTTCAAATGCTTTTATTGTGGTAAGAAAGGGCATACAAAGAAAGAATGTTGACAGAGGAAGAATGGAGGAAAGAACTCTAGAGCATCAACCTCACAGGGTTGTGTTGCAAGTACCCCAGAAGAAGGAGATGAAGGAGATATTCGGGTGAGTGAGGCAGTGATTAGTTCTGAAGGTGAAAAACAGTTTCATGACAAGTGGGTGGTGGATTCAGGTGCAACTTGGCACATGACTTTAAACCGAGATTGGTTCCACACTTATGAACCTATCTCAGGTGGATCCGTGTTCATGGGAAATGATCATGCCTTGGAGATTGCTGGAGTTGGTACTGTCAAAATAAAAATGTATGATGGTACTATTCGTACTATTCAAGGGGTGCGACATGTGAAGGACTTAAAGAAGAATCTATTGTCCACAGGGCAATTAGATGACCTCGAGTGTAAGATCCATGTTAAAGGTGAGATCTTAAAGGTGGTGAAGGGGAGTTTGGTGGTCATGAAAGCAAAGAAGATCATGAGGAATCTGTATGTGTTGTTTGGAGATACGTTGCAAGAAGTAGATGCAACAGTTTTGGCATCAAGTCAAGAAGAAGCAATGGTCATGTGGCATCGTAGACTTGGTCATATGTCAGAACGTGGTCTGAAGATCCTTGCGGAGCGTAATCTCTTACACGGGCTTAAAGAAGTGGATTTATCCTTCTGTGAGCACTGTGTGACAAGCAAGCAACATAGGTTGAAGTTTGCTAAAGTGACAGCTAGAAGTAAACATAGATTGGACTTGGTTCACTCTGATGTGGGAATCGCCGGTGTTATCCTTCGGAAGAGCAAAGTATTTTGTGTCCAGAAGATTGTGGGTGTACCCCATCAAGAGGAAGTTGGATGTCCGATGTTAGTGATGTTTATGGTAGATAATAAAATGGTGTGAAGATTTGATTAATTTAATCAAAATCTTCAAGTGGGAGATTGTGAGAAGTGAAGTCCCACATCGAGGGAATATTACTTGGGTATTTGCTTTTACTGCTATATAAGGAACACAGTATTTTCCCTTGAAACTCACCCCAGTCACTTTGTTTCTTTTCTATTACTATAGTGCTAGAGAGGAAAAGTAAGAGAGGAAAATTAGTTCCTCCTTTAAGGTTCTCTTAGTAGTTTAATTGTTCTCTCATTTGTTTCAAGAGAGGGTGTCGTTGTTTCCTCCTTGAATTTAGAGAGAGGGTGTTCTTTCCTTTGTTTCAAGAGAGGGTGTTATTGTTTCCTCCTTGAACTTAGAGAGAGGGTTTGTTTGTAATTTCTTTCCGTCAGTGAAATAACATTATTGATTTCTATCATTGTTGTTTTCTCATCTTTATTTTAGTCGCATGTGCTTATGCTATACTCTGATACCCGACAGTTTTTTTTTTTTTTAGATAATAATTCAATCCCTATATCAACTTGTTTTTGGAAACAAACCAGACTTTGATTTTCTAAATCCTTTTGGATGCCTAGTTTATGCTAAACTCTTACTGCTGGCAGATCCAAAATTGATCCAAGAGCTTCTAAATGTGTTTTCTTAGGTTATAAATCTGGTACCAAAGGGTATATCCTTTACAATCTTCACTCTAAATTCTTTTGTATTTTTAGAAATGTTATTTTTCATGAACATATATTTCCATATTCCCAACATTTTTCTGATTCTAAAAATTTTAATATGTTTTCTAGTCTCAATTCTTCTGAATTTCCTCATTATGATTTTCTTTCTATCTTACCTTCTCTTCCTACCCTTGATGTGCCTAGTACTGATATTGTTATTGATATTGATAATGTTCAAAACACTACTGTTCCAACTAGAGTCTCTTCTAAAATTAAAAACAAGCTTGCTTATCTTGATTAGTACTATTGTGGTACTACTTATGCTTCCCATCAAAGCATTCTACCCCTTACCCTATGGATTCTTTTGTTTCCTATGACAAATATTCTATTGATCATGTTTTTTTTTTTTTTTGTCATTCTATTTCTGTAATTGTTGACCCTACCTCCTTCGAAGAAGTCGGTTCTCAAGATTGTTGGCAAAAGGCAATGACAAGTGAGCTTCAGGCTTTGGACATGAATCAGACTTGGTGTTTGGTTAATCCTCCTCCCGGCACAAGATTGTTGGATGTAGATGGGTGTACAAAATTAAATACAAATCTGATGGTTCTATTGAAAGGTACAAGGAAAGGCTTGTTGCTAAAGGGTTCACACAAACAGAAGGGGTTGACTACTTTGAAACTTTCTCTACTATTATCAAGCTTACTACAGTTCATGTTTTATTAGTTGTTGCTAGTGCAAACAATTGGTTTCTACACCAGTTAGATGTTGACAATGCTTTCCTCCATGGCGATTTCAAGGAAGATGTCTATATGAAACCTCTTCCTGGCCTCACTCTTCCTCATTCTAAAATGGTTTGCAAGCTTCAAAAGTCTCTTTATGGTCTCAAGCAAGCCAATAGAAATTGGAATGAGAAACTAACATCTGAGTTACTTTTCTTGGGTTACACACAAAATTCTACTGATCATTTTTTGTTCAGCAAACTTCAAGGTACTACTATCACAATTCTCTTAGTATATGTTGATGATATTGTGTTTAGTGGTAATAGCCTTTTGAGATTCAGTTTGTCAAGAGTCATCTTCACTCAAAATTTCGTATCAAGGATATTGGACCTTTTAAGTTCTTTAATGGTCTAGAGGTTGTAAGGTCTAAGTCTAGTCTGATTTTGAATCAAAGGAAATACTCCCTTGAGTTACTTTCTGAAGCTGGTATGTTAAGATGCAAATCAGCCCCCAATCCTACTGATCCTTCTATCAAATTACATGCAGATCAAGGTTCTCTTCTTCTAGATCCTTCTTCTTATAAGAGACTTATTGGTAGGTTACTCTACTTGACTCATACAAGGTCAAATATAAGCTTTGTTGTTCAACAACTTAGCCAGTTTATTTCTACACCTAGAGAACCTCATTTACAACAAGTTATGTGTATTCTTCAATACTTGAAAAATGCTATTGGTGTCGGTTTATTTTATCCAGCTAACAATCCTCTACAAATACAATTTTTTTTTTCCGATTTTGATTGGACCACATGTTCTATTACTCGGATATTAGTTACTTACTACTGTATTTTTCTTGGAAAGTCATTAGTTTCTTGAAAATCTAAAAAGCAAACTATTGTCTCCATATCATCTTCTGAATCTGAATATAGAGCTCTAACTTCCTTAACTTGTGAACTGTAGTGACTTCAATATTTATTCAAAGATCTCCACCTTCCCATTTTTATTCCATTCTCTACTTACTCAGATAACCGGTCTGCTATCCAGATTGTCAAGAATCCTATTTTTTATCAAAGAACTAAACATATTGAGGTAGACTATCACATAATAGGATCAAGATTCAAGAAGGACTTGTTAGATTAATGTATGTTCTTTCTTTTCAACAGTTGGCTGAAGATGTGTTAACTAAATTACTTTATCCTGTTTCTTTTAAGACTGATGTGTCCAAGATGAGTCTTCTTAACATTCATGACCCACCTTGAGAGGGGTATTAAAATAATAAATAATTTCTATTATTATTAGAATAATAAATAATTTATGTTGTTTATATGTTAATTAATTTATTATATATAAAAAAATATTTTTTATGTTTATGATATAATAATAAATAATAAATATTATTTTATTTATTCTTTTTCTCCTTTTCACTCAAAATATATATATATATATATATAAATAAAAGTAAGAGAATATATTTTTTTTATCAGTTCAAAACATTTTTTTTTGTTTGATTATTCTGTTGAAGAGTTGAATGTGATAATAATCTAGGGTTGAACCTAGTAGCAAGATTGCTTAATTTACAAGCTCTGTGCATTGACGATTTTTCGTGGATCCAGAAAGAGTCAAGCTAAACTTATTTGCACGTAACAGATAATTTTGTTAAAATAAGTGAATCAGCACCTTCACCTTTCACTGTCCCCTCTGCAACAAAAGGGAAAAGAAGATGAATGGGACATATATACTATTAATTTCTTTTATTTTGAAATCGTACAAGAGTCAACAATGAAGAAGAAAGTGACCTGAAAATACAATGGCAAAGTCATACTTTTGTTCCTAATTCAAGTTCACCATCTATGTATGAACAACAAGCAAAAGTTTCAGGGAAACAAACATAAAATAAAAAAAGAAAGTAAAACCTTAAATCTCTTGGTCTAACAGTATGATTTCTCTCAAAAATTTCTTTCTCTCGAAATAGATAATTGTATTTTAATAAATATTTTAAATTAAAATAATCAATATAAAACTTTCTTAACATTTAATCTAATTATATAGACAATGTAAAATTTTTTCTATTTATAAATATACGTCGAACTAATTAACACAGTTAATATAAAATTTCTTTAACATTAATATATTCGAATATTACCTCTTATATAGTTAAATTGATTTTATTATTGTCCATCAATTAATAGCATAAAATCACACATTTTTTTTAAGGAATTTAACTAGTTTACGATAGAGCTATCGAAATATGTCTGATTAAATATATCATATAAAAAAAATTGAAAAATAACTTAAATCAAACGAATAAATGGTAACTTAAATTGAATTGAATCAATTTTTTATGTTTAACAGGTGGCTTAAATAAATTTCGTTAGTCCATTTTTAAAAATAATAATTACATTTTTAAAATAATAATTAAAAATTTTTATTGAAATATATATAATATAATTTATATATATAAATCTTTATATTTAAAATAATAAATAATTTAATTAATATAAATTTAAATTACTTATTTATTTCATCTTTTTTAAAATGAGTTAAAAAATATATTCATTAGTCCATTAGACTAAACAGGACCAATTTGATATAATTTTTTTAGATTTATTGGTTGTCAATAAAGACAGATTTATTAAACATGAATGATTACATATATAATTTCTCCTTAATATATAGAAATTTATTTTAAAATAAAATTATAACAAAATAAAACCCGAACTTTAAAATAAATAATATCTAATAAAACTGGTAATGGACATTTATGTTTGATATGTTTAAAAATCTCAGGGAACCCAATAATAATTTATATACATTCCTTTCTTCAACACACTAAAATAATTTTTAAAAACAAAAAAATGACAAACCCCAAATTTCATAACAAACATGATCTCATATCAAGTAGAGTAATTTATCATAAGTGTATTATATTAATGGATTTGAAGTACAAACAACACTCCATAATTATATAACTCAGTATTTACCACATAAACAAATAATATATTATAGATAAAACATTGAAACCTTGGAGAAAATAAATTGAATATTTATTGAGAGGAGACACATATGCAATTGATTTAAATACAATACGATTGATTGAGTTAGAAGAAGTCGTAGGAATAATAATTTATGAACTACGTCATTTGTTAATTAATTTACAAAGGTGCCATAATTTGGTCAAAAAGACACATGTCTAATGTCATGAGTCATTTTAAGTATTTCACACTTTATGCTAATTAATTACTAATTAATTTTTTTAAAATTTAGAAAGTCAAAATTAAATTAAATTAAAAAGATGATTAAAAAATGAAAGAGTTATTAAATTAAAGTTATGGTGGATTGGTGTGTGACTAAGAAGTAACAACACCATTTATTTCAAACTTTATTCTGATGAAGACCCCATCATAAGAAATTAACAAGAGTGAGTGATGTAATCAAACGTTGATTTACATAATTAATATCACTTACACTATTAACTAAAGCATGCATGCTACTTCCTCGAAACAACCTTTTCCTTTGCCAATAAGTTTCTCCCCTACCTCCGTCAAACAATACTTAAAAATTGAAAACCTTTACTTTCAACAAAGTCACATATTCAATCTCTCTCTTCTTAAATTAAAAGTTCATACAAAAGAAAAATTATTTTTAAATAAGTTGGATATTTGAAATATATATGGGCTTAAATTGAGTAAAAAAAATTTTCTAAAAATTGTGGTCCTCAATATGAAATTTTGTAATTTATAATTATTTTTCAACCGTTATTTTTTATCTTATATATATATAAATGTAAATTTTGATTTTTTTTTTCATCAAAATAAAATAATTAGGTTAAATTTAACCAATTTTTAGTAAATATGTTAGTTCAATTGATTTCGATTATAATCTATGATAACAATAATTGGTTATATATATTAAATAATTATTGAAATAATAATATTTTTAAATTATCTTAAAAAAAAATTATAAATAATTATTATAAAAATAATGAATATAATATATAATTTATCTTATAAATTATGTATTATATTTATAAAATAAGATTTATATTTTATTTATATAATATAATTTAATTTTATATTTAATTAATATAAACTCTTTAATTTATCATCTATTGGAAAGGATATAATTAGATCCACAAATATATAATTGATTTTAGAAGGTAAGTTAAATATCTTATTGACTTTTTATAATTATAATAAGTTAAATATCAAATTCTATATAGAATTATTGAATAGGGAGTAATTAAAAACGTTAATTATGGTGTATATGGAAAGCGAAATAAGAAGAGGTGATCTTGACCAGATACTCGTGTGAACAAAATTGGTTTTACTTAGACCTTCAACTTTATGGTCTTCTCTAACCCTATCACTACTATATATATCAAACAAAGCTTTTGCACTCTTTAATCTCAAAAACCACCGGACTCAACAAATTCATGACCATGACTGCCACTAATTATGACCAATGCATGCAGTTTTATCAACAATCTCCGATGCATGAAGCCATGGTTGATTTGGATCCACACACAGAAGGATTCATAGATGCAACCATATGCACGTCATCATCAAAGAGCATGTTGAGTCCAAGAAACTCATCGGAAAGCAACACAACAAGTAGCCACAATTTAACTCCAAAGGGTTGTGCATTTAAAGCAATCCGAAGGAGATGCAGAGCTTCTAAGGCCACTCCCGTTATCCTTCTCAAAGCCAACACCTCCAATTTCAGGGCAATGGTACAAAAGTTCACTGGGTGTCCCTCCAAAACAGCCATGTCACTTGCAATCCATAAGGGTCCCATTACCCTGAATTTCCAGCAAGGTTGTAGCAAACAACAGATTCAGCATCACACAAGAAAAACAACCAGAGTGCCACCGTTTGGCACCATGATCAGTTCTAACCGAGTTTCTAAGCCACAGCAGCACCTGATCAAGCGAGAGAAACAAAGTGGATACTTGTTAGAGAACGTGGAAAACAGTAATACTTTCCTTCCAACTTCGGGTAACTCTTATGGGCCAATTAGCTGCATGGGTGATGGATTTCTCTTTGATGATGATTTTAGTTTGCATGAACTAGCCGTGAATGCCATCTCCTATGACATCGAAGGTTTATTGATGTGATGAAAATGAAGAACTCAATTATGTAATAAGTATATATACTATCTTACGAAATTATGCAGAGTAGATTCCTCTTCGGTCAATAGCTCTATGCATAAGTGATCATAAAATTAAGCAATAATTCTTGTTCTGTCAGCCTTTAATGAGCTTTAATTTATTCTATTGATTCCATTTCCTTATATTTTTGTCTGTATTTTTGTAACGAATCTTGTTGTAAATTTTAAATTAGGCATTCAATTATAAAATCAAATCAATATTTCAGAAAGATACACAAATGTATAGAAAACACATTTTTGTGGAAAACAGAAAATAAGCACAATATATAACACGCTTTTAAAAACATTCAATTTACAATCTCAGTTCTAATCATCTTCAACCAATTTACACTATATATGCTATTCCTTCAGAAAAATACAATTATTTCAAAACCTTACCTGTAACATTATAACGCAATCATAGCAGTAAAAGTGAAATTACAAGATACAACAATAAAAGTGAGTTAATGTAAATCATTACACCTACATTGATCTTAATTCAAAATTTCATAAATGACATTCAATCATATCTACTAAGTTAAGCTTGTACAATCCTCACGTCACACGTAAATAAATCAACTATGTATTTCAAAAATACCTAAAAGATTAAACAAACTCATCCGGAATCCTTGACCGTAAAGATTAATACCTATCATGCTTAACGATGACCGAGAAATGAATGTTAATCTTTACTAAGTCCTTTTCACTTCAAGATTACCTGTCCATCCCCATTCAGGCATCACACACAAGGTGGTTTCCAAGCACTTATCATTTGGCTCCTCTTGTACAAGTGAAACTTCCATCGACCTCATACAACATGATACTCTTATCTATGTCACTAGGATATTATTTGAGGTCTGGATACCTCCTTACAACAGTAGGTCTCACTAATCCCAAATATACACTAAACTATGTCAAATAATATCTCATAATAACTATTTGACTTAAACACAACCATCACATAATTATCATATCACACTAAACAAAAACCATAATCTTAATCCACCAATAATTTCAGTTATAAAATACCAAAATATTCTCACATGTGCCATCATTTTAACTTCCTCAACTGTACTATAACCCTTCACTTTTTAATTTCTCAACATATTTATATTCTTTCAACACCCTTTAACTCAATATACCATAATACATATCAATCTTTATATTTTCATATAAATCCCACAATCTTATCAATACTTAACTACAACTATTGAACTCATGTGTTAGACACAATTCATGATTTGTTTTAATAATTTAAATTTAGTGACATCATATTTAATTTAATTTCATACAATCAAAATATTTCTCAAATCACAAGAATAACATCCACATTCTAACATACTGTAATAGATCTTGGAAATCATGTATTAATACCAATGATTTATTATATTATTCTATCATTGAATAGCCATATGAATTTATTTTAGCTTCAGAAACACTTTTTAGAATCAGAATAATTTCACTAAAGCAAAAGATTTTCGTTCAAGTGAAAACATGCTCAAGAGTAACTCCAAGTTTGTAGCATCATTCTCGCTCAAGCAATAGCGCATCTTTCACTCAAGCGAAAGGTGTTCGCTTGAGTGAAAAGGTATCCGAGAATAGTCCCAAAGTCACTCGCTTAAGTGAGATTTATCCGTTCAAGCTAAAATAGTTACGTATAGTGCAAACAATCTTGATAATCAAGCTTTTTCTTTTATTCATAAAAATAAATATATTAATAAAATTGGTACCAAAAGTACCAAAAATAATTATAAGTACATAGTACATAATTGTAAAAATATGTGTTGAAAATTCAGCAATTAATATGATAATTATCACTCTCATTACTATTCAACGACTTAACCTACCTTACATAAGATAAGGGATTTATACACTATTGAGCAAAAGTCCCCAAAATTATTATTTACTCTATTAATGATCCACGACCAAGTTCTGACTTGAATTAAACCAAAAATTTCATCTACACTTACCTTTTCATTCTGAAATAACACCTCATTTCTATGTAGCCAAATATACCATACCACTCCAACCTAAAGTATATTGCATACACTCTTAATTTGTTTATACTAGCTACTTTACATTCAAAGAATAAATGTTCAACGTTTTCACTTTGCAGTCCACATAAAGCACAATTAGGATTTTCCAATTGGATTCCTCTTTTTTTTTTTTTTTAAGATATCCTTTGTTGTTATTCTTTCAATTATCGCTCTTCAAACCAAATGTACCACTTTAGGAATTGCTTTAATCTTCCATAGCCTTGTGAAAAATTCTCTATCCTCCTCCTACAAGTCTTGGTCCTATTGTAAACCTTCCCAAATAAAATTATATGCAGAATGTATAAAGTAACTTCCCAGCTCACTACTCTTCCATAGCCATTTATCTTCGTCACCCTCTTTTGACTGTTTAGAATTTATAATATTTATGAATCTTTCCAATTAGAGTTCTTCCCACTGAAACCACCCCCTCCTCCACCTCATATTTCACTCTCATTCACCTTTCTTCTAACAACCCATTTCCTTTATCTGATTGTTAGAGTTAAGATACAACCTATGAAATTTGGATTTAAGTGTTTCTTCCCCTACCCATTTGTCATGCCAGAACTTTATCTTCCTGTCATTCTTCGCCTTCCATTCAATTTCTTTTTGAAACCATTTCCCCTCCACTTCATTTGCCCCACAAATTTTTCTTAGATCCCTTCACCAAGTAGAACAATCTTTTTCACCAATCAAATCATCTATACCTCTCCACCCCTATATTTTGATAGCATTACCTGTTTCCATATTCCTTTACTTTCATGTTCGAGTCGCCACCTTCACTTAGTCAAAAGAGCAATATTAAAACACCTGATATCAGTTATTCTGAGCCCCCCTTTGCTTCTTTCTTTACAAACTGTATTTCACTTCACCCAATAGATTTTCCTCCCGACATTCCCCCACCCCCACAGGAACCTTTTCTATATCTTCATTATCTCCTTAATCACGGTACTAGGCATTTTAAAAAAATGATAAATAAAATAAAGGTACCAAATTCAACACATTTTTAAGTAGAGATACCTGACTACAGAAAGATACATTTTACCTTTCCATTTTGCCAACTTCTTCCAAATCTTGTCGAGAATAGGTTCCCAAAACTGTATACGTCGTTGATTTCCCCCAATTTGAATTCCTAGATACATGAAAGGAATTCTCATTTGTGTGCAATTCAGGATATTTGTAACTTTTCCAAAACTCTACTTTCTAACCCTAATCCACCTAGTCAACTCTTAACAAAATTAACATTCAACCCTGAAGAGAGCTCAAAACATCTTAGAATAGTTTTTAGTATTAAGACATTCTGGTATGTCACCTCACAAAAAAAAAAATTGTATCATCAGCAAAGTGTAACAAATTGACCTCCTCATCAAGCTTAATCCATTGATCCAAACCAATCACAATAAATTCTAATATCCATAACTCAATTGATACAAACTTTACTAATCAAACATCAATTCAACAATATACACAATATTTTCACTACCAATTCCACAAGAGGTACTCAACATGTTAATTTATCCCTAAACCAAAGAAGTTAAATCTAATTAGCTTCCCTTACCTTAAATTTCCAACAACACTTAAGGTCCAAAGAATTTCCTGGTGTTAAAAGCTATCGTAATGATCTAAACACATAAAACATTCTATTACTATTAGCTATCAAGAATTTTACCAAGATTTCTTACAATTACCTATTTTCCTCAAATTAGCCACAAATCAAGAACCTTAAACTTTGTGATTAGAAAAACTCACCTAATTGTAGAATCGAATCGGTGAAAGATATTCTCCTATTGAGAAATTCTAAGAGAAAAGTTGAGAGAATTTAGGAAGTTGAGAGAGCACGAAAATGAGAGAGAGTGTAAATTTGAAATTTTGAGACAAATGAGAGAATTTAAAAAATTTTAAGTTTAAATACTTCCCTCCCCTTTCCTAAACTAGTGGGCCTATAGCCCACCTAAAATGCCCAGCCCCAAAATTCAAGACATTAAATTTTTTAATTTTGAGTTGTCTTTGATTATATTATAGTTTTAGTTTATTTCTATAACGTCCTATTTTTTTAAAATAGAAAAAATAAAAATTATTTATTTATTTGGTTTAATTAAAATATTTAATTAGAATTAGAAAATAAAATAAAATGGTTGTTTATAAAAAATAATATTAAATAGTTAGATAAAAATAATAGTAAAAAAAAATAGAAATAAAAATAAAAATTGAATAAATAATAAAATTAGAAAGATAATATTAATAATAAGTTGGAGTTTATGTTTAGAAACTTAATTCTATATAAATAAATAAATATTATATATTCAAAATTTGTAATTAAAAGTGAAATTTTACAACTCTTGAAATTAAAATTAGTAATAGGGTTTTGAAAGATTATAGAATTTAGTTTACTAAAAATTTTAGTGGTGAAAACATTGAATCTCAACAATAATAGTAATTGTTAGCGGTGCTTAATTTAAGAAGAAACATGTGAGTTTTCAAATATGGAGTTACAAATTTCTCTAAGCAAAATAAGTTGTAACAATAAAGCATATGAAACACTGTCAATCACATACAAAAGTAGAAATGACTTTTATAACATAAAACTCTACATCAACTATAAGCAAATAGATAAGTACACATAATCAAAACAAATTTAATAACCCTGTTAGAACAAATAAAAGAACAAAATGTTGAAATGTTGTATGGAATGACATCTTTTTAATTTTTTTTTTATGTTTTTTTTTTTCAAAACTTTTAAAGGAATATCAACATCGGCAGGCTTCAAAATTATTTTTACCTTATCTCATTTTAAAGGTGTCATGAATACATCATTGCTCATAACAGAATCAATTGTTCGATTATGACATGTATTTGAGAATTTTGTATATAAATCCTATAAAGAAAGATTATATAAAGTTAGTTTACAAATTGTGAATAAAATTCAAAAAATATTACCCACAATATACAAGATGACATATAACTGTGCGACAATAAAAGAAATATTATTGATATTTTTTTCATTACCAACAAATTACTCATTTTTAGTATTAACAACCTAAAAATAGAGGTAACTTGACTAAAAATATTTCAAGATATACTTAATATGCTAGCATACCAAATAATATAAGTACCAACTCACCTCTTATTTCATGTAAACTTTATTGATTTTTTTTTTAATAATGGTCTCATCAACACAAATTTTCTTTAGTCGAAAATATTTCTCAAACTTGAAAGATTGGTTGCTTACTGCCTCCACTTTGAAAAAGTAAGTATTATTTTCCAATTCAGCAATCTCCTTAGTCCTTAGGGAAAGTATTGGTAGAAGAATTTTGTACACAATTTAACAATAGTATTACCAAATGTCTAAGTGAATAATCAAATAAAAATTACAAAACCTTATCAATTGTTTCAAACATCTCTGTGCAAGTTTTCTTTAGTAATATAGTGGCATCTTATAAAATATAAAAAAAAGTAGTAGAATCTATTTTATCCAATAGACGAACATTTATTTTATACCTAAAACATAAATAATAAGTATATTTGAAATATTGTCAATGCATGTAAAAGAAATTAAAGCAGGTTACTTTCATAATATGTTTATTACACTTTTTACAATTAGGGTATACTACTTTATTGCATGTTCCAAAATATGTTTAATAGTACCCATAACAACAAAAGTGGATTCCTGTTATAGAAACCAAACATGCAACACATTACAATTCTATATTATCACATTAAATATAGAAGTTACAAAATAAAATTTATGATATCTCTCTGCAATCTTTGATACCTTCAATTGTAGTTTTTTGTGTGTTTTGGAGGAATCATCTTGGCTGTTTGGAAGACCTAGAAAACTAACTTAAACCATGAGAAGATTTCCATACTGTCACACATCCTTGAAAACATTATAAAAGAAAAATAAGGAATTAAAATTATTACAATATAAATGTGAACAATATTTAACTTTAAGGTAACTATTTACATTGTTACCCTTTTTTTTAAGTTGACTTACTTGTTCACACTATGAATTGAAAATATCCTTGTACAATCTATAAATTTTGAATATAGACTTTGTCGAGGCATAGTACTATAAGTATTAAAATAATTCATAAATTCATTAAATTACATAAAATGGAAGTATAAAGTTTAGAATACCTTGAAAATTTCTACCTTCACAAATTGTATAAAGACAAAAAATTAATATAGACTAGGTTGCTTTACCTCCTAATTTATCAAATCTTCATGATGTCTTTCATGTATCTCAACTCCATAAATATGTTTATGATTCATCGTATGTGATTGAGTTGGATAATCTTCAAGTAAAGGAGAACTTAAATTTTGAGACCTTATCGATTAGAGTCAAAGACCAAATGGTTAAACAACTTAATGGAAAGAGAATTCCCTTAGTTAAGGTTGTTAGAGAGGAGGAAGATGAACTACTTTTGAAAAAGTTTGGAAAGTAGCATCTTAAGACATCGTGTATCATCATTCGAGGTAATAGTGGAGTAAAAAATATCTCATATATGTGTACTTATAAGAATTTTAGGTAGGGAGGCAACCCCTAAGCCTCAATAGAATTTTTTTTTAAAATAATATTTATTTTGAGACAATCATAAGTTATCAATTATCTTTGTTAATATAATGATTTTAATGAGTTATGATTTAATTATTAATTTATTATGTACTTGTTTCTATAATCTTTATATACTATTTATAAAAAAATGTGTTTACTAAGATTTGAGTTTAAATTTATCATTACAATAAATGTGAGAATTATATTACATTAGATTAGAGATTATTTTGTTC
The DNA here is from genome assembly GCA_016859785.1 of Macrotyloma uniflorum. Lineage (NCBI taxonomy): Eukaryota > Viridiplantae > Streptophyta > Magnoliopsida > Fabales > Fabaceae > Macrotyloma > Macrotyloma uniflorum. The sequence goes on from BDMB01000047.1 coordinate 975,038, forward strand.
CTAGATTACAATTTCATTCTAACATGTTTTCGCTATGAATTTGAGAAAATAATCTTCATCAAAGTTGTAATCCTAAATGTTAGCTAACTAATGACGTTTGTTTCACGTAACAATAATGTGTATAACTAAAGATATGAGTTTTTTAGTGATTACATATCATTTTGTTAGGATGAGAATAAAAATTTGTGTTTTTCTTTAATTTAGGTATAGTAAACAATTAAATTAGATTGTGATGTCAAAATAAAAGATGTAGATAATTTTGTTAGCTTTAAAAAAAAATAAAAATCAAACTAATTGGATAAGTATAATATTAAATATCGATTTTACAATAAAAAATGTCATAAAATACTAAAAGAAATATATTACACAAAACTTAAGAAATTTAATAATAATTTTCTATGTGTAAGTCTTATATGTATATGTGTGAAAGATATACATTTAATATGTGTGATGATAATTTACAATATAAATGAGATATTGTGAAAGTTGTCTTGTGTTTTGAGATGCTTGTAATTGAGTTGATGAGGTGCTTGCAAGTTACTTGTGTTTGAGAAGCTTAACTTTTGGCTTAGCATCGTCAAGTCCAAGTTATACTTGATTATTTGAGATATGTTATGAATTTTGCATTTGTGCGTTATCCATTTATGTGTACATGCTCCATTCATTCATTCATACTTTTTAGAGATAAATACAATCTATGACAGAGAGTCTCTATAGTCTTCTACCTTGATCTTGAGGATTTTAGAGTAGAGAACCTCTTATCTAAGAGTGGGATTAGGGGAAACCATGGCTAGCTATATTATTCTGATTGGCTCCTATTAGACTCATTCTAGTTGAGAGTGGATTGTGAGGGTCTTTGTGATCCAGTTCATATATTCCTAAACTATACGTGTTTTGTATGTGTTGGGCTGAGAGATATTATGTAAGAATGATGTAATCTAATTATGTACATAATATAAGAAGGAAATATAAAAAATAATAAATGATAGAAATAATGCACATCTAATGTGCAATAATATATTTATATATATATATTATATATATATATATATATATATATATATATATATTTGAGAAGGATGAATAAAACAGAACAATATTCCATTGTATTCTTATATGATATCAGAGTCAGGTTAACAAGATTATTAGACTTACATTGGACCACTTGTTAATATATTGAACCTTGGTTGACAGGTTGTTAGGTCTAGATTGGGTCACCTGTTAATAGATGGATTATGATCCCCTTCTACATGGTTTGAGGAGCCTTGATTATTAACAAAGTTGTTAATGGACCGCTATGTAGAGCCTTAATTGTTAGCAAGGTTATTGGACCTAGATTGCGTCACCTGTTAACGGGTCACATTTGAGTTGAGAATGATTTCTCGACGTGAGGGGAGGGTGTTGGGGAAATTTCACATTGACTAAATATGGGGCCGAACTATAGTATATAAGTGAGGTGTAAACCTCACCTCCTGAACCGGTTTTTGGAGTGAGTTAGACACCATAATCACTTTCTACATGTTACCACAAGCCGGTAGAGATGCATTAATGCATTTGAGTTAATAAAGTGAGTTTACGATTGAATATATATTGGTGTATGTGATATTTGTACATTTTTAATTCTACCTATCTATGTTGTTGGTGTTTTTGTTTGCACTGAATATTCTTATAGGTGAACATGCATTTGATAAGGATGAAGAGGAGTTTGAAACTTAAATTTCCTATATCTTTATTTTGTGAAATACTTTGATCAGGTAGATATCGAGATAGAGAGATTATATATTTTTTATTTTAAAAAAATTATTTTAAAATCTATCATATTTTATTATTAAGAATTTATAAAATTTATTTTAATGTGTAAAAATATTTGACTTCAAATTTGTATTTTTCTTATTTTTATAGGTTTTATTTAAAAAAATAAATATACATAATTTTTTATCTTTAATTTTCCGTACAAATTTACCTTTATCCACTAGAAAAAACATATCAATATATAAAAGCAAGCAATATTTTACTGCATGGTTATCTCGTTATATTACGCGATGAAAAATATGGAGGGTTTAGAATATTATCTAAATGTAATATTATGATTGGATCAAATTTATTTTTAATTCTTTTAATAAAATTAAATTAAATTAAATTGATCTTAGTTTTTTTTTTTAACAATAAAATTTAATTTAACCCAATTATAATTAGATTGAATTTGTTTTATTAGCTGGTTATGAAAATTTATAATAATGATCTTTTTAAGAAAAAATATGTTGAAATAAAATATTTTTTAAAAATAATACCTCAAAAATAAATATTTCTAATATTCTTTAATATTTATAAGATAAAAATAATACTTATACAAATATTTATATGACAAAATATATTTTTTTATATAATAAAATTATTAGATAAATAATATTTTTATTACACATTATATTTGTAATTAAAAAAATGATAGATACATTAAAAAATTGTATATATATTTCAATTATATTCATTTTATTATATTATGTTTTTTAAAATTTGTATTTTTTTATGTTGTGGATTTTATTAGAAACATATTTAATATATATTTAGAACTCTACTTCTCTGTATATATTTTAACAACCACAAATTGATTAAGTGCATAAAACACA
>BDMB01000047.1:977793-1020640 GCA_016859785.1 Macrotyloma uniflorum
ATATATATATATATATCCCAGTAATCATAAGGATGGTGCAAAAGATTGCAGAAGCAAATAGATTAAAATGTTAAATCAGTTGAAATTTTGAATAGAAAAAAAATTCGTCCCGCACTGAATATTGTTGTGTTCAACAGAAACAAAGTAGATATTTTTTTTGTGAGATTATTCAAAGTATTTTCATGAATGCTTGTCGCCATTCCAGTGCTTCCTTATTACCTTTCAGCCATTTCCCTGCTTTCTTGTCTTCCAGCATTGTGTGTATAATGGCCTGCACAATCCACTTCACACTTTATAATAATCCTTATCCATCCTCACTTTCCTTCGCATCTTCCTCAAATTCATTTTCAACCGATTCATGTTTAACATAAATAAGCTTTTAGCCTTAATTTCATAAAATCGATTTATAAAATAAGATTTGTCCTCACTTATATATATTAATTTGGTCATATCATTAAACAATGTTAGTAATCCTATATTCCTCAATGATATAACCAAATCAATATATATAAATGAGAACAAACCTTAAGTCAATTTTATAAGATTGAGTTAGACTAAAAGTTAATTTTTTTTAAATATTAAATGTTAAAAGAAAACTACTTCCAACTTGAAATCAATTCATGTTCTAAAATTTAATTCTAATTGAAAATGAGATGACAGAGATTACTAACCTTGTAAAGTATCCTTTGAGCTATCCCCACTCTATCAGGCCCTTGTGCAGAATCGTAAAGATTCAATAGTTCCTCACACATCTGAGATTATAAAAAACAAAAAATAAAAATTATTAAGTGTCTTTTTTTTCTCTTATCATTTATTAATTTAATTTTTTTTTCTATTAATATATAACGTTTAAGGTTTAAAAATAGTGACACTAAATAAATAAAAAAATACTAAAATATAAGAGTATGAAATGTAGTATTAGGGATGAAATTTGCTAACCTGTTTAGGGGTTTTATTAGCCTTCTTTCGGTGGTGAAATAGTTTATCCATTGCAGATGGAGGAGGAGAAGGTTGAAGCAGTTCATCAATTTGATCATCAAGCCATTTAAGGGCTTCTTCCAAGTTTTTCTGCATAATCAAAGTACCAATCAAACTTTTTTATCAGTCCATATAGACTTCAAAAATTGCAGCATCACTAATTTTTTTTTTTTTTTTAAGGAAAAAGTACATTTTTGGTTGTTATATATATATATATATTTTAGATTTATCTTTTTAAATTGATAAATTTAAGCTAGATTATTAATATTTTATTTATTTTTATATTTAAATCTAAAAAAATATGATTTGAATTATTTTTATTTAAATTTAATATTTTAAAAAATTACTTTAATAAAAAAATTGATATGATTTTAGTCTTTTTTTTTATAATTAAATTTAATTATTAATAATATTTTTTGACTGTCTTAAAAGTTGATAAGAAAATTAAAATTATATATATATATATATATATATATATATATTTTAAATTAAGAACTAATTTATCAAGATTTAAAATATAGATATCAAAATCAATTTTGACTACCACAATATATTTAATATTTTTTTTAGTATTTGATACTTTCTGAAAATATTTTAATTCTATGTCTCATATAATAATAAAGTACCATAAAGCTATACACTGAAAAACATAAAAAAAAAATTTATAGATATTTATACACAATTTAAAATTATAATTCAAATAATTATAGGAATATTTTTATATAAATTTATGTATAAACTAATTTTAATTAATAAAAAAATTCCTTTTATTATAAATATTTATGAAGAAATTTATCCAAATTTCTTCGTAAATATGCAAATTCACTTTAAATATTTCGAAAAAGATAAAAAAATTGAAGATTTAGAAAAGAAGAATACAATTAACAAAGACATTATTTTACAGTATTTATTATTGATTAAAATACAGAAATTATGAGTAAGTTTTATCATATCTAAAAAGATTAAGTTAATAACAAAGAGTTCATAGAAAAGAGTGGTTAGATAAGGTGTTAATTAGTTTCTCTTTAGTTCATACCTGAAGCATGAAAACTTCTACCAGAGCCACTCCAAGGTAGTCTTCTGCCGCCGATAGGTTCTTATTCTTGCACCTGTTGTATTGTTCTTTCAGTCTATCCAGTGCTTCACCTCCCTTACCAGATTTGTTTTCACTAATAGCAATCAACTGAAAATGACAGAGAGACAAGACATGTTGAATCAAAAGAGATTATTTCATAATTATCAAATTAGTTTTAACCTTTTTATTTTCTTCATTCTTCATACAGAGCATCAACCTTTCATGTTTCAATTCATTCACAACAAAATCTCAAACTAGTAAAATGTTACAGCGAAAGAAGAAAACCTTCAGGATTTTAACTTCATATTCGTCAGGTCCAAGATCACTAAAACTGGAAGGAACTGTCATATTCTGATTAGTTGAAACTTCTGCTTCGTTCATTATATCCAACAGCGACTTAAGAGCATACCTTCCATGACCCTCAATCTTATCTCCAATTTCACCCTCTAACTTAGACATATCAAAATTAGGAGGTGGAGAAAAAGCATGAGCTGTAGTGAGTTTAGGATTCATCTTAGAGTTAAACAATCCAAGAACACATGCCAGCACAAGAGAAGCTCCTGTCACCCCTCTCAAAATTTTGTTGCCTCTTCTCTCGTTCTGGGAGGGCTGGGAGAATCTTTCCAGCATGCAATTTGCATGCCTAACTGAACGTGTAACTGGGTGTCTGGTGATGGAAATTTGAGGGGCACAAAGAGGTGTGACATGGTTAAACCTGAGATGAAATCTGCTAGACCCTGCACCTTGAAATCCTTTGGAGCTGTAGGGAAAGGGACAATAGCGTAGGGAAATAGCAGATTCCATCTGATGGAGATTATTGAGGGACAAATTATGCAGAAGCAGCATGTGTAGTCAACAAGAGTATTACTAGTATTTATGATGCAAAACCAAAATGCGTGAGGATGAAACTAGTGGATCTATGGTGAAGGAAAGTTTGAAGGGAAGTATCTATTTGTGTTTTGAAAGAAAGCTGCAGAAATAAGGTGGGCATAATTTCTTTGCTTCTTTTTACACATTTTGTCACTTTAATAGCCCCACCTTGCTAATCACATGTTGGAATAAATATTTGCTTAAAACAAGGGAATGAGGGATTCCTTAAAGTCACTCTGGACAAAAATTGAATTTCTTTGCCTAACTACCAGGACTAGAATAGAATCAGAATGTTTGTGTGACACTTCACACAATTTTTATATTATGTGTTTTGTTTTTACTCTTATTAACTTGATTTTCTTCTGATTGACATGTGAGGAATACTCATTTAAATAGAATTTGTTGTTTGTCACAAGGAAAGGAAACGGTTCGACATGGACCCACTGGCAGAAAAGCTATCTTCTATATGTGGACAATTTGGTGAAAGAAGTGTAGGAATATAGATCTAAGTGAAGCTTCATACTTAAATGCGTTTACTATTTGGAGGTTTTCATAGGTTTACTATAAAGATAAACGAAATCCAACACCACTATAGATGTTGACATTCTTCAAGAGGCTTTAAATAATTAGAATTATCTTGATTTAAATAATCTTAGGTTTCAAGGAAATGCTGAGAGGTAATCAATGCTGAGAAGGATTCATATCGAGAGACAACTTTGAATTAAAAGCCCCGCCTTCTTTACAAAAGAGAGCTGCAAAAAGAAAAAAAAATGGCAATACTAGCTAAAGCAACATACCTAACAAGAAAATCTTGTCGCAACCAAAATTTGGTAGGGGAAAAGCTATTGTACTCGAATCTCTACTTTTGGCCTTTTTACTTAAAACGTTATAATATCAAACTAAATTGCAAGATCTCAATTCATTTAATAATTTCAAACATGAATAGGTGAATATTTTTATATACGTCGTTACTTCAATTTTTTCATAATATTATAACAATTTATTTTACAATTTTTCAACATTATTATATTATCTCAACACCCTTCCACTCAAGACAATTGTAATACATGTTAATTATCAGATTTTCATATAATTTTTACAATCTCACCTATATGCAATCATAACCATCAAATTCATTTACTATACTCAAAACTCAAAGTTGAAATTTGTTTAAATATTAACAATCAATTGAGACTAAAACTAGCAACTACATATTCATTTGAATCTTATACAATTCTACTATTTCATAATCCACAATAGCAATATCCATATTTTACTAGATCTTAAAAAGCATATATCAATATAAATGTCTAATTCCATGATTCCATCATTCTAATCACATTTTAAGTTCATTTTAGTTCTAATAAAACTTTTCAAATTCAAAACAACTTCCCTTAAACGAAATACTTTCGCTCAAACGAAATTGTTCCTAAGAGCAATTTCAAGTCTAAAGCATTCTCGTTCAAGCGACACATCTTTTCGTTCAAGCGAAAGGTGGCTCGCCTGAACGAAAATGCACCCAAGAGTAGTCCTAGAGTTAGTTGCTAGAGTAAGAATTATCTGTTTAAGTGAAAATATTTGCGAACAGTGCAATAAATCTCACTAATCAAACTTGATCTATAAATTTAAATCAATCTCAATCATTTCTAATGTTTATAACTTAATTCATACTAGTTTTACCAATTAAAACATCATCAATTCAACAATTACATACATTTTACTATCCATTTCACAAGAACACTCAACATGTTATTCTATCTAAAAATCAAGAAATTAAATGCAATTATCTTCCCTTACCTTAAATCTCTAACAACACTTGAAGATCCAAAGAAATTTCCAGAGATTACAGGCTATCTCAAATATATAAACATAAGAAACATCCTAATTACTCTTAATCATCAAGAACCTTACCAAGATCTCCTATAATTACCAATTTCCCCCAAATTTAGCCCCAAATAAAAAATTCTAACCTTAGAATTAGAACAACTCACCTAATTGCATAAATTAGTCAGAGAAAGATGTTCCTCTATCGAAGATCTTCCTTCTGATGTTTCTAGATTCTCAATTGGATGGAAATTGAAGGAGAAATCTAAGAGGAGAGTTGAGAGAGCTTGCGAAAATGAGAGAGCACAAGAGAGAGTGAGGGAGAGTGTGATTATGAAAAACAAAGCAAAATTGAGAGTGTTTAGAAATTTTAAGCTTAAATACATTACTCACCTTCCCTAATCTTGTGGGCCTAAGGCCCACCCGAAATCCCCCAACCCCAAATTAAATACTTTACAATTTTCCCTACAACAAAAATTTTCGTCCTTAAAAATTATACTCACCGTTGAATAACGAAGGATAGGAAGCTTTCATCTCATCTTCTAATTCCCAAGTCAAATCACCGATCTGAGTATTCCATAGTACCTTTACTATTTTGATAGATCTTCCCCTAAGCTACTTCTAACGCACTTCAACTATTTAAACTGGTAGAACTTCGAAGGATAAATCCTACTTAACCTGAAGATTATTGGATTTCAAAATATAGCTATGATATATGAAAAACATTATGTAATCGAGCCAAATGAGAAGGTAAATCCAACTCATAAGCCACTGGGCCTATACATCGAAGAATCTGGTACAGACCAATGAACTTAAGAGTTATTTTTCTAGACTAGATAACTCTCCCTATCCCATTTTTCGATGAAACCCTCACAAATACATTATCACCATCTTCAAATTCCAAGGATCGTCTCCTCTGATCTGCATATGAATTCTACTGACTCTGTGAAGTTTTCATCCTCTGTTGAATTAACTTAACCTTATATGTAGTTTGTTGAATTAATTTTGATTCGACCCATACCATTTCTCCTTCCTAATACCAACATAATGGAGTTCTACATTTTCATCCATACAATGCTTCAAACGATGCTATGCCAATATTGGTATGGAAGTTGTTATTATAGGTAAACTACTTTTCTATGTAACCAACCGCATATCATAAATAATTTTCACTATTCCTCATATAATCAAACTCACGTTATGTTTCACAATATTTCATAGACATATAGTCTCAACAGTTCATCATATAATAAATTTCCTATCATGCTTCATATTTCATAGTTATATAACTCAACAATTTATTATACAATAAGTGTTATATCATTTTTCACCATATTTCACATTTATATACTCCTTCAAATCAATTTAGAACATAAAATAACTTTTAGGAACAATACATCTTCGCTTAAACTACAAATCCTCGCTTAAGCGAAAGGGTCTTTCACTTAAGTGACCACTTGTTGCTCAAGTGAAAAAGTAACATTCTTGATCTAGTTTTCTTGCACAAGCAAAGCCTCATCACTCAAGCAAAATTGCACCCAAGAGCAACCTGTGTTTTTCGCTCAAACAAGGTTCTCATCGCTCAAGCGAAAACTACATTACAAGCACACTCAAAGATTGTCGCTCAAGCGAAAATTGGTCGCTCAAGCGATAGTCCCTTGTATACCAGACTAGAATCAGTGAAACTACACTTTCAACACTCGATTTTCAGCTTACACACGGAATTATAACAAAATATTCACATACAATACATTAATATCCAATCTTTTCATCACGTAACTCATAAATAATCTATTATCTCACACCAATCAAACTTCCACACATAATAGCACTTTCATCAAACACATAACATGCTTACTACATTAAATTAGCTTCCCTTATTTCTAAATCAAATTTTTCCCAAATTGAGTTGAATTTAAGATGTTTTATCTTTCTCTACAAGATTCTGAACACAAAACGATCTACATTACTGCGGATCTAATCCAATATATTTTCAAATTACAAACAATCAATCTATCCTTAGGATCACATTTAGATCATGGAGAGGTAGACAATTCAAATTCACGTTAAATTTATGTCTCTCCACACTAAATGGACATCTGACAAACTCTAGATACTTTCACCACACTAGAAGCTAGTATAGAAACTAATATATCAAAGGGTAGCTCTTACGTAGGTAAACTCATCATAGCAACACAAGCTCTTTATACAAAAGAGTGTGTCACTATAGAATTAAACAACACTTTAAGCTCTCTACCATTAATGAGGCATAAACCTTTCACCAAGTCTTCAAATTTAGTTTTCTTAGCTCCAATGATCGCAAAAATTTTGCCAACTACGCGAGGCTTATTGTCACCCTCTCCTAAAGTAGGTTGGGAATCACCAGAAGAAGTAAGCTTAAACCTATTCCTACAATCTCTAGCGAAATGAACTTACTCGTTGCACACAAAGACCTCCTATCATCAGCTGATGTGTTGCACTGGTTCACATGATGGGGTCCTCCACACCTAAAACATATGATAATTTGATGTTATTGTTGATTGGGAGCATCACTCCTACTTTGTTGAGGTCTGGCATAAGATTTCCTCTATTCTTTCCTAACTTTCCCACCTAATGATTTGTTCCCATCGGTCCTAATCACCCTACTTGCCCTATTCTCTAGCCTCTCCACAATCTTGGCTTTTTCCACCAAAACTAGAAACTCCTTGATGTACATAAGAATCATAGTCTTCTTTAGTTCATATTGAAGGCCTTCCTCCAATTCCTACATCTCCAAGTCTCAAAAGTGGCCTAAGAATAATACCATGTTAGGTGTTCAAACATAGTGGCATAATCATGCACAAACATGCTGCCTTGTTCCAACTTCAGAAACTATGCCTCTTCAGCAAAATTGGCACTATATGGGAAGAACTCACAGCTCAAAGAACTCACAAATTAATAATATAAGTACTCAAGAAAAACCTAACCTTAACTATAAGAATACTGAAAATCCAAATATTAAAATATCTTCCCAACAATATCATGCCCTCATGGATCTTCTTCAACACACAACTGATGAAAACATCAACAATCAAGCTCGAATAAATCATGTTGGTTCTATATCTACTAACTCAAATCAATGTTTGTCTCCTATAGGTAACACTATAATTCACAAATCTACTTCGATCATCGACTCAAGTGCCACAGACCATGTTTATGCATCTTTATCTGAATTCCTAAATTATAAATCCATAAAACCTATACTTGTTCAACTACCCACTGGTCAAATCGTTTTTGCCACACATTTAGAAACCGTAGAAATTAATAGAAATTTTTTAATAACAAATGTTCTTTAGATACCCACATTCACTTTTAACTTAATATCCATTTCAAAATTAACTTCTTCACTATGTTATGAAATCATTTTCTCTTCAACCAATTGTCTTATTCAGGAAATGAAATCAAAAGAGAATATTGGTTGGACTGTACCTCCTGAATACAAGTGATCATCAAAGCGCTTCCGCTCATTCTTCTATTATTCAATATGATTCTAACTATAAGAATATTGATCTCTAGCATTTTAGAATTGGGCACCCTTCCCTAGAAAGACTGAATATCATTAAAGCTTACTATCCATATATCTCATGATAAAAACTACATTTGTAAAACATGTCATCAAGCCAAGTAAAGAAAATAATTTTTTCCTATAAGTAAATCACATACTTCGAAACCATTTGATCTCCTCCATTTAGACATTTGGGGACCATGTTCCAGCATATCTATGCAGGGTCATAAATTTGTTCTCACAATTGTTGATGATTTTACTCGCTTCACCTAGGTTATATTAATGAACAACAAGTCTAAAACCAAAAATCACATCACAAATTTTATCACTCAAAATGAAAGATATTTCAACTGTAATGTAAAAACCATTTACACTGACAATGGTATTGAATTTTCTATGAAAGAATTCTACAACTCTAAAGTGATCATCCACCAAACCACATACACCGAAACTCTTGAACAAAATGGAATCGTCAAACGTAAACATCAGCACCTATTAAATGTAACTCGTGTTTTACTTTTTCAATCTGATCTGTCAATAAATTTTTGATGTTTCAGTATCTCTCATGCAGCTTATTTGATTAACTGTATCTCCACCCCTTTACCCCATAATGTATCCCATATGAAATGTTATATAGAAAACCGAATGATATATCTAATCTTCTTGTTTTCGACTTCTTTATTTTACTAACACTTTAATATATAACAAGAAGAAATTAGACAGTCGCGTTAATCTAGGTATCTTCCTTGGTTTCAAACAACACACTAAAGGTTATCTATTCCTCAATCTTTAATCACAAAATTGAAATATCCAGAAACGTAGTTTTTAACAAAAATATTTTTCTACTATCCATTACAAACAAAAATTATGAACCCATTGAAATATCTATACCTAATATCCACAACAACCCTCAACATTATGACACATTTCCTGAACCTAAAAGAGAAAATGAACAGATAAGTAACAACAACAATAACATAAAAAATGCTCCCTGACGATCATATAGATACAGAAGACCACCAACATATCTTGATGACTTCAATACTTCTACTACACTTTCAATGTATAACAATCTATATCCAATAGAATCTTTCTTGTCTTTCAAAAATATTTCCCATAAATTTAGAAATATTGTGTTATCCATAACCTCCAGTCATGACCCAAAATGTACGAAGAAGCTTCCAAAGATGAAAAGTGTGTTCGTACAAGGAATCAAGAAATAGAAGCCCTCGAATCCAACCAAACCTGGATCGTCACTGAATTACCACCGGGAAAACAACCATTGGATATCGTTGGATATATAAGATTAAACATAACTCCGACAACACTATTGAACGTCATAAGGCTCGATCAGTCGCCAAAGGATACAATCAGCTCGAAGGAATCGACTACATCAACACATTCTCCCCGGTCGCCAAACTCACCACCATGAGATTACTCCTAGTTGTTGTTGCGGCAAACAACTGGCAAATCAATCAACTTGACGTAAACAATGGTTACCTGCATGGAGACCTCCATGAAGATGTGTACATGAAAGTCCATCCTGGCCTTCATGTCAACGATAGCAAGAAAGTATGCAAATTATAGAGATCACTATACGAACTGAAGCAATCTGGAAGACAATGGTATGCAAAACTTTCTCAATTTCTTAATGCACACGGTTATAATTAATCTTCTGCAGATCATTCACTCTTTCTCAAATCCTTTAACAACATTTTTACTACTTTTTTGGTTTATGTGGACGACATTATCATCACCGGGAATGATCTTGAGGAAATCACAAACATAACTACAAAGCTAAATGAAAGCTTTCGTATAAAATTCTCAACGACCTCACATACTTTCTCGGCATCAAAATTGCCTGAAACAATATTGGCATACACTTTTGTCAGCGAAAGTACACACTTGACCTTCTCCAAGAATGGGGAGTTCTCGCTTGCGCCTCCACTCAAACACCAATATCACCACCATCTATAGTAACAACCATTAGCAAAGACAAACCCAATGACATAGAATCATCATCATATAAAAGACTCATCGATCAACTAATATACCTAACCAACACTCGTCCAGATATCACTTATGTTATGAATCATCTCAACCAATACGTCTTGAACCTACCCATGGCCACCAACAAGCAACCCACAGAGTCCTCCGATGTTTAAAAATACCGGCTCCACAATTTTTCTTTCTAGTAAAAGTAACATGCAGCTCAAGTGTTTTAGTGATTTTGATTAGGCAAAGTGCCCAACCACTAGGAAATCAGTCATAGGATACTCCATATATTTAGACAACTCCATCATATCATGGAAATCTAAAAAGTAACCAACTGTCTCCAGATGCTCATCCGAAGCTGAGTATTGAGCTCTCGCAACAACCACATGTGAAATTCAATGGTTAACATATTTACTCCAAGACCTTCACATCAAACACACCACACCTGCCCTTCTATTTTGCGATAATCAATTAGCTATACAAATCGCTTCCAACCAAGCCTTCCACGAACGTACCAAACACATAGAGATCAATTGTCACATTGTCAGGAATGAAATCAACGAACTACTAATCGAACTTCTACTTGTTACCTCTAATGAACAAACAGCTGATATATTCACAAAATCACATCCTCCTTCTCGATTAAGAGAGAATTATTCCAAGTTAGGAATGTTAAACATATATTCCTAGTTTGAGGGGGTTGATAAAATTATTACTGCATCAAATTCTCTCTCTCCTCATTGCAATAATTATTTGCATCAAACTCTCTCTCTCACCTTAATTACATATTAAGTTTGCAATGACTATTTCCTCACCAAAAACTATCTTTGTTAACCCCTGTTACCCAGACCGTTATACTATAGCATTTGTTACAAATAAATAACTTACGTAGATAAACAATTTCCCATTTTTTCTGTTTTTCTTCATTATACATATACCCATTGTACTCTTCAATAATTATATGAAAGAATATATCGTTTTTTTTTATCGTTCTCTCTTTTTGCCAACCGTCTCTTTCCACATTTCTTCATTTACACCTTGCGTATATTTCAATACTTCTCTTTTTCTCTTACAATAATGACAAATATTTTAAAAATTATCGTTAACGTTGATTCACAAATTAAAATTGTTAATAACAAATGTTGGTATTTATATAAATACACATAAAATCTTCACATTATTAAAAAAATTAAGTTTAAACACTTTAAAACTAATCAACATATATCTAATCTTTTATATATTAATTTTTATATTATATATAATTTAAATATAAAATAAATTTTTATTTTTTTGCAATGCGTAATTAACTCTTCTAAATCATCTTCATATTATATTTAAAGTACATGTTCCCTTTTCATGATATGTTTGGCAGAATCAAAGTTAGGCTCTTTCTCACAAGTTCAAGATGTTAGGCTCTTTCTCACAAGTTCAACATGGGTTACTCACCAAGTCACACTCGTTGAACAGTATATGAATATGGTGGAAGACTGTGTTTCCATTAGGAATAATCTTAATGTTTTCATTTTACCAAAACCTACTCAAACAGTGAAAGCAGCTTCTTCACTCGTGTCATTTCTCACAGCAAGGTGCTCTCAGTTTGGACAAAAATCTCATAAGAGAAGCAAATTTTCATCATGATTCATTTATTACTTGTGTGTGGTTACAGAAATTAAGCTAGCTAGTTCCTTTTTAGTTATCATAAGTGATGAAATGTTATAATGAAGAATGTTTGATTAGACTATAAGATTGTATATGGGTTTGTCGTCAATGGAATCTGCTTGATATTGACATATAGGGAGTGATTGAAAGCTCCAAGGAACACTCACCCGACCATAATCCGCAGAACTGGTTTGCCTCTTTATCATTTCTACAACTGATTGAGGGCTAGCTAATGAACAATCATGGAATTGGATGAGAAAACTTGATTCTTAGTAAAAACTAGTTCCATTGACAAATCAAATAGCAGTGCTAAAAACCTTTTCTAACCAGTAAGTAACTAATTTGTGATCGAGAACATGTTTAATTCTACTTTTGAAACTTTTTTTTTTAAGAAATACCACTTTCTTTTTAGTTTTTAAAAGGCTTAAATTCACTTTCGTGAATGTTTACTTTTGATTTCTATAAAAATTTAATTGCATGTATGATCTTCCAGTTTTATAAAATTAGCAATTTTGTTTTATTATAATATATTTTTTACTTAAATCCACTTCTGGTCTTAAAGTTTTATAAATGTATAATTTTTGCCTTTGTAAAAATTTAATTACACATTTAGTCTTTTAATTTTCTAAATTAAGTAATTTTTAATTAATTATTAATATTTTTCCAACTTTTAATAAAAAAGGTTGATTTATTATTAAGCAATGACAATATTAATTACATATATACATAAAATATTAATAGCAATTTTTAATCATAAATTTTAACATTTTTATATATATATATATATATATATATATATATATATATTAACATCTTTTAGCAATTTAGATGATATATTATGCTTAGATTAAAATTACTTAATTTTGTAAACTCAGAGTACCAAATGTGATATTAAATTATTATTAGGAGCAAATATGTTATTTAAATTTTATAGGAAAATTTTATATTGACAAAATTATAAAGATAAAAATAAAGTTAAATCTTATTAAAAAATAAGTTTATTTATTTATAAAATTTTTTTTATAGTTTTTTTTTTAAAAAAATATAATTATTTATTTGAATATTTCTTACCTATTTATTTTTATGAAAATTTTTTATAAATTTTTTTTAAAATTTTTTTTATAAATTTATTTGTGAAATTTTTTTTTATTGATTTATTTGTGAAATTTTTTTATAAATTTGTTTATAAAAATTTTTTTATAAATTTTTTATGAAAAATAATTTTTACTAATATTTTATCTATAAATATTTGTGATAAATATTTGTGATGATAAAAGATTTGTAAAGAAAATTATAAGAAATTGAACATTCTTTTTAGTACCTACATTTTTTACAGTAAATTAAAATAATGTTAGTTACTCCTTTAAATAAAATATTAATGTTTAATTATATAAGTTTTAATATTTTTATTTTAAAAAAAATACATTTTCATTTTTTTAGTAACTAGATGATATATTATTTAAAATTGCAGAATTTAAAAAAAAATAGACAAAGAAAACAAAATTACGCACTCTTTAAGTTAAGCAATAAATTACTTTTCAATTATATTCATAAACAAGTATATGTGCTTTTATTTATTTACCTCATTATTAAAATGGAACATCCTTGGGTGATTAAAGTTTATCATGAAAGTACAATTACCTTACAAGAAGGTCCCATAGCCCCATGAATGAGTGTTTAATGGAACAATGAATATCTCATCATCACATTGCTCCTCTTTCTTTTCTAGTTCTATAATCAAGCAAAAACTCAAAGGAAGGGAATTCCATGGAAACTACTTGATGGGGAACCTAACAACATTTACAACCTCCAAACATGTCTTCCTCTATTTCTCTTTCTTCTATTTCTTCTTCACATCTTTCTTCCTTGTTCTTTACGTCATTTCCTCCCAATCCAAATGCCTTTTCAGATCGCCCCCTTTTGATCCAATTCAACCTTCTTCTCTCTTCTCCTACCCTTCTTCCTATGGACAGCACAAGTATGCCATCTCAACCTCACGTTCTACCTGCTCTTCCCCTCTCAATTTTTCAGGTACTATTGACTAATGCCAAGGCTTGTTATGACCCCACAAAATGTTTGGCGACTTTTTCTGTTTTCAGGATAAAGATAGCGTCTTTTGGTTAAAGGGTGGTGGTTTCTGTGTTCAGATTACTGGGATGTTTTGAAGGAGATTCAGAATTTGTGCAGGAGCCCTGAATGTTCCAGAAGGAATGTGAGGTACATGCAGATGCAGGGAAATGGTGATAGTTTCGGTGGGAATCTGAGCAGCCATTTAAGGTTTTCTTATTTTGATCACCAAAACGATAGCAGGGAAGTGCCATGTGGGTTCTTAAAGAAATTTCCTATCAGTGATTCTGGTTAGTTTCTCTCCCTCCCTTCTCTATGTATGCATGAGTGATGTAAAATGATAGAGACTCTTGAAGACATCTCATTTCATGTAATGTGATAGATTTTGAACTATGGAGTCTCTGTTGAAGGTTTTAAATTGACACTGAAATTAGTGGATATTTAAGAAAGCTTTTACATAAAACATTACAAGAAAAGTGAGAAAAAATATTTTAAAATTAAAAGTGAAAAAGCATTTCATTAAAAAAATATTATATGTAATAGACTAGTAAGGAAAGAACAGTTTAATTCAAGAAAGATATTTAAAATTAAAGCAATTTTATAGTAAAAGGATAATAAGTATAGATTTAAAAGAATATTAGAAATGTAGAAAATTAATTAAAATTTATATAAAAAGAGTTTATTGTCAATATATTTTTTTTAATAAAGAGTAAATACTTTTTATTATGTAATAAGAAAAAGAAAGGAGAGGAAGAAAAAGAAAAATTCTAGTTATACAACTTAATATATTATATTAACAATGTCATTTATGTTACAAAGAATATAGAAAATATGTTTAAAAATCAAGTTCTTTAACATGAATATAATTTATTATTGTTATTTTTTTTTACAATTTCATATTTTATAATAATAAAAATATAAATTTTTAACAAATAATAATAATAATAAATATTTATATTTTATTTTTTCTATTTTTCAATAAAAAAAATATTTTTTCCTATTTCTT
The DNA here is from genome assembly GCA_016859785.1 of Macrotyloma uniflorum. NCBI lineage: Eukaryota > Viridiplantae > Streptophyta > Magnoliopsida > Fabales > Fabaceae > Macrotyloma > Macrotyloma uniflorum. The sequence goes on from BDMB01000047.1 coordinate 992,812, forward strand.
TTAGATTAAATTATTTTTATTCATTTTTTTAACTTTTTTTTCACTTTTTTTTCTTAATATTCTTAAAACCAGATCGGTCATTGATATAATAATATATTTTTTTATATTTTTAATAATATAATAATATACTCACTATAAAATAAGTCTATTAGTAATTACAAATCTTTTATAAAAACAAAAAACAAAACAAAAAAACTATAGTTATAATAAAAATTACTATTGTAATTATTGAAAGTTACAATAAAAGTCAAATATATAAAATATAGTAAAAAATAAAGATTGAAGATAGTGGAAATGAGATAAAAATAACTATTATTTAAAAATAATATGACTCACATGAATAAATAAAAAAAATTAAAAAAAAATATTTTACCCTTTAAAATTTTTTAAAGATTTACTGTTTCAAAAATTATTCTTAAAAACTTTTATATTTTTTAAAAAATAAAAAATTCAAAATCAATCAAACCTAAAATTGACTTATTTTTTCTATTTTATAATAAATTTGATTTTTTTTTTAATATTTCAAATCGATTCCTGATTAAATCGGTTTACCATACCGATTCAATCCAAATATTCATAATCTCTAATGAAGTAAAAAGTAAAATTATTTTTTTAACTTAAATAAAATACATGAAAAAATATTAGAAAAAAATTTATGAAAGAGATTGAAGTAAAGAAAAATAATTATTCAACTTTTTTTTCAAAAAATATAAAATATGTATGACAAAATAATGATAAAAATGAGAATTTCTAAAAAAAAAAAGTAAAAAAAAAATTAAATGCATATTTTCTTAAATGATAAAGAGTTAACTGAAAAAAAAAATGGTAAAAGGACTAAACTTGAGCTTTGACATAAAATTTTGAAATATAATAAGTAAAAAAATACTTGAAATAAAGGATTTTGGTCTATTAGAAATGAAACAAAATGTATGCATTAGAATTTAGCAATAATTAAGGAAAGCTGTAAAAAACACAATATATAAAACGATGACTTGAAAATATAAATTAGAGAAGATGACATGACATATTTTATCAAAATTAAAAAATAATTAGAAAGTTAATAAAAAAAAATTTTCAAGATATCATACAAATTGCATCATTAAAACGAAGAAGGTTAACAAGAGTAATTTGTTGTCATAAAGTATTTAAAGTTTTATTTCACTATTATACATCCAACTAATATTTAAACAAATTAATTAGAGTGAAAAAAAAATAAGAATAACATAAATGAGTATGTTAAGATGGATATACCACATGTGTGTTCATAGATAACAAATAAAAATATAAGAATGATATTATCTATGTATTAAATATTTTTTGTTGATTTTTTTATAAAAAAAATTAATTAGTTTTCTATATATTTATTTTTATAAAAAAAAATTATTATACGAAATTTTTTATAAATTTGTTTGTAAAATTTTTTTTATTGATTTATTTGTGTAAAATTTCTTATAAATTTATTTATGAAAAAATTTTATAAATTTTTTTTATGAAAAATAATAAAAAATAATTTTTTATTAGTTTTTTATCTATAAATTTATAATAATAGAAAGTTTTTAATAGAGTTGTGAAAATTATATTTTTAATTGATTTTAAATATTATTTATATATTTGTTTAAAAAATATGAATTTTTTTTAATGTTATTATAGATCACAAAATATTTATGTGAAATTTATGGAGAAAATTGATTAGAACTATTAAAAGATATCGCCTAGCAAATAATTTCATGAGAATTAAGTTTTTAACTAAATTTGATGTATGTAAAAATTCAATTAAGAATATTGATGATGTAAATAAACATTATCAATGAATAATATATCAAATTAAAATTTATTCATTGACCTACTGATATCATAATTCATGTTGTATCGTTCTCTCTGTGGATGCAGATAGAATTGCAATGGAAAAGTGTGAAAGTGTAGTTGTAGTTTCAGCAATATTCAATGACCACGACAAGATCCGGCAACCTAGGGGTCTTGGGTCCCAAACACTACAAAGTGTCTGTTTCTTCATGTTCATAGATGATATTACCCTCAAAGGACTTCAATATCATGGCTTAATTTCAACAAAATCCAGTGAATACAAGATAGGTGTCTGGAGGATTGTGAAGGTTACAAAAGAGGATTTGTATGACAACCCAGCAATGAATGGAGTTATACCAAAATATTTAGTTCATAGACTTTTCACAAATTCCCAATTCAGTGTTTGGATAGATGCAAAGCTGCAACTAATGGTTGATCCACTTTTGCTCATTCATTCACTTCTTATATCTCAGAATGCAGACATGGCTATATCAAAACACCCATATTTTGTTCATACCATGGAAGAAGCAATCGCAACAGCAAGATGGAAGAAATGGTGGGATGTCAATGCCTTGAAGATGGAGATGGAGACCTACTGTCAAAATGGATTGCAGCCATGGAGTCCCACCAAACTGCCCTATGCCTCAGGTAAATGCATCTTATTTTTAAGTATCTTTGTGTACCTAAAAAAAATCATGATAAATATAAGTTAATGTTTATTTGGACAAACTTTTCTTATAAATATTTTTAGAAGAAAAAAATAAATTAAAATAATTTATTTATCAATTAAAAAAATAAAAATTTTAAAAATCATATATATATATATATATATATTACAAATTATGTATAATATATTAAAATTAGATTTTAAACTTAATTCATCTTCATAAAATCGGTTCAATAAGATAACGTTTACATCCACTAATATATCTTAATTTGATCTTATATTTAGGCGATAAGAGATTTCTAATACATCTCCTTCATGTCAAGACTTCCTAAATTCAAAAGTAGATTAGAAATTTATGGGTGACTCAATAGAAACCCGATAACGGGTGACCCTAATTTGTTAGGATAGACTTTGATATCATATCAAAAATGGATTTTAAGTCTAATTTATCTTCATAAAACCGATTCAATAAAATGAGGTTTGCATCCACCAACATACCCTAATTTGGTGATAGATGTTCGTCATAATATATACAAATATATACAAACTTTTGAAGAAGTTTATTTAATTTTTTTTCCTTTTCTCTTCTAACAATATTTAGAGAGAAGTTTGTTTAAATATATCTTAAATCATTAAACATACCCAATATGATAATTTATGTATGTGATTAGAGATAATGCAAAAAAAACTGCATACTATTTACTCATTAAACTATTTGTTAGGGGAATTAAGTCTAATCCATCCTAAACTGTATACATGGCCTATAGTGTCATGAACTTTATAACATTTGCAATTATGTTTGGAAGCTTTATCTAAATATGATTATTAAGGAATCACATATAACTTGCAGATGTACCAGACAGTGCACTCATTCTGAGGAAGCATGGACTAAGAAGTAATCTATTCTCCTGTCTTATATTCAATGAGTTGGAGGCTTTTAACCCAAGAGACCAATTAGCTTTTGCATTTGTCAGAGATTGCATGAACCCCAAGCTGAAGCTGAACATGTTTCAGTTTGAAGTTTTTGAACAAGTAACAATGGAGTACAGACACAATCTCAAGCCAAGTGATGTGTCCATAACCAAGAAATTATCTTTGACAAGAAAAAGTGTAAGGGCAGAACCAGATTTGTTGCATGAAAATGGAAGCTGTTGCGGCAAGTGCCAGCAGTATCTTGCCACCATGTGGGGATGATTCTCATCAATGTTTTTTTCTCTTTCATTCCTTATAAATTAACTTCTTCGAACTTTACAATCATACCATTTTTTAAAATTAATTTAAAGTTGTAAAAGATGGATTAAAATTATTTAATATATTTGATGTGGTTGAATATGTGGGAGTTGTTACATATAAAACATATAAAAAAAAAATATATATATATATATATATATATTTAGTGGACAATAAAATTAGTCTCAAGATTATAAATTAGGAATACAGTTTTTAATTTTTTTTCTCATAATTTATGAATAATAAAATATTTTTAAAATTATCTTTAATCTTATTTCATAAATTAAAGTTATCCATTAGTTTTGATTTAGATTTACATAACATATTTACATAATTACGAAATTAGTTTTGAATATTTTAAAAAAATCAAAATATACCCATATTTTATATATAATTTAAATATAAAATATATTTTTATTTTTTATTATGTATTATGTAAGGATCGGTGAGTAAACTTAATTATGAAAAAAATTATAAATAATCTAATTTTTTTTTAATTTTTTAAATTTTATAATTGTTTCTAAAAAATTTATTTCTCTTTCTCTTAAATTTTTTATAAAAAAAATTCTTAAACCTCTTTAAATTCTTCTCAAATTTCTCTCAATTCTGTTAAAGAATTATCATTCAATTTTTATCTCTTTGAAAATCCGAGAACACCAGAAGAAAAAACATGAAAAGTAGATTAATCATATCTGAATACAATTTTATTTTGAATAAGTTCTAATTTCTCCTAATTTTTAAAGAATTTTGATAAAAATGTTTAAAATATTAATTTTGTATTGAATTTAGGAATAAAATTCTTAATAACATAGATAGTTTTGTATTCAAGATCCTCTAAAGTAAGAAAGAATATCTTTTATTTATTTCAATTTAAGGAAAACTTGATTTAGAGGTAAAGGACGCCAACTAAGTATTTTCTTTGCATTATAATTGTTTGATAAAATTATTATTATATATGAAAATATGAATTGAGTGAATTAATGGATTAATGGTAAGAATTATATTAGATGAAGTCATAAATTATTCGCTCCTAGATTGCGATCTCAATATGACATGTTTTCATTATGAATTTAGAGAAGTGATTTTCATCAAAGTTGTAGTCCTATATATTAACTAACTAATGACGTTCACGCAAAAATAATTTGTATAAGAATTGTTTTTGTTTGATCAAAAATTCATTATTTTTGGATAATTATTTATGCTTTAATTAGAGTTAAAACGGTATATAAATGTGAGATATGATAAGATATTTGTTATATAATAAAACTATTGAGTTATGTGATGCGAAATTTGGTAACATATATGATCTGAAAATGTATATGATGAACACTTTAGATTATATATGTAAAATGTGGTGAATTTTAATGTAAGATTGACTTTATGAGATAAAAATTATATTTGTGAGTTATGACTGATTACACAAAAATTGTGAAAATTATATGATAATGTTGTTCATGAGATTGAAATGGAAGTGATGTTAATGACATAAGATGATTGTGTGCTTAAGATGGAGGTGTTCCTATGAGATTGTGATGGACTGAGAATTAGATTATGTACTTGTGAGACCGGATTGTATGATTTGTTATGTATAAATGATTATGTGTTGTTTGAATGAGTCAAATAGTTACCACGAGGTACTATTTGGTATAGTTTTAGTGAGCATTTGGAATTTTAGATGTCTCTAAAGGAGGTATCTAAACTTCAACGGTATTCTAGTCATATACACAAAGGTACCATAGGATGAGAAGTCAATGGAGGTTTCAACTATACTTATCATTGGGTGGATTGAGTCATCAGTTCTTTGATAGGTATGTGGGAATCACCCTAACGTGCGGTTGCCAAAATGAGGATAGACGTGTAATCTTAAGGTGAAAAAAACTCTGAAAAAATTACCAATCTTAAGGTGAAAAAGACTTTGAAATGATTATGTCTATGGTCCGGTAACCCGTATGCATAAGAATGTGTTAACCTCTATAATAGGACTCCATATAATTTTTTAAAAGAATTTGTCTAGTACTTTAAGTATATGTGAAAGAATGTATTTGATAAGTATATATAAGTGAATTTCTTTATTATAATTATTTAAGTACTTGACTTTACTTGAATATATGATTAAGATGATAAGAATATGAATTATATAAATTATTATTATTATTTTAATTTTTTTTACATTAGCTTATTTTTACTGTTTATATTTATAATTTTATTGATATTATGGATGTCTTCACACCAGAACAAATAACAATATAAGTAAAAGTTAAATAGTAATTTCAAGTTTTGTTTAAAGAAAAATTAATTTTTTTATGATTTTAAAAAGATTTTTTTTTATTTTAAAATGATAAAATAAATATTCTGTTTAAACCTTTTATATTTTTTAATATTTTAAAATTATTAATAATATATAAATAGATTATTATTATGTTATAAATGCAAATAGGTATATTTTTTGTCATTACATATTATAAACACTTTTAAATTATTGGGATGAATTTTAATTTTTTTTATACTAAATTATATTTATAAAATATTTTTCTATTTTTTTCAATGATATATTGATAGAGATTGTTACAAATATTAAAAAGTTATATCTTTATATTTGGTTATATATCCAAATGGTAAAAGTTAAAAGAATTTTGGGTACTATTTTAAAAAATCTTTGCATATTGTTTATATATAATAAATATTATAAATTATGTAAATGATATAAATAATTTTTTATTATTATATATAATTATTGAATGGTTATGAGTCACCATTCCTTTCTTTTTAAAAAAAGTAATAAAAATTTATGTGTCGTTAGGAGTTCTTGTCTTAATATAAAAGGTTAATACCTATTATTTATTTATTTATATATATATATATATATATATATTCTTTAATATATATAAACACTAAATATTTGGATAGTTAATTATTAATATTAAATTTATATATTTAAAATAGTTAATTATATTATCATATGTGTATATGATATATATTTTTAATTAATAATTAATAACGAAACATGTCTTTAATAATTAGAAATTTTGTAATTAATAGTTAATTATTATGAGATAGGTACATGATATAATTTTTAAAATTATTGATAAAAAAAATATGGTCTAACAACTAATTTAATAATTGATTATTAACAATGACAAATGTAACGTGATATAATTTTATTTTAATCAATAATTAAAGAACAAATTATTAATTTGAACATATGTAATTAATAGTTTAAAGATATATATTTTGAATTTAATTTTGAAGTAAAGGAAAAATTTAGAAAGAGAATTTGAATAGAATTTAAATTTTTGTAACTAATAGTGTATAGGTGATCCTTAAAAATATTTATGAAAAAAGATTAGATAGAAATATTATCTTAATCTTTATAGATAAAGTGTTTGACACTTATTTTATAGAAATTCAGTTCAGTTGAGTTACATCCTAATCTTTTTTAAGAACTTTTAAGAGACTCTGATCGAAATTGATTATAATAAGTTTCACTACTTCTACCTTATATAAGTATATCATGTCACTCTTAGATAAATACTTAACTCTGCTGAATTAAGAAATGAATACATAATACTACTCCTAGAAATACAAATGTGTTGATAAAATATTTTATATAAAAAACTAATTCTCTAAGAGAATTACTTCTCAAAGAAAAATATGTCAAATAAAGCTTACTCAATAGTGTAGTCGTCTAACAAATGTCGAGAGTTTTGAATAAATTGAAATAAAGTAAAAATTGAATAGTGTTTCTGATGAAGCCTTAAGCCCAAAAGAAGAAGACCAAGGGTGTCTTAGGAGGATTACTATAGAAGCATGAATAGAAAAGACATCATTGCATCTCCTAAAACTCTCTCTTTACTTTCTATTTTAATTATTTATTAAGCTTAATTTTAATTGGGTTTATTTTCCTTTATTTTGTAGGACTTTCTAAAGGCACCACACCTTGGATGAGTTCACCCCCATCTCATTTTGGGCTTTGGAGGCACCAAAACATTGAAAGGTGCATCCCCCTCTCTCCCTCTTTGTTGGAACATTTTTGGGCCTCCATTGGAGCTACATCCAGCCCTTTGTAGTGCTATTTGCACCCCTTCCGGCCAGTCCACATCCTTGGCCCTTTGAGAGGGTGTAAACCTAGTTTCTAGGTCCTTCTTGAGTGTGCATTTACATTACATTTCAGGTGCATTTTGTTGTCATTTGAGGGTCACCCAAGTCTATAAATAGAATCATATCACACCTTGTAAGGGACTTTTGAATGATAGAAATATAGTGAGAATTTTCAGCTTGTGTTTGAGAGTGTTCTTCACCCTCTCTCTAACCTCATCTTGAGTGATCATCAAGTAGCGGCACCACCATTATCTTGGGTCTCCATCACCCAAGTGGCATGACTATTCCTTCCTTTCACACACCTTTCACTTCTTCCACTTTACTTTTATGCACCATTTCTTATGTCTTCCATATGTTTGTTTAATTTTCCAGCAGTTTTATTCTTCATATTACCTTCATTTCTTCTTCTATCTTGAGCTCTTTGAAGTGAATCTTTATATCTAGATAACTCATTGTTATCTTAATGTCCAGTGGGGATCTTCCTTAAAGCTTTCTTTAATCAATCAATCTAATCTTCCATCAAAATCCTAAAATCTAAAATGAGCCTACATCATTTGGTATCAAGAGCTAGTGTTCATTTCTGTCTTGCTCATATTTAATGTTTTATATCACTGTTTTTCTACTACCTTTTGGTTTTTTTTGTGCTCCCTTGAACCCTTAACAAGTCTGGACGTTTTCACCATTTATTGATGCATCTAAGTGGTCCAGTTTCGGGGAGGAGTGGTGCTGGTGTAGTGGTTTTTTCTGGGTAGCTTGTAGGTTCATTTTTTGGGCGAAAATATGGGCAAATTTTTGGCTATTTTCCTTCCTTGTTTCCATGCTATAATGTTCTTTTATTTTGGGTTAAGTCTTCTTGTATTTTCCTAGCTTTACTTGAGTTATATGTCTTGTTTTCCATTGACTTTTTCTTGCTTAAAATTCTAGTGCTGAAATGTGTTTGATAAAATGCTTTAGTGAAGAGTGCATAAATTGAATTGATAGGGAATCTGAAAATAGGGACTTTTGAATGAGAGAAATATAGTGAGAATTTTCAACTTGCGTTTAAGTGTGTTCTCCACCCTCTTTCTAGTCTCATCTTGAGTGATCATCAAGTGGCGGCACCACCACTCATCTTGGGTCTCCATCACCCAAGTGGCATGACTCTTCCTTTCCTTTCACTTCTTTCTTCCACTTTACTTTTATGCACCATTTCTTATGCCTTCCATATGTTTGTTTAATTTTCCAACACTTTTATTCTTCATATTATCTTCATTTCCTCTTTTATATTAAGCTCTTTGATGTGAACCTTCACATCTAGATAACTCCTTATTATCTTAATGTCCAGTGGAGATCTTCTTTGAAACTTTCTTTAATCAATCAATCTAACCTTCCATCAAAATCTTAAAATCTAAAATGAGCCTACATCAGTTTCACAATAATTACTTTGTGAAATATCTTCGTATATTTGCATGAGCTGTTGCATCCAATTTATAAGATTTTTGAAAAACTAGTCATTACTTAAAGAAAGAGGGTAACTTTGCTTTTCTTTACAATAGTATTGCACTAAGTCTGCACATCTCTTGGTGAAGCAACTTCTTTCCTTTATGAGGTTTTGACATTTTTTGCTACGACTCACACATGATTTCTTTTGAAGTGCACTAAAAATGAAAGTTGACTTTTAAAAGATGAAATCAATCTAAAGTATATGTTGAGTGTCGAATAGCACAACAGATACCATCTAGTGGTGGTGCAAGAAGTTGAGCATTGCACAAAGTGAATAAGAGTTTTATAGAAATATGAAATAGTATATATAACATTTAGTTGAATTTAAACAAGATATACGCATTAGACAATAACATATTTGTTTTAGACAAGATATAGACATTAGACAATAGCATATTAAAACTTGATCTTATTTACTAACATCAAAACTTGGGTATCCAAAATGTCTTAGACTTTTATTAGGATCATTAGACAATCTAATATCAACAATCTCCTCCTTTTTTATGTTGATAAATATTCATGAATTTTAAGTAATTAGCGGTGCAACATTCAATTTTATCTATCACACATGTAAAGTACAAATATGATAAGGACATGGAATGTTAATTATAAATAGACTTATTTTTAGTCATGCAATGCTAAAAAAAGAATTAAAGTAAGACATAACAAAAAGAGAAAATACAAAAATTGAAGAATATCTACCCTTATTTGTCAATAGTGAGAAGGAGTAGACGATCATCACCAATCACTAAATGATGAATGTTAATATTGTTATTAATGTCTATTTAACACTCTAAGCTCCTTGATATACAAGTTTCTGAAATTTTTGTTTTCTACTTTATGTATATACATGCAAATTATGATATGGAAAATAAATTATATTATTGTTGATAAAAAATGACTTTATGTTTGAATCGATTATGAACTTCTCATTTTAAAGTCATCTTTGGGAGAAGAGTAATATAATAGTATATGAAAGGGAATATGTTAATTGAATGATATGTAACCATCATAACTCTTATTATTTTTGTATCCTTAATTATAATTAATGACAGAACCAATTTATTTTAAGTCTTTAAATATGCATTTTAATTTATGTAATTATTAAATCATCAAATGTTATAGTGTTATATGAATCAAGTGGAGAAATATTAGAATAAATAAATTAATTAATTAATAATGTGATTCATATAAAATATAATTTAATAGAATAAAGGAATTATTGATTATTATAGGAAGTTAATTTTAAATTTAAAATTACGGTAAACAACGTGATGGACTATTAATTACAAAAAAAAGAAGTAAAATAGAATAAAAAAAAAGCTAAAAAGAGATAAATTGATAAAAGAAGATTAAAAAAAATTATTCTTATGAATTAAGGTAAATATCCCCAACCATTATGCTATATACGTGGAAATCATAAATTTTAAAATCTTTATTATTTGAAATGTATGAAATTGTTATTAACATTCAATACTTAAAAAAAAAAAAAAAATAGATGAGATAATCATGATTTAAATTTTAGAGTGTATTAGCTTCAACATTTTTTAAATTTTAGAATAGAGATATACAAAGTTGAATTGAATTTGATCAAATTAGTCACCTAACTCAATAAAAAAATCTCAATTTAAATTAAATTAAATTTTTATTTTTTTATCCAGGTTATAATTAGATTATATTAAATTAGATAAATTGAATCATATATTTTTAAAATTTATAATTTTTTTTATTTTTAAAACAATTTTTCAAAAAATAGATTAATTTAATACTTAAATAATTTGGTATTTTAAAAATACATATTTAATTAATATAATAACTATATTAATATTATTTAATAATTTTATTTAATTAAATTTAATTTAACATTTAAAACCCATCACTTAGACTCTAGGATATTAGATCAAATAATGAAATCATCACATTACCCAGTCCAATAGATAATTTTTTTTTAATTGCATATAATAATTCTACTTTCTTAACATAGTATTAATCACACAATTAAGTAAAAGTAGTTCAATATATAAAAAATGTCATTATAATGTTAAAATATTTAAGAAAGTTTTCTGTAAATCTCCAGAAAAAAAAAAAAAAAAAACAACCAAAATCAGACGAAAAAAAAAAAAAAGACGGAATTTCCTATAAATTTTAAGTTATTACACACACCTAACACTGAAAATTTCCCATCATACAATTGTAGGCACAAAGAGGACAGATCTTTAACAACAATCAATACTTTCAAGTATCCAGAACATCTATAATAAAACCTCTTTTAATGGAGCATCTACTAACTTGGCATCTTTCATCCTTCAGCATTGGCTAGAGGTTGCTTCACAACCCCACCTAACTTAGAAGTCGAGAACAGTACCTACATAATTTCTTTCAGAAATTCAGCGTACGTCACTGAGTTACACTATGCCAACAGGATTTTACATATATTACTGGCTTCTAACAATTGTATGGAAATGGTAGAGGAACCAGTCATCTTGCTTGGTGTAATTTCCCAATATTACTGGTGGGAGTTGAATATTAATTCTGGAACCAACAACTTAAGGACTTGGTACTTTCAACAATCGAGTAATACAACATAATATCTTTCGAGGATTTAAGGTGGGGAAACCCAGGTCATGCAAAATAGGTAAGAAAAGTACAGAAAGGGGAATTTTAAACTGTTGCAGGGTCGTTGATCACGCCCAAGAAATCATCTTTTATGGTACCTATGCAGAACTGCCAAAAAAAAAAAAGCATCGTATCAGATAAGTGAGTTCTAGAAAACATTGAAATTTAAAACCAGATAAATATTCAATATGCAAAGACAAAAGTGATTTGTATCTCTGTACTTGTCAATAAAAAATCTGAACAGTGGCAAAGTTCATATCTATAGCACTACAACTGTAAGGGAAGGAAAACATATGCCAAGCACGTGCTGGAGTATTAAAACTTTAATAGCATACAACCTAGTATCATATGCTTGCTAAACTTATATTGGGTTTACAAGCCCATCTCATGAGTTCTTTCACACATGGAATACAAGATAATCATGGTAGGAACAATACAGTCAACATGCAACATGCAACATCAACAATGTGGTAAAAATATTATCATTCTCATTGCATGCAGTAACTGGAAAATATGTAATCCTAATTTTCTCCCGACATTCAAGAGTTTACGGATAAAGTAAAGCTGCAGCATGGAGTAGCGACGATTATTTGCAGACCACAAAAATGGGCGTAAATTCAAAAACACCCTCATAGTAGCTAGTAACTTTGCTTGGTAAAATTTCGTGTGATTACTTTGGACAAGGGTTAAGTTTAAATAGGGACAAGAGTTACCAACACAGTAAATTACCAGCAAGCAGAGCATAAATTAGCATTCCAAGATGTAAAATTGTCACCACTTTCATGATATTCACAAACTAATGCTAAAATAGTGATCATGAGCTTAAGTATTAAAATTAGCAAAAACTGAAAGGCTCTTTTCAGAGGCATTTGTAATAGTGAAGAAATCTGCGGGAAAACAAAAGCTAAGAATCTTTCTACTATTTTAAATTTCTCAAAGAAGAATTTAGCATAAAACTGATGGAGCTTAAATTAACAGAGCATTCAACAAAATGAAGTATAAGTATAGGCATACAATTTCAGTAGCATCCACTCGAGTCCCAATTATCTTTAGTCTCACTTCACTATCTTTTTGAATCTTAACCTGCAAACCACCAATTAATTAAAACAAAACATAATCCATAATCATCAAATTAAACATGACAACAAACAAAAATTATAAATAATTAGCTCTCTTCTTTTCCATCGGGGAACTGATAATTGATACATACTGATCCATCTGAAGTAGTGTAATTTGGCATGTCTCCAGACTGGAACTCCATATCATCCGGAATCAACTAAAAGGGAAAAAAAGGGTTTCAACGAACAAATATATGCATACAAAAATACAATTACATGATGAAACTTTTCAGTTGCAAAGTATTGACATAATCTATCTTAAATAATGAAAAAAAACAAAATAATCCTTCATAATTCTAAATATTGCAGATATCAAAAGGGAAAGTTTTAATGGTTTAAGATGTATGGTAAATAAAGTAAACCCATTATGATTTAGAATTTTAGATGGTTTGCATGCGATGCCATGCCATGCCACCAGTCATCCCAGTATAAACTGTAGCTAGTATCAGCAAAAGGTATATAAAAAGAGGAAGGCAAAAAATATCTAGGGGATCTAAGCTCCCATTACAACTTAAAGTTTACAAAATCGCCTGAATTGAAATCACTCCTAGCCCTCCTTAATTCCACGCCCTCTTTGGGTAGCCTCCAGTACAGCCTCAGCACTTTCAATGTGTTGGGTGTGAGGGGATGTGCTTAGTCACACATAAAACCTAGTGATATGACCCAAACAGAGCTTAGTATAAGGCTTAGGCAATTCTCACCTTCCAGATCAATTTTGTGAGATCGTGTTATGTCCTAAGCCCAAATTCTATGAGATATCATTCATTTATAAAAGAAAACTTCAGATGGTTATATCATTTTTATTTTCACTTAAGTTATCTACATGTGCTCATCCGATCCTAGCCCAAAATAGTCCACAGGTATTCTCCCTATCCCTATGGAATAATCAAGGTTGCACAGTACTTTTGAGGGTGGTAGATATCGCAAAAAACCTCATTAGTAAGATTTGAAAAATGAAAAACATAATTTAGCATTCAAAATCTAGAACTTCTATGGCATTCCAATGACAGGAATAATAAAGAAAACATCATTTAAGTCTTTATCATGAAGAACAATAGTAACAACCTTTTAGGTAAATTATATTATTAAAGACAAATTCCAGTTACAGGAATGATAAAGGACACATAATTTAGTGTTTAAAATGAAGAGCAATAGATATATCGCATTATAAAAGACAAAAACTTACGTGGTTGGAAACAAAGATTTGTACAGGTCCAGCTTCAGCAAAAAATCCCATCTGCACAAACAGAACTCAACCGCCATAAACCACAATCTCCGCAATTAGAGTTACAAAACTTGATTACTAAGAGAAAGGAACTGTACAAACCTTGTTCACCATGGTAACAACAGCTTCCAAGATCTCCCCCTTAAATGGTCTGAAGACAACACATTGGTACTTAACTGGAAATGTCACAAACCCTGTTCCATCACGAATTAACCCTTTCCCTATGTTTTCTATCCCTGTAACCGCTACCACAAACCCATGTCGACCACTGCAGAATAGTTGAAAATCCAAATGTTAAATACATCCAAGGTCCAAACCAGTCACTTAAAGACAAATGCTTTTCTGTTCCATGATCTGACTTAAATGAATCACAAGATAGTGTATTCCCATTTAAGCACGATGAAGAAAAAATATCGATGAAGAACAAAACACCTGCAAGTGCCTTCCACATCTTTCATTAGCTTGGAAACAAGATTATCACGAAGGTTACGACCAAAATAGCGTGGATGGAGCTGCATATTTCGCTCCAGTACTATGTGGAAAAACATTTTCGCGCTTCTCCTTTCCCCTCTCTTCTTGCCCAACCTTGATAGTTACTCCTGGCCACAAAACACAAAATAAGAGTAGACTCATAGAACACAATTAAAAATCCCAAATTCTAATCCAAAAAATATTGTCGCATACAATTACGCAAATAAGAACTGACAAAATGAAAACCTAATGAATATATTATGTTCAATCTTAGTCAACAAAGTTCCAACCATTGATTGTTACAATAAATACGAGAAGCAAGACCATACCCGGAGCAGGAGAGCAATACCACTGTGTATACCAACTTCAAAGGTCCAACTCAAGTAGGGTAAGAGGTGGAGTTGGAGATGCTGAAATTTAGAGAGAAACAACGTCACATATGGGCCTCAAAGTTAAACGAAAAATAAATGTAGAACAATGGATCACACCTAAACCAGGTCGCACATCAGATTACTAAATGAAATACTGAGTGTGATTGTGATTCCTAATAATAGGGTTTTCAATCGAAGAATTTGATGATGTGACAAACAATTATTAAAATTAAAAACTCACAAAGATTCTGGGAGCGGTTATTGCTTTAAGAAGATGATACAGCAAAGGGCGATGAACACTGTACTTCTTCTGTCTGTATCCTGCAGAAAACCCTTTTCTTCTTCTACTAGAAGAAGCAATGGTACTTTTAACAAAAAAGGTTTTATTTAATTATCTTTTATTTATAAACTCCATCACCAAAGTCAGGATGGCCGAGTGGTCTAAGGCGCCAGACTCAAGTTCTGGTCTTCGAAAGAAGGCGTGGGTTCAAATCCCACTTCTGACAATTTTTTATTACCAGAGCTTAATTATTTGACACATTCAACAAATTGTTAATACATCCTCAAGTTGAAATATTAACATCTAGTTAGACAAAATACTTTTATAATTGTTTTCGTAAATTAATTTATAACAAAATATAAGATTTAACTAATTTTCTTAAATAAACTAAATCGTACTCATTATTTGAAAGTATATATAAATTATAACTCCTTTCACATTAGTTAAACCATAATATAAAGAGAGAAGATTGGAACAAAATAAATAAAAAAATAATAGTAATTGAAACATAATGGACTTCATTAACATATTAATAAAATAAAAGAAAAAGAAAAATAGATCTTGAGTTAATCTGATTTTAAAAAGTGAGATTATTTTGAAAAGATTTTCCATCATTTTTTTTTTCACAATCATTTATTTATTGATGGAAGAAAATACTTGTGTTCTTGATTTTGTTACTGCTTAATCTTGAACATTTTACTTCAATCAGTGTTACGCATTGCTGATTTTAGGTGTGAGGTTTTTGTATTAGGATCTTATTTTGGTGAGTGTTTGGATTTTGGTTACCCTGTAGGTTCTTGACTTTTGCCTAAGGGGGATGTGCTTAACGAGTTGTGTGAGCTTAGCGCGTTGAGCGTACTGTAGTAGATACCCTCGGTTGGTCCTCCCTTTGGGTTTCGAAATTTCATGGAACTTTTCGAAGGATGAGGGTTTGCCATAATAAGGTGTGTAGATTGCCCAGAAAAAAAAAAAATTGCTCAACTACATAATGCTTTGTGATGTTCCTGTAAGTCAATTGCTTATTTTTTGTGTAAAAGTGAACATTGTGGGTGTCTAAATTTTAGAAGAAAACTATCCTGTTGATCTTGAAGACAGTTAAAATCATCTTCATGAAAAGATCATTCTTGTTAAAGGTGGGATACTATTGACCCATCAAAATCTATGCCTAAAGTTGAATAATTTTTTTAAACTTTAAAACCTTGGAAAGTTATTCATTTGAGGAAGGATTTTTATGAATTTGCCTTTAATTCTCTTGAAGACGTGTGAAGAGTATTGGCTATTAGAATTTGAAATTTGTCTTCCCGCATTGTATGGCAAGTATTTGTATGGTTCAATCACTTTACTTCTTTAATGGTGAAATTGATCAAAGCATATAATTTTAATGTAGGAGAGACTAAGTGTTAATAAGTCACATGCATTTTAGTTGTTCGACTCGTAAATTGGATTGGGATATTGTTAGAAGATAAGTTATGAAAATATCACTTGTACTCGTTAAAAAGGTCTCGATCATCCTTTATTATCTTTTGTTCCAAATCGATTGAAATGTTAGTTTGAAATCAGCTAATATTTTGGTAAGAAAATCTTTCTTACTTATAGATTAGACGATAATATGATTAGTATAATCATAATTAAGGTTAAAATATCTTAATTAAGGTTCATAAAGTAAGGTTCATTTATAATAATATAAATAAGCAAGAAATATAAGATATGGGGTATAATATTTTATAATGAGAATGTATTATCATTAAACATCCTCACTAACTTGGACGTCAGAATGTAATTATAAGTACTTCTCCCTACCACAGTTAACTTGGTAAACTTATTCTCAAGTCTCAAAGTATTAGTTGCAGTTGCTGTAGTTGTATCTACTTCTTGGACAGTTCTAATATTTCCTCTAAAATTAAATTGATGAGAATTTTCAGTCATATTAGAGATTAAGTATCTAACAACAACTAGTGTTTTGTCCATTAAGACACCTCCACTTGTTGCATTAATCATATTCCTTTCCATTGGCATTAATCCTTTATAGAAATATTGAATTAATATAGTTTCCCATTGATTTGATGATTAGGACATGTAGCACACAGTTTGTTAAATCTTTCCCAATACTCAAAGTGACTCTCCTTATAATTTGGCTTATATTATATCACTGATTTCCTTCCTTATAGCTATAGTTCTAGATGCTAGAAAAAAAAATCTAAAAACCTTCTCTTCGTTTTAGCTCAAGTAGTAATAGGAGTTGAGTGAAAATACAACCAATCATTTGCTATATCACATAAGGAAAAAGAAAATTCCTTCATTTTCATAAAATCCTCTAAGATATTAGTTGCCCTCATGGTAGAACATACAACATGAAATTCCATTAAGTACTTATGAGGATTTTCTCCAACCAAACCATGACAATTTGGTAATAAATGTATTAGCCCAAATTTCAATTTTGGTCATTCCTTCTTGTGGTTGTGAAATTTGGATGCATAAAGGTTTATAACATTCATTTGGCGCATCTAGCTCTTTACTTGTTCTCTCAACATTGCTTGAAGCCATATTTTGCATATGTGGAAATGAATTAAATGGACTTTGTAAGACAAAATAAAAAAATTTATGGTTGTCCAAACTTGGCTGTTTTCACTATCCTCGTTTCTTTCAACAAGCCTTACTGATTTCTAGATCAAATGGAAACAATTCCTCTCCTGATGATCTGGTCATTCATTAGGACTTGTGAAAAATTTTAGGTTGGGACCAATACTGCTCTGTAAAAAAGGTTAAGAAACACAAGAAAATGCAAGAAACTACTAAAACTAATATGCTTATCTATGATGAATCAATTAACCACTAAACAAAGGTGTGTGCTCCCTGAAAGTGATGCCAATTTGATGAACATCAATCGTAAGGTGTTACCAAAACTCTCTAAGTTCTCCTTAATGTGTAAAAAGGTTGCTTCGAGTATCAATTCAAAGAGCAGAAGGTGAAAATTCTTTGTTCAATTGTTAAAAGACTCTACAAATTAATTTGAGGGTTTTAGGGATAAAAGGAAATGGAAAACAATAATTGGAAATAATAAACTGAAAATTAGAAAGAAAGTTAAGTATGGAAGCTAAAGTATTTAAGAGGAATCAAAACTGTAATTGAGTGAAAACAAAAACAAAGTACTAAGAATTGAAATCAAAAGCTTATGAATTAGAACAAATAGAAATTGAAAGGAGAAGATTAAAATGTAGATGTACTAAAATGAATTATTCTTATCGAGAGGTTAACAATAAGGCCGAGTACTCCAAGAGATCTCCCCATCACTACCTTCTTCTCCTTAATATCGAGAGTTCCTTTTTCACTGAATGGGAGTGTGCTTATTGATGGCACTTCGATGCTTAAGTCAGTAAATATCCCAAAAATGATATATTTTTAACCTTAAAAATATTCAATAAATCTTACCTACTTTACCATTTTTTACCTATTTATAACCTCGTGAAATGGGTCAGGTGACTAGGCTTAGGCCAGGAGAGTAACTAGTCTACTCTTTTGACTTAATCACTTAGTTTATGCTTAAGTAATCCATGTTTAAAGATAATCCGAGAGGTTCTCGGAACTATCATTTAGGGTGTGTTTGGATTAGAGGATGGATTTGATTTAATGTATTACTGTCACCAACTCTCCACGTTATTTAGTGTCACCAACTCACTCTCCACCCTATTTCCGCACAAATCTTCGCAATTGAGAAGGGAAAGATGAAATTAAATAAATTACATCGAAAACCGTTTCATTCTTTTCGAATTTCGTGAAATCATCACATATCCGCGCTCTGTAACAGTATTTGAATAGAACCAAACACACGCTTAGGGTGTCTTTGGATTAGAATGTCGATTTGAGGGAGTGGAAAAGGAAAGAAATGAAGAGAAAGAAAAGGGAAAGTGAAATTATTTGGATTAAGAGAAAAAGAGTGGAAATGAGTAAAAAGTAAAATAATATTATTTATTATTAATAAATTTTTTAATATTTTTTAAAAATTTATAATTATTATTATTATAATATGAAAAAATATATAGTTTAATATTATTATTAATAAATTTATTAATTATTTTGAATTTATAATTATTATAAAATAAAAAAAATATTATCGTTAATATATTTTTAAATTATTATTATTATTATCATAATAAAAATAAAAAATAAGAAAATATATATGATTTAAATATTATTAATAAATTTTTTAATTATTTATATCAAATAAAAATAAATAATTGTTAATAATTTTATTTAATATATATTATTATTATTATTAATATTTATTATTTTAATATTATATTAATTATTTATTATTATAATAATATATAAAATATATTAATATTTTAATATTATATAATTTATTACATGAAAAAACTATATTTTTCTAAGCTTTCTTTGCATGTGTTGGAAAAAAGAAAACTGAAGTAGTTTTTTTTCAAATTTGTGTTTTCAACTCTCAATTCCGATACAAACAGACGCTTATACTTAAATAATCCCTAATTAAGATGGGTTTAGGGTTATATGGGAGGTTACAAAATATCTTATTTGTATATAAATGAAACTAGAAACTAATATCAATAATGATATCAACAATCAAAACTGAATGAAAAGGAAATACACAAAATTTATAATTTAGAATTGGACATGAAACTTAAATACATTAAAATGTATGAAAAATAGAAAATTACAATGAAATTCTACATTGAAAACAAAATTGAAATGATAATATTATTATTATTAATATTTATTATTTTAATATTATATTAATTATTTATTATTATCATAATATATAAAATATATTAATATTTTAATATTACATAATTTATTAGATGAAAAAACTATATTTTCCTAGCCTTTCTTTACATGTGTTGGAAGAAAGAATATTGAAGTAGTTTTTTTTCAAATTTGTGTTTTTCAACTCTTGATTTTTGAGCTTTCCTCACAAATCTTCACTTTCAGTGTTTCCGTCGTCTGATCCAAACATACACTTATGCTTAAATAATCATTAAATAAGATGGGTTTAGGATTATCTAGGAGGTTACAAAATATCCTATTCGTATATAAATGAAACTAGAAACTAATATTAATAATGATATCAACAATCAAAACTGAATGTAAAGGAAATACACAAAATTTCTAATTTAAAATTGGACATGAAATTTAGTTACATTAAAATGTATGAAAAATAGGAAATCACAATGAAATTCTACATTAAAAATAAAATTGAAATGATAACATTATTATTATTAATATTTATTATTTTAATATTATATTAATTATTTATTATTATAATAATATATAAAATATATTAATATTTTAATATTAAATAATTTATTAAATGAAAAAACTATACTTTCCTAACCTTTCTTCGCATGTGTTGGAAGAAAGAAAACTGAAGTAGTTTTTTTTCAAATTTGTGTTTTCAACTCTAGATTTTTGAATTTTCCTTGCAAATCTTCACTTTCAGTGTTTCTATCGTCTGATCCAAAAATACGCTTAGGGTTATCTAGGAGGTTACAAAATATCTTATTCGTATATAAATAAAACTAGAAACTAATATCAATAATGATATCAACAATCAAAATTAAATGAAAAAAAAATATACAAAATTTTTAATTTAGAATTGGATATGAAACTTAATTATGGTAAAATGTATGAAAAATAAAAAATCATAATAAAATTTTACGTTGAAAACAAAATTGAAATGATAATATTATATTAAAAGATTTAAGACACAAATGAAATTGGAAACTAAACTCAAAAATAGAATTGAATTAAAATCAACTGTTAAAACAATGAATTACTTGTGAAAAAGAAATGGGAAAGGAACTCAAAATGTAGAAAAAACAAACTAATCTACAAATTGAATTGAATTCAAAGATGCGGTGAACGTGGATCGAACACGTGACCTTCAGATCTTCAGTCTGACGCTCTCCCAACTGAGCTATCCCCGCTTGAGATTATATATAATTCGTAAATTTTTTAAATAAAATTTAAAAATATTTTTCTTACGAAATGTGTAAATAGGCAGAGAACTCTTGTCAATGGTAGTGAAAATGGACTGTGATTTAGGATATCATATAATTGAAAAGGTTTAGATGTGAGAATGTTCAAAATATGTTAAGATAATTATGAAGAAATATTTTCACATTTTTTAAGAAATATTTTCATTAATTATTATATGAAATATCTATATATAGAATATATATTTAAAATCAAAGTTTTTTTAACATATTTAATAAGAATGACTAATCAAGTATATGGTAATGTAATTTTTTATTTATTTATATTTAATAAAACTATTTTGCTAAGGATAAATAATTTTACTAGTTATGGGTGTTAATCTACGAATATCTTAGTTATAATTTTAAATGAAAAAGTGGCTAAAAAAATTTATATAAAGTCTTTAGTATAATTATTTCATCATGTTTATGAATCAAATATATAGCATTAGAATTTATACATGTTAAAATTTTATTTTGAAAGAAAAATTGACTAATAACTTAAAAAAACATCCTTACTTATTACTTATTATGGCCAAATAAATTTGATAAAATTTTCTCTCAAAACCATCATATCTAGGACCTTCTTTGTATAATAACATTTTTTATTTCCTCACCTTAACATTTTGATAGTCTAAAATCTTGATTTCTTACTATAAAATTATTTTTATTATGTATGAAATATTTTCCACGGAATTTTTTTTTTAAAAAAAATTAATTACACATTGAATGTTTTCCACAGATTTATTTTTATGAAATTTTTTCATAAATTTATTTGTGCGAAATTTTTTATAAATGTGTTTATGAAAAAGTTTCCCATGGATTTGTTTGTGGAAAATTTTCCATGAATTTTTTGTAGAAAATTTCCTACTAACTTTTTACCCACAAATTTCCCACCACCACAAATTTGTAGGTAAAAGGCTAGTAGGAAATTTTTCACAAAAAATCCATAGGAAATTTCTCACAAACAAATTCATGGGAAATTTTTTCACAAACAAATTTATAAAAAATTTCACGCAGATAAATTTATAAAAAATTTCCATAAAAATAAATTTGTGGAAAATATTCAATGGGTAATTAATTTTTTTTCACAAAAAAATTTCGTGAGAAATATTTCATGGGTAATAATTTTTTTTTTTTAGTGTTCTAATATAAAAGGTTTTTATAGAATTGAAAAATATGTTGTCCAATCCCAATAATAATACCAATGAGAGAATCATTACCCTTAACTAAGTAATATTATAGATTTGAGCCTTAATTTTAGTAATTGAATGGAAAACTTTAGTATTTCTATTTCTAAACTTAAATCAGTTTATTCTAACATTTTCCTTCCAAAATAACTCTTTACAAAGAAGAATATGGTTGAGTTGATTTGATGTAATACTTTTCTGTTTACAATAACTCATGATCCATTTCATTTAAACAAATAGCTTGTTAAATACTTTTTTACTCTTTTTGGTTAGCCCTTAGCTGTTCATGTATATTTTGTTCATACGAGATATATGTTCAAGGAGATGGAGCTTTTGTATTCCTTTTCCAATTTTTTGGTGGTTCAAAAATTGTTACATAAAAAATTATTGACTAATGAGGTGATATAAAGTAGAGGCATTCAACTTGCGTCTTGGTGCCAACTTTTCCATAAAGTGGTTAGAACTTTGGAGTACTTGTTTTTGGGGTGTGATGTGACTAAGCATTCTTGAAATTGGATTCAAAGAATTTTTTTTTTTGACTCCTTTATGCATTCTTTATTTCAAAATTTCTTAGTCAAGTGTAGTCTTTAGACTAGTGATGTACACCTTACTGCACTCACTAATGGATATAGATTTTGTAAAAAATGAGAAATGGTAGTAAGTTCCAAAATTAGTTGATATTTCATTCTACAACAACTCTGATCAAAAGTAATATTCATTTATTTAGTAATGTCTCTAGAGGTGTGATTAACAATAATATGAATGATTTTGAGGTTTTGAAATTTTCTAATATTACTACACATCCAAAGAGGGATCCAAAGGTGTTGTAGGTAAATTAGACCAATGTTGATTTCCTAAAGTGTAATTTTGATGATATTATAAAATTATGCACCTTGATAGGATCCTATTTAAGATGTTTAGACTTTAATGAATTATTTGGAACCAACAAGAATCATTCAATTCACAATTAAAATCATGCATATTCAAGATTAATTTGCATCAGATTTTACAGATGGATTTAGAGACGGACTTTGCAACGAAAACCCATGTGCACAAAATAAAAATAGAATAGAGACAAAATTAAAGACTAATTTAATTCATCACTATCGTCATTAGAAATATGAACAATACTATATGGATTTGACTTTAGATGTGAAAATGAAGAAGAAAAACTAATGTGGAAGTCATGGAAGGAAGGAGAAACAAGGGACGAAGATGAAGATGAAGGAGATCACGTCGCTAGAAGAAGAAATCCAAGTTAAGTGTTGGAAGTTGCCACTTTAATCATGCTCAATATAACACTTCAAGAGAACACCAAAGCTCAAGTTTAGGAAAACTCACTATATTTCTCAAATTAACCAAATTTATTTACAATGAGTGAAGCATCTTATTTATAGACTACAAATGCATCTCAAATAAAATGGAAATACAACCTAAATCAAATGCAAATGTAGTGTCTTTTCCACTCCCTAGGTCACATGTTAAAATATTTATTGGAGTCCTCCAATCAGAAGCCTTGAACGTGCCACATCACTCTCCATTCATGTGAAAATCTCATCATTAATTCCACTAGCATGTACTAGTTGACTATAAGTCATGATTACCTCATCACATGGAAAACTACTATCCAACTTTGAGAATAAAAAATAGGAACCAATTACAAATAGATAGAAAATTAACAAAAAATAGAAGTAGGTTCTAAGGTGCTTTTCTTAGTCATGCTTTTAGTAATCCTCTTGAAGTACTCTTGTGAACCTTCATTAGTCTTCATGGCCTCTTCTTCCTCTCCGCCTTGGAAAGAATTTGTCCACGAATTTGTAAAGCCTAGATAAAAAGGAGAAAGACCAACCACATTAAACACATTACTAACATTATATGAAGATGGGAGATCTAATTCATAGGCATTATTGTTAATTATATGCACAACTTGGAAAGGTCTATCTCCCCTTAGATTAAGTTTGGATTTTCTTTGATTAAGAAATTTTTCCTTTCTCAAATAAAGTCAAACCCAATCCCTGGGTTGAAAAATGATTTCCTTCCTTCCCTTGTTAGCATACTTCCTCATTTGTTGTACCTTCTCCTCAATTCTTTCCTTGACCTTGGTGTGTAATTCTTTAATGAATTTAGATCTTTCTAACTTTCATCACTACACCAAGAATCATGAATAGGAGAATAAGATCTAGCACCATGAGGGCTTTAAACCCATAAACAACCTCAAAAGGAGAGTGTGAAATGGTAGAATGAATTACCCTATAAGCAAATTCCATACGTGGAAGAATATTTTCCGACTCCCTTCGAGTTCCTTGGATCATACATCTCAACATTTGAGACAAAGTTCTATTAGTCACTTCGATTTTCCCATCCATTTGTGGATGGCATGTAGTAGAAAAAAATAGCTTACTTCCAAGTTTATTTCACAAATATTCTCCAAAAGTGCTTAGAAACTTAGTGTCCCTATCCAAAATGATGGTCCTAGGAATTCCATGTAATTTAACTACTTGCTTAAAGAAGAGATTTGCAATATAGCATCATCATCGGTTTTGTAGCATTGAATAAAGTGGGTCATCTTTGAAAATTGATCCACAACCACAAAAATAGAATTTGTGCGCCTTGTTGTCCTTGGTAGCCCTAATACAAAATCCATTAAAATATCAACTCAAAGAAAGGTAGGGATAGGAAGAGGAGTATAAAGCCCATAAGGATGAACTTTAGACTTCCCCTTTTTGCATGTGATACAATTTATACAATACCTTTCAACATGATTTATCATATGGGGTCAAAAAAAGTGCTCTTTTAAAATTTCAAGTGTTTTATGCGCCCCAAAGTGGCCCATGAGACCACCTTCATGTGATTCTCTTATAAGAGATATTTTTAAAGACCCTTGAGGTACATAAAGTTTTTTGCCTTTAAAAGTATATCCTTCTTGTAGAAAGTAAATATTGTGACCTCCTTTAGAACACTCTTCAAAGAGACTAGAAAAGTCATCATCTTTAGAATGCAACTCCTTTATGTGATCAAAACTTAAAATTTGAGTTTCAAGGAGTTATAACAAGGTGAGCCTCTTAGAAAGAGCATTGGCCACCACATTATTCATTCCATGTTTATGCTTAATCACATAAGAAAATTGTTCTATGAACTCCACTCATTTAGCATACCTCTTCTTAAGCTTATTTTGGCCTTTTAAAAATTTTAAGGATTCATGATCACTATGTATCACAAACTCCTTAGGTAAAAGATAATGTTGTCAATTTTGTAAAGTCTAACAAGTACATAAAGTTCCTTATCATAAGTAGAGTAATGGATATGAATACCTTTAAGATTTTTACTTAAGTAAGCTATGGGTGGCCCTCTTGAATGAGAACAACCCCAACACCTACATTGAGGCATCGCATTCCACTTCAAATGATTTAAAAAAGTCAGGAAGAGTTAAAATTGGAGCATTGATCCATTTTTCCTTTAAAGTATTGAAAACAATTTCTTGATCTTTGCCATATTTAAAAAAAATTCCTTCTTCACTAAATCATTTAAAGGTGCAGTTATGGTGCTAAAATATTTTACAAATCTTCTATAAAAACTATCCAACCCATGAAAGCTTCTCACTTCACTAACATTACTAGGAGTTGACCAATTTTTAATAGCTACCACCTTTTCCTCATCAACATGAACTCCTTTAGAGCTCACCACAAACCCAAGGAAGAGATATGATCCATGCCAAAAATACATTTATTTTTATTTTCATACAAAGATTCCTTTCTTTGGGTTTCAAGAACAAGTTTCAAATGATTCATGTGCTCCTCCTTGTTCATGTTATAAATCAAGATATCATCAAAATAAACCATAATAAATTTTCCAAAGAAAGGTCGAAGCACATGATTCATCAATCTCATGAATGTACTTGGGCATTGGTTAAGTCAAAGAACATGACTAACCACTCATATAATCCAAATTTGGTTTTAAAAGTGATTTTTCACTCATCACCTTGTCTAATCCTAATTTGATTGTAACCACTTTTCAAATCAATTTTAAAAAATATGATTGCACCATGTAATTCATCAAGTAGATCATCCAATCTAGGGATAAAATGCCTATACGTAATAATGATGTTATTAATAGTTCTACAGTTCGTGCACATACGCCATAAACCATCCTTTTTAGAAACATATATCATAAGAATAGCACATGAACTAAGGCTATCTTACACTCATCCCTTTTCATCAAAGCTTCTACTCATTTATGTATTTTTTTTTGTATTACAATATTTCTATCAAAACTTGATGGTTAATATTGCAATAGTAAGATCAACCTTTGTAATAACAAGAAGGTAGAAAAAGTATAATATATTCTTTCATATAATCACAAAAAATATTAACACATGTAGTCATACTAGGTGAATCTTTTATAGCATCAACAAATTTACTAACCTAATAAATATTGAATATTGAACAAACAAGTTTATAATAATAATAAAAAAAATCAAATCTAACAATATTTAAAGATTTTTTTCTATTATACTTTTACATTTTTATTTGTTAATATTTTTTGAGTCATTATTTTTTATATCATTATTTTTATGTTTTTTTTATTTTATATATTTTCATAAATTTTTTTATTTGAATTTAGTATTATTAAGAATGATATATAAATGATGAAAGAATAAATTGTAATGTTTATAAAAATTATATTTATATAATTTTATGTTATGAGTATACAGTATTCATTTGTATTTTTTATTTATATCACTTTAACTTAATACTTTGTTTAATGAAATTAACTCTATATTTAAACGGATTAATAATTTTTTATTAACAAATTTCTCCATAAATATTTATAAGAGTAAAATAAGAAAAAAAAAACTTTATGATATATTAAAATTTACTTTTATAAAATTAATTTGTAAAAACTCTTTTATATAACTTCTCTAAATTCTTGTATTTAATTTATACATAATTTTTTTTAAAATTTATAAAATAATCTATCTAAACATACTCTAAATGGGGCAATAATTTTTTTGTGTTCAAAAGAAAACACTTTGAACATAGTTTTCATTTATTTGAAGAGAATAATTTCTTTTTTCTCAAGATTATATTATTCCCATGAAATGTTGAAGTACCTCATATATTTCTATTTTCTTTTTTGTTTTTTATTTATTTTAACTTGAACTAAGTGTTTTTTCGTCAATAAAATTAACCATATATTATTTTTTTTAATTTAAATAAGTTGGACATCAAACTAAAAATGTTTCAAAACCTTGTGTTTTTGGTTCAATAAACTTTTAC
>BDMB01000047.1:1020682-1229771 GCA_016859785.1 Macrotyloma uniflorum
AGTTAATCATTTAAAATAATTAATAGTAAATTTGGTTTAAAGAATAATTTCTTTTTTCTCAAGATTATATTATTCCCATAAAATGTTGAAGTACCTCATATACTTCTATTTTCTTTTTTGTTTTTTATTTATTTTAACTTGAACTAAGTGTTTTTTCGTCAATAAAATTAACCATATATTATTTTTTTTAATTTAAATAAGTTGGACATCAAACTAAAAATGTTTCAAAACCTTGTGTTTTTGGTTCAATAAACTTTTACAAAAGTTTTCATTTAATTTATTTAATAAAGTAGTTCGATATTAATCCATTTTCATAAGATATTTTGGTCTTATATATTTTTCAAAATGAATATAGTTAATCATTTAAAATAATTAATAGTAAATTTGATTTAAATAATAGTTGTAAATAGTAGAGAGAAGAAAAAAACAAAGTTATTGTTAAGAGAGAAATTTTTAATTTCTTAAAAGTATAAGTTTATGTTTCTTATATTTAATTTATTTTATAAGAATATATATATTCATTAAGTTTCTCACTGAATAAATAAACTGCCAAAATAATGCGGTGAGCGTGGATCGAACACGCGACCTTCAGATCTTCAGTCTGACGCTCTCCCAACTGAGCTATCCCCGCTTGATATTCATTTCATAAAAGTTTATATATATTTTTAAAAATTAGATATTTTTCTTTAAACAAACAAAATCATATGAAATAACACTTCTTAGATGTAACGAAAATGGACGGTGGTTTAAGATATCGTATAGTTGAAGGTTCAGATGTGACAATGCTCAAAATAAGTTAAGAGAATGATGAAGAAAGATTTTCACTTTTTTTAAGAACTATGTTCATTAATTATTTATAAGAGGATCTCTTATCATCATGTTAGAATAGTTTTATGGTGCATTACTATAATTTTTTTATCTTTTTTAAGAGTAGAAACTTCTCTAATAAATTAAAAAAATAACCCTATGTCATCAATTTAAGCACAGGTATACTGCTTCAGTTGAAAGTATTCATGATTGCTGCTAACTTGTGAATAAGAAGGAAGTAGATGAACAACACCATATATATAGGCTTTCGTTGGAAGTATTGTGATTCTGTCACTCAATATTTGTGTTGCAGAATCTAAAAATTAAATAATATATTATGAAGATTTTCTGTTGATCATGTATTCAAAAATCATATTCAAATAAACTTTATAAGTTCACAGACTGCTTCCACAATTGTCTATACATTCTGTGGTCAGTGTCCACACGCACACTTAAAATATTCGTAATACATGTGAAAGAATGTTCATAGAAAAATATGAAAAGAGATAACATACACCAATCAAACTTCACCTTTTGATGAATGCACTCTATCTTTGTAAAATCATCTCCCACTTGCATAAAGTGCATGCACCAAAAACTAAAGTGAAAACAAGCCAATACCCTCTTAATAATGTAAGCTAAAGAGAGTCTCATATCAGTCAAACAAATTCTCAAGTGCATTTCTCTTTCTTCCACATGCAACTGGTAACAACTCCTTTTGAGTTTGGCTTTGAGGAATGTCTTGGTTAGATGCCAGAATTGACGACTCACTTCCCATAATCACTCCTTGCTTTTTCATATATTCCAATTTGTCTTGGAAGAGGTAAACTAATCCAATGAAAGAGACTTCCACAGTGAAAAGGATAGTCCAAAGTGTTGTGCTTTTTAAGGTTCTCTCATCGTAGGCTTTCAAACCGGTGTAAATGTTGATGATCCCCACAAGAGACACTATTGTCCCTAGTATCCAATGTAGTAAGTACCAATAACTCCTCTCTTTCTTTCCCCTGCAAACTCAATTAGAAGTTATATAGCATTAAGATTACAACAATATAAAGCATCCTTTGAAAATTAAAGTGCTTTGACAAATACATAAAAAATGGGTGCTGCTACTGGACAAAAAATTGTTTGGATTAATGAACTGAGGGGGTTTGAAAAAGGAGGTGAAAATTTTGATGAATGAACCTGTGTGGTCTGAAAAATCCAATCAAGCCTTGCACCAATATAGCACCATAAAGGGCTAGGCCTAATTTCTGATGGTTGTTATCAAATGAGTTTTCAA
Organism: Macrotyloma uniflorum; assembly: GCA_016859785.1. Taxonomy (NCBI): domain Eukaryota; kingdom Viridiplantae; phylum Streptophyta; class Magnoliopsida; order Fabales; family Fabaceae; genus Macrotyloma; species Macrotyloma uniflorum. The sequence continues at coordinate 1,022,769 of BDMB01000047.1, forward strand.
ACTTTTTTAGGGACATAGCAGCTCCAACTGTGGCAAGAAGTACTGAAAGCATCTGTTTATGAAATGTTAGACTCTGCACAATGAAGATATAAAGACAAAAAATTGTATGTATACACATACTGCATCCAAATTAGAACAGAAATTCATAGCTAATTTTAATGTATACTAATTCCTAACTAGTTTAGTTTGTTGATGATCATAATATTGTTAATTTATAAGGGAACCAAAGCAATATAAAACCTGTGGTTTGAAAGGAAAAGAAATCATAAGAAAAAGCACTATGTGCACTAAGGTAGAAAGGCAACAAGTCGTAGGTATACGGCCTTCAAAAAGAACAGAAAATTCACTGCGACTTTAAGTGTATAATAACTCCTAATTAGTTCAATTCAAATGATAATCATGACATTGTAGTTAATCAAACCAACTCAAAAGCAATATAAAACTGTGGTCGGAAAGAAAATGGATCATAAAAGAAAGCTATGTACACTCCACTACTAAAGTTAAAGTAAGTTATGATTATGTTGTAAAACAAAGATCAAAACTTAATGATGGCATGATGTAACTTTCAAGAAACATCTTATAGAGTCTACTTACATATATTACCACTACTCCTACTTTTTAGGTTTCTACAACATAATCAACGAATCAGCATAATGAATGTCAGTATCCATTGACACTAGATGTGAGTATCAACAAACTTGTACATTTTACAACTTATAAATGACAATTTTTTAGTATTAACGGTTAAGTAATAACATGAGAGGTGAGAGAAGTAATATCAAATCAATGTTTTGGTCAAGATTTGATATGAGTAAAACCAATCTTGACTATTTATATATGGTAGAAGGGTCAGGATTAGTTAGCTCCACTCATGCCACTACACTTGCCCTACATGTATATAATGTGCATGCTAAAGTACGAATAACTTTTACTAAAACAAATAGAAGAGATATGACCTGAAAAGCAACATGGAGATAGAAGAGCACTTTACTCCTTCTAGATCCAGGTTCTGCCTTAATGGAGCCTCTGATGATAAGTATTCCTAATGGCATTAAAAACCCGGTTGAAGCCCACAGGAGTAATCCATGTACTGCAATATCAGATGTCTTCTGCTGATTTACCTGATACATCAAAAGGTGGTTTTTAAGCATACAAATCATGTTTACTAGTAAGTTGGTTGTAAGGGGCATTGGTGAATAAGAAGCAGATGAACATGAAAAGAATTATAAATGAAACTACAAAAAAAGTATTACCTTGTAAACACTGTTATTTGTGTTCCGGTGACGGCTAGAGTGATTCCCCTCCTCATAGGCCATGCAGTCACAGAAGAGAAGAATAGAAACATAAAATGAAGCCACAATAATGTGCACTGGTTTCCAAAGGGTATGCATTCTCCCAACCCAACAAGAGGGCAAACTAAGCCTACAAATGGCTACCCTTAAGCAAGCTCTCTCTCTCTCTCTCTCTCTCTCTCTCAGTTTTGAAGCCAATGATGCTTTAGGATATGATTGTTTTTTGGGATGGCTAAGGGAGCTTTTAAAGTGTGGTGAAGACTTCATTCCTCTACTTTTTGTATAAGAAGCTTTATAATTATAAAGGGATGAGATGCAATATGAATATACTAATTAAAGTGCCACAGTGCTTAATTGGCATAAATCCAACAAGGGTTAGTTGAATGTAAATATTGGAAGTATTAAGAAGTGAGTAAGATGGAAAAGTTGGGACGTAAACATTCTCAATTTGAACGTGGGATTGCTTGAGATTTGCGTACCATGTCATGAACGAGTTGAATTGAGAAACAAAGAGGTCAAAATCCAACATGAATGCACTTGACTTGAGGACCTGACGCGGACATTTTTTGTAAAGGTAATAAAGTGGATAACATCAAGAAACATCATCACTCCATACCCATTCTATTCTTTACTTCAATTATTGCTTTCTTCAATTTGTTTAGGGCATTTAACCAAGATGATTAATTGTCTGATCTAGTTTTATATATATATATAACCATATTTGAACCCATAAACATATTCTTACATGATTGCGTTAATTTTTACACATAAACATATTTTCATAAAAAATATTAATTACATTAATTGTGGGGATAAAATAATATGACCAAAATATCCTTTTTCATAAAGTCAGATTATTACTATAAATTAATTAGTGTTGGTGTGAGATGATTGAGCATAATCATGCACAGATTGACAAATGTGATTCAGAATTTATTTTCCACTAAACATTTTTCATACTATTGACTTTTTTTTTAAATGTGTATTTCACAAATTACTTATGAAGTAGTTGTTTTTTTTTTCTCAACCACCTTAAATTACTTTCCAAGATTGCATCTTCCTCTGTATACTTGATCGTTTTATTAGTCTTCTTTTTTTACTGTTTTATTTTTCTTCCTATATATATTCTACATGATTATATGTAGAAAATAATTTAAAACGTTATTGTATTTAAGTCTCTCTTCTCTCACTCTTTTATTATTTTATCTTTTTTTCTTTTATTATAAAGAACGCTAAGATTTATGATGTGGGTCTTAATATAGTATTAGAGGGGGTTAATCCCGCTCTACCCCTTTCTTATTTTTTTTTTCTTTTTTTAGTTTTCTTTCTCTTATTGTATTCTTCTTTTAATTTCTTTCTTCTCATGGAACCAAATCGCATCATGGGCAGTCACAGAACCTTTCTAGAGCTTACTACCTTTATTTTATTTTAGAGAAAATTTAGGATAATTTTGGTCATATTATAGCTTATAGGAGTTAACTATCATTTCTGAAGTAAAAATAAAATAAACCGAATTCTAAATAAAATTTATCAATAAAAGAATTGAAGTTCTTTAAAAAGATAGTTGAAACTTTGATGTATAAGAACATTGCAATATCATGATAATCTCTTGGATAATCTGTATATTAGCGTCTCAAATTGTTCAAAGTACTATATATATTGACAACATTAAAAATTTCTAGAATGATTTGAAATAAAGATTTTCAAAGAGTGACAAATTTTATATTTTTATTTTTTTTTTAAAAAATAAACTTGATTAGAGAAAAAAGCATCACTAATTTTAGCATTGATCTGAAAACTCTTTGGGGAAGAGTTAAAATCCTTGAGACTCATTCTTGTGTACACATGCAATGTCAAGTCACTACCAAAAAAAAAAAAAATCTATTTCCCATAGAATAAAATTTGTGAATAATTCTTAAAATCAGTGAAAAATACAATTTTTTCCACTAATATACCACAAAGTTTCCACCATCAATAAATTTGTAAGTAAAAGGCTAGTAGGAATTATTTTCCACAAAAAATTCATAAGAAATTTCCTACAAATAAATCCGTGGAAAATTTCCCACAAATAAATTTATGAAAAATTTTCATAAAAATAAATTTATGAAAAATATTCAACGGGTAATTAATTTTTTTTTCCACAAAAAAAGTATGTGAGAAATATTTCATGGATAAATAAGTTTATTCTTGTAGTGAGTGTAGTTGGGATCTTATCAAGATATAGAGACTCTCAGAATGTAATACGCTTCTTGAAGGTTTTGGAAACATATATGGAACTGTCAAAACTCAAATCCTACTAATGAAATATTTTCCCAACATCAATAGAGTGTTCTCTCTTGTTCTTCAACAAGAAAGACAAATAAATGACAACAATCCTACAAAAGCCAAAATGTTACTAAACATCACGAGGTCAAAATTAAAAATTGCACTGTCAAGGAAACAATAACAACAATAATTTAAGGACTCAAGGAAAGAAAGAGGACACGGTTATAGTCAAGATAGGAAATATACTGCCACAAAATGAATCACACCGTTGATGAGTGTTATTTCATTGATGAAGTAGAAAAGTGAGTATACTGCTAACAATTTAACTATTGTAAGTGATTTCTCTAATATGACTATCAAGGATGATGTAACTTAGAATCAAATTATCAACCAATTCATCCCTGAACAAGTGCAACAACTCTTGAAGATGTTGCACGGCTCGACAAGCGAATCTTCATATAAGATCAATCAAATAAGTAACATTATTGATGAGTATCCTACATATCAATAAGAAAAAGGTAAAGATTCTATTAACTCTTAGATATTGGACACTAGCGCCACTAATCATGTCACACACACCAAAACTAATTTTACTAATTTCGATAGAATCAAACCTATTTATACAAAATTGTTAAATGGATTTGATGTCATTTCTAAATATGTTGGAACAGTTCATTTTTCTAATATTTTATAGTTCTCAATGTTTTGTACATTCCTAAATTTGCTTTTAATCTCATTTTTATTCTAAAACTTATAGATTTCTTGAAATGCCAATTCTTATTCTCAAACAAATCTTGTCAAATTCATAACATTGCTACATCAAAGATGATTAGGCAAGTTGAGTTGGGTAATGGCCTTTACTATGTTCATGAATCAGACATTCACATGCCTACTAATCTTAGTTCTGTTAATAACATTAATATCAGAAATAGTAAAAAGGATATTGATTTTTTGCATTGTAGATTAGGACATCCCTCAGATAAGGTTCTACAACATATCTATAAATCCTCTCATTACATTCATTACATGGAAAAACAACATAAGCTACCCTTTGTGCAGAGTAACACTTATTTTAATTATCCTTTCGATTTAATTCATGCTAACATATGGAGACATTTTAACTAGTTGATCATCAAACTATGCACATTTGGATTTATCTTATGAAATAGAAAAGTGAAACCATATATTCTTTCTTACCAATTTCATTGTTTTAATCCAACATCAGTTTAATAGTACTATAAAAATTATCAAAATTGACAATAATAAGGAGTTTGCTTATAATGAATTATATAACAAGTTTGACATAATTCATCATACTACTTGTACTAAAACTCCTTAATAAAATTTCATTATTGAGAGAACGCATAAACATATCATGAATGTTGCTCATAAAATTATTTTCCAACATTCCAAAGTTTTTCTAGTTATATGTTGTTTCTCACATCATGTATCTAATATAGGTTGCCTTCTATTGTCTTAAATAAGAAAAAATCTTTTAAAACTCTTATATAAATAGCCCCTTAATCTTATAAATCTAAAAATTTTTGGTTTTGTGTTTTGCTTGCACGATTGAGAACAATAGATCTAGGCTTGATCTCAAAACTAGAAAATGTATTCTTTTGGGTTTCAAAATTACTATTAAAGGATATATTTTTTATATATCTTCTAGAGAAATCTTTATATTTAGAAATGTTATTTTTTACAAGTATTTTTTTTTCTATATACACATACTAAATGCACCAAACCTGATATTGAGTCATAAGAAAATAGTTTCATTTTTTTAAAGCCCTTATACATTAAAAATAGGATTGATGTGGAAGACCATCACCACACTGATAATGAAGGAAACAATGGAGTTAACAACCTTTGAATGTCTATAAGAATTCGAAAGACTCCCACATTTTTAAAATATTTTTATTATCAAATTACTAACTCTATTCAAACAAGTGAAGATCTTGTCCTAACTAAAATTTGTTGTCCCATATCTTTTATTCTCATATAAATCCATATCACATAAACATCTTCATTATACTTATATTATTTCTTCGCACACTAAGCTATAAACATATGATTAAGTTATAAAATTTCCTGAGTGCGTTCTTGCCATAAAGAACTAGGTTAAAGCCTTGGAAGTTAACAATACCTTGTACCTTATTAATCCTCCTCCTACGAAAACTCCCATTGGATGTAAATTATCTTATAAAATAAAATATAAAGAAAACAATGATATTGAAAGATATAATATGCACTTTTTTGCAAAAGGATATACCCATAAGTGGCATCTACAACAATTCGAATTTAATAAAGGTCTCTTACATAGGGATTTGAACGAAGAAGTTTACATGGTTTTACCCTATGGGATCACCTCTACAAAACCTAACTAGGTTTGTAGACTTACAAAGTCTGTATATAGTCTAAAGCAAGCAAGTAGGTAATGGTTTACAAAACTTTTCATCTCTTTTACTATCCATCTATTTTACTCAATCTAAGTATGATTACTCATTGTTTATAAAGAAAACTTCTTCTTTCATTGCTTTACTAGTATATGTTGATGACACAATCCTAGCAGGAGATTATTTAGTAGATATATAGACCATAAAATAGTTTTTAAATGATAGCTTCAAAATCAAAGATCTTGGCACACTCAAGTATTTTTTCACCCTTGAAATTTCACGCACATATGATGGTATTAATCTCTTCCAAGTAAAATACTCTAAGATATCCTTGCAAACTTTTGTATACTTGTCAAACCCAGACCCATTCCAATGGAGAAGGACAAGAAGCTACTTTTCAATCAGAATAATGATACCTATGAAGTTGAATCCTATCAAAGGCTCATCTAACATCTTCTCGATACATGCCCCGATATTTGTTTTGTTGTTTAGTTTTTAAGCCAGTTCCTACAAGCACCATCCATATACCATTACCAATCTGCACATCGAATTCTAAGATATATAAAAAGTTCTCCTTCACATGTTATTTTCTTTCCTTCTAGTTCCACTCGAAAACTTAAAGGTTTTAGTGATTCTAATTGGATTTCCTCTCAAAATATACGTCGATCCACTACTAGATATTTTATTTTTCTTGGATCATCCTTAGTTTCATGAAAATATAAACAAATAATCATTGTTTCAAGATCTTCTTTTGAAGTTTAGTATCATGCATTAGCTACTACTCTACTTTTAAATTATAGTAATTAACTTATCTTCTCTATGACTTACACATCACTCCTTCTTCTCTCGCTACCCTTTATTGTGACATTCAATTGGTCAGACACATTGCTTCCGATTCTAATTTTCATAAATGCACCAAATACATTGATATTAATTGTCATGTTATACATAATAAGTTGCAAGCTCAACTATTTCATCTTCTCCTTATAATATTTTTTAGAGCAACTTGAATACATTTTTAAAAAGATTACATGTCTTTTGTTGCCATCATATCCAAGCTTGGAGTGCTTAACATTCACTTACCTACTTAAGAGGGGAGCTTGGAGTGCTTAAAATTCACTTACATGCTTAAAGGGGATATTTTCTTCTACTTTTTAGTTTTTTATTTTATTTTATTTTTTTATTAGACACTATTTTCCTTTCTCCTTTTATATACATATATATATATATATATATATATATATATTCTACATATTTCATGTTATTTTTTTCACGCTTCTCTTTTTTCTCCCACTCTTTTATTTTATTTTATTTTTTTACTTTTCTTCCATTAGGAAGAAAGCTAGCATTTATAATGGGGAATACTTTTTAACTATTTATCACTTTCAATTTGCATTCTTTTTTATATATCTATCATATAATTAATTTTTAATAAAAAATTAAGAATATAATCAGAAAGAGACTAACCTTATAATTAATTTTTCAATAAATTATAGGAAGATACTTTTAAGATACTCATATTTATATGAGAATTAAGTTGTTAAAACAATCCTACTTTATCTTGTTTTAGTAAGGATCTACTTTTTATATAGAATTTTCTTTTGTTATCTACATCGGTGAGAAGTTCTATGCTCTATTTAAATGATGAAATTCTATTCATTACAGAAGAATAAGTATATGTATTTTTTTTTTTTAAAAGATTGGTTATGTAAGTTTAATACTATTATATACCATACAAATATTTAATGAATGATATTTGACTTAAATTCAAAATTCATTATCTTCCTTTTGAATATATTATTTACAATTCAATAATGTCAATTTTTGCTTTAATTTTTGAAAATTTACCTATGTGTTTAGAAAAAATAAATTTTATTTATAATTGTATACATATATTTTAATAAGAAGTATTTACTATTTATTTAATTGTCTTTAAAATTTATTTTAAAATTATAATATCAAGTATAATAATTTGAAAAGTCACATATTCTCAATTAAAATAAGGCAAAGATAAAATATCATAGAAAGTCGCCTTCATAGATAGCCTTTTAGCTCCAACAAAATATGAATGAAGTATTCAAATATGTACACCCCATAATACACACACAAGATTTATACATATATTGTTACTACTATATCTTTTAAGTTTGAGTACTATCTCACTCTCTCTTATTATTTTATGACTTTTTTTAGTATAAATGTTACATCTACAATTATACTAATCCTATGGTATTTTTTATCTTGTTTTAAAGTTAATACAATTACATATAACTTTCTTGTTGCCCTCGAGATCTAGTCAGTTATTTCTTATGCCTAAGGAAAAACGTAAACTCATTCTAATTTAGAAACTTGACTTTTGCTTATTAAAAATATTACCTCTTAATCTATAAAAACTACTTTAGAGTGAAATTAATGTCATTAATTAGCTAATTGGGACAAAAAAACTTTGACAAAGATAATGTTTATAAAAACATGCCTAAATAGTGATGTAATCTCAAAGTAAAATAATATATAACTTTATTCCTAGTCTAAAAAAATTCTCACGTACTAATGATAATTCAAACCTAAATATCTTAATGAACATAATTTACACAAAATGAATCTAAAGATCTTAAAAGTAATATAAACACATAATAAATTAATATTTAAATTATAACTCATAAAAAATATTATATTTATTAAAATTATTTTATTAACAAAACTTATTGAGAGCTTAGAAAGTTGTCTAAAAAATATATTATAGTTCATCTTATTTATTATATTAACAAAATCTTATTAACAGTTTCAAGATTTTCCGTCTACTCATAATTCTTATAAACATTAATACATGAAACATTTCACATTTTCTCTCTTACATCAAATGAAGAAATTTGATCTCAAACTCTTTATGTGTTATCTCCTTTAATGTTTCGGTCAAACATAAAAAAGTAAACAAACGTAGAATGAAAAAAGAGAAGACCTAATATTTATTTATTTAATAAAATTTAGTTTTTGAAGATCAAATTCAATTTATTGTTAGCTTAATTTTTTTAACTTTATCATTCTAAGTTTTATCATTCGAAGTCCAATTAAATAATTTAATTAAGTAAAATAAAAATTATATTAAATTTTTATAAAATGAGGACATTACTAAATTTATTGTGAGTTGATATTTTTACTTGTGTATCTTCTATGTATTATAATACAAACTTGAAAACACAGCTCAGAAGACACCATTCAAGAAATATTAGGATAGTTTAATACAAAAAATTATGTACTTACAAATGACAAAAATATACTCATTTATAACTTTTTTTTATCCTTTCTAAATTTATTATGTTCAAGATTGAATAAAATATTCATACAACATTAGTCAATGTATTAAATCTCAAATGAGAAACTATGATTCACTAATGAACCAAGACTTCAATATACAACAATTAAAATCATAAACGATATATACAAGTTAAATAATAAATTAAAAGATATGAATTTTTAACTAAAATTTGGTAGTCTCTTTTGATTTTTGGTACAAAGAAAATTTAACAATAGAGTCAAATTTTCCGAACACTTTCACATTCACAATATAATGAATCTCAGAATAAAACTAAGTATCAATCTCAATATTCAACTCACTAACGCTAAACAAACATCATTTTGGTTATTGTTAATTAATTGATCATCTTATATTCCCTTTTATTACAAGTTTTGCATATAACTAATTATGAAGAATTTCACAATGCTTGTAGAAAACAACAGACACCAAAGTAGTTGTTTTAGACATGTTAAGTGAGATGGAAGTATTGGTAACTAATGTTTTAGCCAAACTAACTAATTGAATTGATCTTTAATGTATGCTTTTGTTCTATTTTGATCTAACTATTTGTTATTGAAGTATTATACACCAAAGTTGATGATTGTGGTTTAGCCAATGCCATTGCTCAAGCATTTTGCACTAAATATTTAGTGATATTTTAGTATTTGGTGTTAAGAAAGTCTTCCATCAACTGTCTCAACTTGTAATACTTACAATAATAGAGTAGTTTGATTCGGCAAGTATTTGTAGAGGAGGAATGTTGGGAGAAAGCCTACATTGCCTACCTCAGTTTGAAGAGTGAGACTTATATATCAGTTAGACAACTTCACTTAATACCAATTGGTTTTAGGATGAAATCTAATATGGTATCAGAGCCCTAAGGCAACTTCACTTAGTACTAATTGAAAAAAATGATAATATTGCTTCTTTGCACCCTTATTACGATTCTCTCTTTCTATTATATATATTATGCTTTATGCTTCTTGGACATTGCCAAAATCCATATATCTAAACATGTATAATATTATGAAGATACAAACTAAGAGCTAGGGAGACACAAATGCAAGATGGTGGAGAAACTTACTCATGGTGGTGTGGGTGTGAATACGAGGGTGAACTAGTGGAGCGAATGCAATTGAGACATGGGGAGAACCCTAATTGTTGGTGGCGCCTTTCTACGTCAATTATAGGTTAATCTGTGTAGAAAGTATCATGTAATATTTGTTATATGATATCTTTTTTTCATTGATTATCATATAATTGAGATAGAAAACTTATAAAAAAATTATAGGTTTTTCTCCACACTTCTTTTTATATCATTACTAAAAAATGTAGAATGGTATCATAAAAAGTTCTTTTTCAATAATATTACTATTTATCTTTATTTTCTTGATAATATTGATGACATGTGAATTAAAATATATTTACTTATTTATCATTATCAATTTGGTCATGATAAAAATAATAATTAAGTTATTAAAGTCAAATTTAGAATTAAGAATAATTTTTTTATAACTATAAGATTTTTCTACAAAAGATAATTATTCTAGCAAACACGGAACACTATTCGCCATTAGTTTTAGGAGATATATAATCTCAGATTTAGAACTATTTTTGAAAGAGGCATCATTAAAGTTATAAGATTCAACATTAGTTATCAAATAACATTGATAATGACATTTTCAACTTTTTAATGTCACTTGTCCAATAAATTGATGTTGAATGTTGAATAATGAGACATTTCACCTTAGTTATTGAATTAACGAATATTAAATTCATATTATCGATTAATATTATAATTGATGAAGAAAGTAAGTTTTTTTTTTTTTTTTTAAATGTATTGATTATTTTGGTAGTTTAATTCAAAAAGTAATACTAAGCAAATATAAAAAATAATACCAAATAGTTTATATAATTTAATTTTTTTTTAAATCAATAAAATAAGAAAACTTAAATTAATAGTAACTACTCATACACATAAAATATATAACTACTAAATGTACTATGATATAACATATACTATAAATTATTTATTTATTCTTAACATCTAAAAATTTTGTTACTAGTTTATTTCTAATATTTCCAATTATCCCCATAGGTCACTTTTTTCTAAAGTCCTTTAAATAATAAATAATGTATTATTAAAGTAATAATAAATATGTATGTTTCAAGAATTTCTAATATTACCTACATTTATGAGTCACATCTAATATGAGCTAATAACTATAGTCATAGCTACTAGATTTCCTATTATACTAAAATCAAGTAATAAAATTATTACTTGTGTAAAATACATACTTATTAAATATATTATAGAATACAAAAATTACTTATGATGTAGGTTGGTGTTTTTATTAGTATGTATTCCACTAATTATATTTTAAATCTTAAAAAAATTGAGATTGTGTAATTTATGAAATATAAGAGTAGAAAAGTACCAATAATAGAAAATATAATTACAATATGTAATCATTTACTATTTTTTTACATCTATGTGAGGATTTTTGTTCAATGAAACAAAACAAACAAACAACCAAGTAATCATAAGTTGTCTATAGAATTATAAAATATTAGAATATAATTTAATAATAATAATATAAAATACTATTTATTATTATTAACTTAATAAAATAAATATGTACCAAGATAAATGTTCTTCCTTAAATTTAGATACAATTTTGTATATATTTTTGAGTTTCTTTTTTTTTATTTTCTGATTTTTGTATGGATTGGAATTCCAATAAATCATACACATATCTAGTTTTATACTCCTCGTGCGATTAATTTATCATACTAAAATACAAAAGATAATTATTTAATTATACCTTAATTATTAATAAGAAATATATACTTAATTTTTTTATTTTCAAATGTCAATCAAATATTCTAAATTTTCTCTAAATTTTATAATATAAAACACAATTTAGGTCTACTCATAAGCACACATATTAATTTGTATTCAATTTTTAATGTTTTTCGAATAAAAATTAATTTGGAGATTTTAAAATACATAGAATGTAAAATGTATGCAATTTAAAATGCTTGAAATGTAAAACTCATGAAATTAAATTGCAATGGAAGGTAATGCAAACTGAATTTGTAAAGAATAGATTGAAACATCAATTTACAAATTTAGATGCATAAGAAAAATAGAATATCATTGTAATAAAAGAATACCAATCCAAATTTGAATAATTGTTCTTATGAATCAAATTGAATAATCATTTAATCTAATTTGCAATTAGATATCAAATTAAACTTCAATTGAAATCTGAAACCTAAAATGTATCAAAGAAAATCATAATCACAAAACAAAATTTTACAAGTTAGAGGAAGAAAAAACAAGCTTGAAGTGCATGTAAATTGATTCATATAAAACTCAATTTCATAATTCATATGATATTCAATTTGTAATTTGATAGAGAGAATTAGTTTTTCATGGAAATATAAAGCAACGCAAAAATTTTGAAGAGAAAATAAAAAAGAAAGATAAAAGAAAGAAAAAAATTTATAAGACAAATCTACCATATGAAAATTTTCTCTAAAATTTAAACTATAAAAAGGATAAAAATAATAAATTTTAAAATATAAATTTCATTCTAAAACTATATAATTTATAGATTTTAAAAAATGAAAATAAATGAAATTTAAAATTAATTAAAATTGATCTTACAAGTTAATTATAAAATAAAATCAGTATTTTTATCTTTAATTCAAAAAATTATAATAAACAACTCTAAACTTCAAATATAAAGATACATATATGAAAATTAAAATTAAAGTCTTAAAAATAAGAAATTTAATAAAATAAAAATTAATAAAAAAATTCTATAAAAAAAATTAGAAAACAAATCAATTTAAAAAAAATATAAAGTTAAAGTATTTATTTAGAACAGGGTGAAACTATTATAAATAACAAAAAAAATATAAATAATACAACATATAAAATATATAATAAAACTGTAAATATAAATATAAAATATATATGCTATTAGTAATTACATAGTTTTAACCTATAAAACAATAATGTTTAGGTGACACATATCAATTGACGTGATGAACACAATGTGAACACAAAAAATAACCACACTTACAAACATTTAAAAATTAATCTAATAATTAGTTTTTGTTTTTGTCTAGTTCATAGAAAAGTTGAAATTGGCACACATGGAATGATTCGAAGGGAGTAGAATGACAAGACACCAACATCCACTTAATAAGTCTAATTATGAATCAGTTTCACCAGAAAACGCCCATCACCAATAAAAGCAATGATTAAACCATCTTTTTCTCTTTTATAAGTTGCCTTTTACGATGTTCATTTTTCTTTTCAGAGAATTAGCCCAGGAGCAACACTTTCAAGTAACATTCTTTTTAAAAGTTAGCACTTGAACTAACTAAAATATATACCCACACACACATTCTTTTCACTTTTGACCAAATCCACCCCAAGACTTTTATCTATCTTAAGGTTCTTCTCCGGTCCACATGAGATTAGTCTCTTTCAATCTATAAAAATTATATCTTTTCTAATTAAACACATTATAATATATGTTAGGAATTTATGTTACGCCTTTTCTAAATTATAGTGATGTGGAATATGAACGTTTTTATTAGTTTTTTTATGTTTTAATAGTTATTTTCATGATGATTATTTTTTATTTTGTATTTTATGAAATTATTAGTTAATAATAATTAAAAATTTCATACGAAAAAAAGAGAATTAAAAATTTCATATCACTTAAAATATATAATTAAATTAATATATAAAATTATGAAAATTTTATTTTATAAATCGATTTTATAAGATTAAGTTATATTATTTTTATTCATAATTATGTAAATTTTTTTTAATAATTATGTAAATTTTTGTTATTATATTTTAAAATTATGTAATTGATAAAATTTTATAAATAATACACCTATTTTATGTTTTAATGTTACTAAATTTGTTCTATTTATAATATATTATATTATTTATATTTTAATGTTACTAAATTTGTTTTATTTATAATATATTATATTATTTATGTTTAGAAACTTCTTACGTTACTAAATTTACTTTATTTTTAATATATTATTATATTATTTATGTTTAGAAAGTTAAGATTTAGAATTATAAGAGAATTTATATTCCGAATAATAATAGTTAGAAGTTAGTTAATTTTTGCATACTTCCACTGTATTGATTCTTCAGTTTGTGAATAAATCAAAAGTTTCGGATTGTAAAAATTTAGAAGAGGTAAATAACAAAGAAGTAAGAAATATTTAATATTTTATGGTTTTTGGTCGAAGTTATTTATGTTCTTTTTATGTTTATATTCTCTCTTACAAACTTTCGAACACTATACCCCTTTTTCTTATTATCTTTTTGAAGAAAACAATTCATTTAACATTTTTTTGCCATACTTAAATAATTTAAACAATTTTTTTTCTTACTATTTCGTCGTTAGTTTGTGCTAACCTCACATGTAGTGTTGCTTTGATCAGTGATGTCCTGATTAAAAGTTTGACCCAATGCTTTCAAATTAATTCCAATGGCCAAATGCTTAGTGGCCAGGTTGTACCAGAAATTTTTCATATCTAGCTTCTGAAGAAACATATATTATATATACTTGAAAACTTAAAAAGAATAATATCTGTTTTTTTATTATTATTAAATGAGGTGATAATAATAATTATTAATAATAATTAATGAGGTGATAATAATAATTATTAATAACAGTTAGAGTTATTGTTAAATTATATATTATTAAAATTGGTAATAATTTATTCATTAAAACATTTATTGGTGTTTAAATAAATTATCTCTTCTGTTATTATATTTTTTATATTTTTAATTTTTTCATTTAAAATCTGAATTTAAATTTATGTATTGTTATAAATATTTATATAACAAAATAACCTAAATATTACATAAATATTAGAAGATTATTATAAAAATAAATAAATTTATTATACATGTAAAATTTAATTTACAATATGAAAAAAATCATTTTCTTTGTAATTAGTGATATTTTTTTCTTTTAATTTATGAGAAATATTAGTAAATGCTTATCTTTATGTTGGTCTAAGTAAATATTATTTAAATTTTTTAAATAAAATTTCAATATTATCCTGATATTATATTCAAGTACTAAACATAAAAAATAATTTAACTTTTTAAAATAAAATCTCATATTTAATTACTTATCTTATATTCAAGTATTAAATGTGTACTTCTGCACCCACTAATATCATGATATCATAACAAGTTAATTAATTTGTGAAATTGTGAAAGTTTATTTATCTACACTAATATATGTGAAATATATAGAATAAATGAGTGTAAATTTAATTATCAATACAATATTGTAGAAATTTTAAATTAAGTTTAACTTACTAATTAATTTATAAATGATTTTTTAATTAATTAAATTATAATTTATTATATTTAAAAAAATTGAAATATAATTATAAATATCTTTAATTTTGTATAAATCAAATTTATTTTTTATTTATCAAATATTATTTTAAAAAACTATTAATTTATAATTCAGTTGTAGACTTATTTTAAAAATAAGTTAATTTTTGTAAATAAATTTTACTTCAAATAAATTTCTAATGGTTTGATTTTTGTATTTTTTTTACAGAAAAATTATTTTTAGTGTAAAAATATGTAAATAGTGTATTAACTTTAAATTTTGTAATCAGGATTGATTCTCTCTCTTCCTTATGTGCTTTGTTTATTCCTCTGTTTCATTTCTAGTTTCCTTTTCCTTTCTCTCCCTCACATTAAATTCTTTCTTTCTAGAATATTCTTGCCTCCAGCTGTGGTATTTTTATCCGTTCTCAAAATCCCACTACCCTCTTTTGCATAGGGCCTCTATACAAACTCTTCACTTCTCTTTCCATTTCAAACACGCTCACCCAACTTCTCCATCTTTTTCTACTCATTCTTAAGTTCAGGGAAGCACTTCGTTCCACTCATTCTAGACATACTCTAAACTCCTAACAAGAGAAAGAAGGAAAACAAGGAGTAAACAAGAGCTACAACAACTAGAGTGTTAAGGCCAGGAGGAGGCAAGGGAAGTTTCTTTTGGGAAGCAAGCCCCTCAGCTTATCCGCTTATCGGAAAGACCAGGGACCTACTACCTACAGGCAAAGACAGGTATCCTTTTTGTTTTATCCCTCTTTTTACTTACTTTTACCATGCCAGTTCTTTGAAGCCAAACCAGTGATTTCTGGGGAGGCAAAAAAGGTTTTTTTACTGTCTTGTGAGGGAAAAATTTTCATCTTTGAGCGTTTTTTGTTGTTGTTTTTCGAGTTTGGAGAAAAGTCCCTTTGATTTTTGTTGTATTGTTTTTTATTGTTGATGGTTTCTGGTTACAGGGTGTTTCTTCAGGGTCGCACTTGGAGTTACAGAACAACACTAAATAATAAGGTATTCTACGAAATTCAAATGAATAGAGACCACAGTGTTTTAAATGAGGTATTGATTAGGTCAACAAGAATGGTGCTCACGTTATCAGCTGCAGCATACTTCATCAATATGAATGTTGACTACTAAAAAATTAACAATAAATTAAATCGTTGAAATGAAATATGAATGGAATGTGTCTAGTTAGTCTCCAAGTGCCTTCTGAGTTTTGACATAAATGGTCCAGCCAAAGAAAGGAATATTAATTCTGGGAATAACTTCGAATGAGTCAATAGATGAAGATGGAGTTAGAATTTTGTATGGATAAAAATGCTAATTCTACTCACAAGGATAGAATATTTTTAATACTACTCTTTGTTTTTTATGGTTGAGTATTCTTTTATTTCAACAAATTATGTGGAGTGATAATACTCAAGGGGAAGGGAAACATGAAGATAGTGATAATACATACTTTAGTTCTGAATAGGATTAGTTTAGTTGAAAAAATGTTTAGGATGAGTTCATTTTCATATTCCATAGTTATTGTTATAAATGATTATTGGTATCTTGTGTATATTATGTATGACATTGCTGACTTTCTATTTTACTTTGTTTTATAATGAATTATATTGATGTGTTATGTATAAAGATATGTCATCAGGAGGGTGTGACTCACCTAATCCTCACATGCCTTGTGGAAATAAGGGGAAAAAAGTGATGAATCGAAAAAGGACACGTTATATACTTAAAGTAAATGTCCCAACGAAACCCCAAACTCCTACACCTATACCTTCTTCAGCTGCAGCTGCTCAGAACATACCTATTCATTCAGATAGTATTGCACCTACAGCCACTTCTTCCCCATCCCCAGTCCATGTAGAGATACCTGGCCACTCAGGAGGTGTGGTCCATGTAACTACATATTCACCATCACCAGTCATTGCATCAGCACCTTCCCCAGGATCTACATTGCCCTCAATATCATCAGTACCTTCACCCTTACATTTAATGTCACCTACATTACCATCAAGGTCATCAGCTCCCTCACCACTATCAATGCCTTCTAGAGTCCATCACACACCAACTCAAGAAGGCCAAGAAATACATGTTGAGGAGAGTCATGCACACTTTGAGGAGGATCCTCCAGTTAGCTCTCATCTTCCTATCATATCACCATACGGTGTAGGGTAAGAACCCTAAGTCAAAATTATATCATTTTTTTATTTGCAAGTATTAAGAAATTGTTTAATAATTATTTAATTTCATTCTTTCATGAAGGTTCCATCCTTGTCGGGTTGCATCACAGGCCATCACAATGATAATAAAACAATAATATTTTGAACCATGGCTTACATGGGGTTCAATGACTGATGCTGATAAGGACATTTTCTTCCAACGATTTAAAGTAAGTTTTGTCTTATTTATGTTCATGACTTGACTTTATTACTTATATCCATTGACAAAGTTTTTTATTTTATTTGTATAAATAATATTCATAGAAAAAGGTCAGTTGGAGACCTGAACATGAAGAAAGAATTCGAAAGAATTTTAACGCAAAAGCCTCACATAGGCTATTTGAAATGTTTAAGGATGCTAGAAGGTCTGGAAAAAAGCCTGAGTGGATGTTCGATGATGTTTGGAATGCCTTATTAAACAAGTGCTCACCTACTTATCGTGCAAAGTGTGCACAAGCTAAAAAGAATCGAGCAAGTGAGACAGGTGGTAGTTTACACACAGGTAGTTCCATTAGTATGTACAAGCATGTCATACGTATGGTAAATACACTTATAACAAATAATTGTTTAATTTCTTCATAATATGCTATTAATTATTTCTTTTTATAGGAAAAGGAGTTGGGTCGTCCTGCACATATTGATGAGGTTTTCAAGCAAACTCATATACGAAAGGATAATGGACAATTTGTTGATGAAAGGTCTAGACAAATTCATGTGAGTTGTTAATTTAATATTATCATTCATACATGTTATTATTTCTATATATTATTTTTACATTGCATAATTTTAATTTATATGAAAAACAGGAAAAATTTGAAAGTAGATACTCTCAAGCAAGATCTGAAGCAACACCTTCTGCTGCTGAAGTTGAGTCATCCCCACTAGATCCCGCAGAGGAGGAGAGAATAAGGACTGAAAGTTGGGTACTTGCTGCAGGTGGTAAGAAAAAAGGTCGTATTTATGGGGTTGGAGACCTTGCTCAGAATTACAAGTGCGAAGATAACTTCACCTATCAAAGATGTAGTTTGTCTACTGATTCTCATGAAATTACAAAGTTAAAGGAAGAAGTACGTACTTATAGGGAGGATAATGAAAGACTAAACCGCCAATTACAGACACTTGTAAGCGTTGTGCTTCCCTTTCTTCCACCAAATGCACAACAAGCATTTCAACAACAACAACAACAACAATCTCCCCAACAAGGATCACAACAGCAGCAAGAACAATCAATGGAGCAACAAGACCAACCACCTTCCCAGCCTCATAATGAAAAACAAAATTATTCAAACTATTAGGACATGAGAACCAAAATTAGTAATGTTTATTGGCATACTTATTTGGATTTGTTGAAACTTTTTTATACTTTGAGTTTTATTTTGATGTTGCTATGAGAACAAAGTTTGGATTTCAATTTTTCTTTATATATTTGAATTTATAGTTGATACATATCCATATTATATTAAGGATATTTTTGTTTATATATGAATTTTACTCTTAGAGCATATGAAAATTATATATGAAATATGACCAGGTTAAATATAATTTAAATAAAAATAAGAATAAATATTTGTTATTATATTATTTTACCTACGAAATTTACCTACAGAATTTATTACAGAATTTACCTACGAATTATTGTTTGTAGGTAAATTTCACACATAAATTACATACGAATTTCTATCCATATGTAATTTATCTATGGAATACCAGTCGTATATAAATTATTACGAATATTATTACCTACGGATTTAAATGAGTAGGTAAATTTCCTACTGACAATAATCCGTAGATAAATTACATACAGATTATTATCCGTAGTTAATTTTACATACAGATTATTACCCACGGATGATATTACCTACAAATAAAAGTTGGTAGATAAATTGCCTACAACTAAATTACCTACGGATTTTCAGCCGTAAAAAATCTGTAGGTAAAACAAAATTACCTACAGATATTTTACATTACATACAAATTTATATTGTAGATAAAATTTTTTTTTTTATAGTGATTGTTTTTATTCCACTTAATATTTTTTCATAACTATGACCTTTCCTTCTAAGAATAAACTTAAATTCTTAAATGGTAATGTTATCTCTTAATATTTTTTTTTCTTTTTACATCATTTTGTGGATTCTATCTCTTCAATGCATCGTTAGGATTGAAATCATTTTTTACATATGGAAAAAATTAACAAAATACTACTATCAAGGTGATATTTTTTTAAATTTCAAAAATTCAAGAATATTTGTTTTCTTGTAGGTAGGTTGATTTGTCTACATATCCTATTGTACTCATTTATCATATCTATGGCAAGATCTTGATAATTTTTGTCCAATTTCGTTGTGTATATGAGGTTAGTTATTTTTGAATTCTTATCTCCATATACATGAAATATCAAAAAAATAATTACATGATTAGGTTCCTTATAGGACTCCATGATCAACATGTTAATGTTAGATCTGAAATTATGTTAATGGATCCCTTACTCTCTATCAACAAGTGATTTTCTTTGTTAACTCAATAAGAAAGGAAATTGTAGGTCCCTACTATAGATTCCAAAATTATAGCTAAGGTTAGTAAAGGTAGTTCTTTTGATAAAAGCAAAAATAGAGGAAAAGGGAGATCACGTCGTGTTTTTGTTGCAAGGAGACACCTTAGAGGTGGAGACTATTCAACCAAACTTTTTTCTCATTATCAAAAAATGGGTCATAACATAGAAGTGTTACAAGAAACATGAATTTCCACTCATAATGTTATGATTGTGTCTAATCGTATTCCATGTCGCCCAATTTAAATTTTTTGTGCCATATAATATGAATTGCACTTAAGAATAAAATGATACTATATTAGTCATGCTTCACAAACCATTCATGTTGTTGGTCATGTAATGTCTATATCAAATCATGCTAAGCCTATAGGTATTATTTATGATGTTTCACATGGTTTCAAGACTCAAACTTGGATATGTGATACTTGAATCATTGATAATGTGTGTCATGTCTCTTAGTCTTTCAAACTTTCAAAAACATATCTCCTATTTGTGTTAAACTATTTTATGACAACACTATATTGGTTACTATCTCTAGCACAATTGTGTTTTATCTAGATTTTCAACTTATTAATATTTTGTATATTTTAGAGTTTTGGTTTAACTTTATTTCTATTTCTAAGTTCACCATATATTTGTCTTGTAAAATTATTTTTATCAATTCCTCATGTGTGATATAGGATTCTCATTCCTTAAATATTATTGATGCAAAATGAATCAAAGAGAGGGTTGTACAAACTAACCTCACCAAAGCATCCCAACATAGATTTCCATACAATAAACAATTTTTGTATGGTTGGCTATAGATATTTTTTAACCATAGTGGACAATAAATTATGGTACGCATGGTTATTCTTCATGAAAAACAAAAATGAGGTTAGAGACCTAATCAAGAACTTTGTAAAATTTTTGAAGTTCAATTTCATATATATGCCAATAGTTCATTTTTTTAGGTTAGAGACCTAATAAGGTTTGACAATGGTCCTGAGTTCAAATTAGTTGAATTTTATTGTTTGAAGGGAACTTTTCATTAAACCAATAGTGTTGTAAAAGAAAGAATCAAAACATCCTCTCTACAATTAGAGAACTAGTATTTTAATCTAACATCTCTATTTGTTTTTGGAGCTTTACTATTGGATGTTACCAAGTAGCATCAAGAGGGGGGTGAATTGATGGAATAAAAAATAAAACTTTAGCGTTTATTTAATTCAAATTTTAACCCTCTTGAAATAATTAGTCTAGCAGATATTTTATAAAATGCAATGGAAAAATTAAAAGATAAGAGAAAGAGAAAGATAACACCAGAGATTTATACTGGTTCGGGTTAAACCTTTAACCCTACGTCCAGTTCCCAATCACCTCAACCTGAGATGATCCCACTCTCTTATATCTTTAATTTACAGAATTTTTACAACCACTAATCACAAGTGAAACATGCAAAAATACAAAATTAAAGATAGACCTCACAGTCTCTTGAAACCCCATAAGAGATTACCAACCATTCCTTGAGTCACACAAGGAATGAAACACCTTCCTTGAATCACACAAGGAATGAAACTACACCTTCCTTGAATCACACAAGGAAGATAAAAACACCTCCTCTGAATAGCCTCAAAGGATGATTATAATCAAAATAGATATCACCTGGAGTGAAACTTTCAAACTGTAGCACCTGCTCTGCTCAGAGTTTCCTCAAGGCTTTTCACAAAAAGATTAATGCACAGAAAAATATTCTAACTTTCAAAACATGAAATTTCGTGGCTCAAGATACTCAGAGAAAAAGTATAAAGCTTTTCAAAATAATGTTGTAAAGAATGTATCAGTCAGGTGTATTTTGAAAAACCCTGATATGCTTCTTAAATAGACTAGTATTCCCAAATAAAATAAAATCTTTATTTTAATTTGAAATCATATGTTTTACTTTTTCAGAGCCTCTCAACGTTCACAAAATCAAAATCAGATATTCCTTTAATTGTTTGGAGGATTTTTTCGCAACGTTTATTTTTCAAAAATCTCCGAACATAATCGATTATGTTATGGAAATAAGCGATTATTGCCGCAAGCTATTTATTTTTAAAATCACATAATCGATTATTGCTGCAAGCTATTTATTTTTAAATTCACATAATCGATTACATAATCGATTATTGCCGCATGCTATTTAATTTCAGAATCCCATAATCGATTATATAATCGATTATTCTAGTGTTTTATAGTTTTTCGAAAAGCAATTTTCTTGAGAGAATACTCTGAGCTGAGTGATGATTACCTTTTGATATCAATCACTCCCAACTATAAACTAAGTCTTCTATGTCTTTGAGCTTGCTTCCAACTTGAGTTTTCTTGATCATTATTAAAATACTTGAATTGCTTTGATGTCCTGATTCTTGATTTTCTTGATCATTATTAAAACACTTGAATTCTTGTGTAGAGTTGTCCAATCTTCAAATAGTGGTAACATTGGACATGTTTTTTATTTAATAAAAAAATTGTTAGCTATTACTTTAGGAAATTAGTCCCCTCATCAAATTTTGTTTAATGAAATATATAACATTAAAGATTTGAAAGCCTTCGGATGCCTAGATTTTGCTTTTAGCCAACAAAAAGAAGCTTCATTTTAGATCTAGAAAAAGTGTTTTGTGGGTTTCAAAATAAGAATAAAGGGATTTATGCTTCTTGATCTTAATAGTAGAGAAATATTTATTTCCAATAATTTTTTTTTTTTTTTATGAACATTGTTTTCTCTTCTCTTCAAATATGTGTTGACACTTCACATTTTCCAACACTTTTTTCTCTTATTCAATCCTTTCCTAAAATACATGAATCTCCAACCTGTTAGAATATCATGGGCAATAGAAAAATAGAAAAATTTAGGAATGAATCTTTCCATTAACATTAAGGCTTGAAGATCTAGGCCCTTCCAATAGCATAAAAAAGGTGAGCCTTTAGAGTGTAAGTGTCAATTCCCAACCATCTAGTTCTAATGGAAGTTGTAGTTGCAAAGCCAATTTAAGAAAGTTCATTTTTTCAAGTTGGTAAGGGCTGGTATGTGTGATTGCAAAATAATGTTTCCCCAACAGTTGCATTGACCTTATCTGTTTCGGGCTTCCATGTGAGCCAATTTCTCGACGTGACCCGTTAACAGGTGACCTAATTTAGGTCCAACTACCTTACTAACAATCAAGGTTCTACATAGCGGCCCGTTAACAACTTTGTTTGTTAACCAGGCTTTGATACCACTGTTAGGTATCCAAGGAGGGGGTAATACCGAGGAGATTTTCAACAATGGGGGTAAACCAACAACTATATAAGTGAATACGACTCCACTTCTTACCCAAAACCTTAAGGCTACGAGTTTGTGTGTCTTTCTCCCTTATATACTATTCAACATTCCCATTTCTACCCAATGTGGGATTTCAACTCACCTTGAACTCTAACAATCTCCCCCTCAAGCGTGAGTTTTTTCCACATTGGCATACACTCCCCCTCCAGCGGAAGCATCACGAGTAAACCCCATGTCAGGAAGACTTTCGATACAAGGATCCACCTTAACTTAGGAAATCCCTCACCTACTCCTCGTGGGCCGGATGAACCTGGCTCTAATACCACTGTTAGGTATCCAAGGATACATGAATCTACCATACCTATTATTTTTTATCCTCCTATTTCTAGGTCTACTAATTTATCTAGTTCCATTAGAAACTCTACCAAACTCCACCATCATACCTCAATGACTACCATTGTAACCTTATTAAGTATGCTCCTTCACCTAGCCAAATAACAAGTATCATATATCCAATCATCTATCTTACCAACATCTTTCCTAAACTACAAAATCTTCATTTGTAACATTTCAATCTCACTTGAACTAACTACTTATAAGGAGACAAACAATTTCACCCCTTTGATGTGAATAAAACTTGAGTTGTTATTGTTTTATCCTTTAGAAAATAACTTATTAGTTCTTTCTGGATTTTCAAAACTAAATTTCAAGTTAGTGGTATTATGAAAAGATATAAAGCTAGATTGGTGGCTAGAGAATTCACTTAAGTATATAAGCTTGATTATCTTGAGAATTTTAAACCTGCAGTTAAGATAACTTTCATCATATTTCTTTTATATTTAGATGATGCTAAATAATGGCACTTTAAACATTTAGATGTCAACCAACTTTTTTACATAGAGATTTAGATGAGGAATTTTGCATGCAACCTTCTCCTAAACTTAATGTTTCCTCTCTCAATCACGTTTGTAAGTTACAAAAATTCTTATATGGTCTAGTTTTGTCAAGTTTTAATATAGTCTAGTTTCACAAAATCTATGTTGATTATTCCCTCTTCATCAAACATACTAGTAAAGGATTCCTTACAATTCTCACCTATGTTGATTATTTTCTAAGGTAAAACAACTTTTATGTATAAATTTTGGCATAAAAAATCTTGATGATTTGAAATACTTCTTTGGTTTAGAAGTTGCAAGATCAAATGAGGGAATTATTATGTTTCAAAGGAAATAGTCCTTGATTAATTATTGGAAGACACAAGGCTCTTGACTACTAAGCCTTGCAACACTCCTTGGAGCATACCTCCCAACCTCACAAGAATGGAACTTCTCTATCTAAAGTTATCACTTATAAAAAACTATTGGAAGGTTTCTTTACCTCACACATACTAAATATGATATCACATATGTTGTTAATTCTATTCGTTAGTTCTTGGATTCTCCAACTATAAAATATTATTGTCTTATGAATCCTCAAATACATAAAAATTTTCCTTGTATAAGGATTATTCTTCTCTACCACAAATGACCTAGAAGTGTCAAGTTTCATTAATTTTGAAAAGAGATTATGCATTGATCCTATTTTATATATTTTTTTTCTTGAAAACTCTATTATTTCATGCAAAAAATAATTCATAATAGCAAGGTTATCATGTTAAGCTGATTATAAGATTATGGCTCTTGCTTCACGTAAGGTTAATGACTTCTTCAAATTCTCCTAGTTATTAATCTATCTTCTACAACTCTTATATTTTTTAATGTGACGATAAATTAAGTATTGATATTGCTTCTAATCTTATATTTTATAAAACAAATTAAATATATTAAAATAAATTATCATACCGTGATAGACAAACATCATTTACTTATCACAAATACAAATCAAATTATAAATATCTTCATGAGACCTCTTCCCATAAGAGCGTTCTCTTTTTTTTTTTTCAATCTAAATTTGGAATGTTTAACATACATCTTCCAACTTAAAGGAATGATAGAGTTGGTTAATTATGCCATTAATATATATATATATATATATATATTATGAATTTTATTTCTTCTTATAAATTCTTGTACTTTTTTTCCCTTAACTTTTTATATTACTCTTTTCACAATAATAATAAAGAATAACATCTCTAACAATTCTCTTTTCTCCTTTTACGACTTTAAATGTTACATGCACAATAAATAAAATGATTAAAATGGAGAAATACATATAAATATCTATTTTATCTTTTTAGGAGATCAGAATCCGATCTTATCGATTCGTAGTTTTATTGTGCTTCAAATTCAAGAAACGAGAGTTTTGTATCTTTCTAGATTGGAATCCGACATTACCAATCAGTAGCTGTTCTTAAGTGAAATCAGAATCTAACCTTATTGATTGAGGATTGCATTATCTCTTAAAGATATGATAGTATTCTAATCCCTCAATATTCTAATTCACATTTGAATTGTTATGATACTATCCAAGATCCCAAGGTGCCCAATTAAACACAATGTGAAAAATCAATCCCAAAACATGGAGGGTGAAAATAGTTAACCAAAAAAACTCACGAAAAAATAGAAATAATAATGATAATGTTCAACGCACACGTATACCGGCATTCCTTAAAACACAAACATTTGTGTGACACCCATAAATTATTCCGCACATCATATTTTCATTCAGCGCACACCATTAAGCATAAGTATGATGTGTTCAGTTAAATTTTTTATATAAATCACTTCTTTCATCTTTGATTTTGCTAAGCGTTTGTTGAGCGCAAATATGATATGTTCAGCGATTTATGATGCGTTCAGCGATTTATGGGTGTCACGCAAATTTTCTAAAAATGTAGGTATATATGTATCATCACTCAAATAACAGTTTCAATTATGTGAATTAAGTATATAAAAAGTGATTATAGAATTTAATTTATTCTTAAAATTGATTTAATGTAAAATTTATTTTTTATTTATATATTATAATAAGATCTCTTGAACATAGTCGGATTGATCAAGAACATCAACCAAATTTAATAAAAAATTTTATTGTTACGTATACATTTAAATTTACTATACAAGTGAATAAGCTTATTTTAAAATATATATATATATATATTAAATTATGCACCAATTAATTATATTTTTATAATTTTAATATATTTGTAAAAGTGCTAATGATATACATAAACTTACTATAGATGAATATCGTTTGTCTATTTAGAAACCAAGTCGTTGTTTGTGGCAGACCATTGAACATATATTATCAATCAATAATTCACCGAGTCGGACAAAGGTTGAATAATAATGGCAATCATTACACTGCCATTGTTTTCAAAGATTTGGCATCAAGTCAATATCACCATGAACAAAAGTTCCCTTTACTTTCTTTTTCTACAATAACGTATAAGCTGTGGGAGATTGGAACTTATCAATATTGCTTTCACAAAATATATTCAATATACATTATAGTTTCTTTATGAAGATTTCTAAAAGATATAACTATTCTTATTTCCATAGGAACTTATGAAAAAAATTTTAATGAATGGTTAAAAAGAAGGTTCCAAGAAATTACCTTTTAATATATTTTTTTAATTTTACTTATCTTGTGATGTGCATTGGTCTTCTCATCCTTTGTTTTTTTCTAGAAGAAATTGTTTAAATTAATTGAATATTTTTTTCATTTTTTTTATTTTACTAAAATTTAGTGTAATTAGAAAAAAAATTATTATTTTTGTTTTATTTTACCTAAAAAATATTTTTCTTTTCTAAATTTTATTTTCAATTAATTAAAGAAAAACTGATATTGCCTTTCTTGTTGGGTCAATAATTAGCTTTTTTTTTTTTTACTGTTTATTTTTCTTCATCAAATTTCTTTGAACATTTAAACATCTTTTGAAAAAAAAAATACTATATACATCCCGATTTTACCAATACATCATTTTTTTATTTATTTTTTTCCAATTTTTTTTCTCGTTCACCCCTCGCAACAGCCATTCTCAACGTACCCTGTTGGCTCATACAATGATCACCAAATCTTCAAAACCATTTTCGTTTTACTTCAAGGTTATCCAATTTTCTAAATTATTTTCACATTGTGAAAATTACTTTTACAATTAAACAAAATTTCTTATTATCTAAATCAAATTGGATTAGTTTGATTGTTTATAAATACTTTTAAAATAGACAAGAAAAAGAACTGAAAATTGATAGAGGGAATTTATATAATAAAATAATTGAAGTAAGGAGAAAAAGTAAGAACGATCAATGACAAAGATTATAAAACAAAATTGACATACAGGGACTGTAGTAATAATGTGAAAAATATAAAGTTAAATTATTTTTTAATATGTTTATTCTTTTAAAAATTGAGTTTAATAAAATGGAATACTCAATTATTCAGTAGACTAGTTGATCGAATTTTACTTGATATTGGTCGAATTTTATTAAGTAGACTTATTGGCGCAGCTTTATTCAATTAGTTGATAACTAAGTTGATCAAGCCCCACTCAACAACTCGATGGAGACTTCAAGTCAAGCTTTACTTGGCAAACTTAGCAACTCGACACTAGAGAAGATCACTTATCCAGTGACAACTTAGTCACATGTATAGACAATTAACGTAAGAGATGAGAAGTTTATCTTGTATCAGATGGATAAGGATAATTAATGTAAGAGATAAGAGGATAAAAATATATTTTTTATGACATCATTTAGGCAATAAAAATAAATAAAAAAGTTAGGATTTTCACTACCTATAAAAGGAGAAGAGCAATGAAGAAAGAGAAGCAAGGAGTAGAGGAGAGAAACAAAGTTCGCTTGAGTACAGAGCCGACCAAAACTAAGCTTGTGCATTGGCTGACCAAGCTTGAGAATTAAAGAAGGGACACTCGAGAAGAAGAGAAATCAAGTAAGGGAAAGTCATGTTTCAATTAATCATACTCAGAATTAATATTTGTATTGGTCGGGTTGTGTCCTAAGGCGAGCTTAATTGTACGAGGGGGTTATGCTTTCAAATAATAATACTCAACAAGCTTAGTCAAACACTCGGTTAGCTTGATTGAGTTTGATATTGTTGGGAAGTTATGCTTTCAAATAATAATATTATGTTGGCTAAGCTCTATGATTGGTCGAGTTTGGTTGTAGGGGAAATTATTTTTTCAAATAATTATAATTGAAATCAATTTTTTATTGGCCAAGTTGATCTTTATCTCGATCTTGGTTGTATAGGAAGATTATACTTTCAAATAATAATATCTAGAATAAATATTTTATTGTTGGTCGAGCTTATCTCTGTGATTGGTTGAGTTTGGTTGTAAGGAAAAAATATGTTTTCAAATAATATATTGGGTGAGCTTTGTGATGGGTAAGCTATGTGTGGCCGAACAGTGTGTTATTAGCCTAGCTAAGTCTTATGGTTGACTTGTTAAGTATTGGTTGAGTTAATGAACTATTTCATGTTGAGTGTTTATGATTAATGTGTATGTTGTACTTGGCCAACATGTTGGGATATTGGTTGAGTTAAGTTGTAAAGGTTAATACTCGTGATTAGGATGTATTATGGTTGAGTTGATCTCTAAGGGTTAATACTCATGATCAACATGTCTTGTGGTTGAACTAAGTTGTAAGGATTATTACCCGTAATCAGCATGTGTTATGGTTGAGTTGAGTTGTAAGGGTTAATATTCGTTAACAACATATGTTGTGACCGAGCTGAGGTGTAAGGGTTAATACCCTTGATTAACATTGTGTTAATTTTCGAGTTAAGTTATAAGGGTTGATACCTAATATCAACATTGTGTTATGGTCGAGCTATGAGTTGTTGATCGGGTTGTGTTTTATTGGGTGAATTGTGTGTTGTTGGTCGATTTTTTTTTTTTTGGCTGAGTAGTGTACCATTAGTCAAGCTTTGTGTTGTTGGCTCAGTTGTGCGTTATTAGTTGTCTATTATTGGTTGAGCTGAGTCGTAAGGGTTTATACCAAGAATCAACTATGATTCTATGATTTCATAATACCCCGGATGGTACAAGTATGTGTAACACCCTTAATTTTGAATGTATTTTATTTGTGTGTGATATTTAAAATTAATAGAAATTATTATTATTATTAGTTTAAAAGAAAATAAATATATATATATATAATAAAAAAAATCAAAAATTTGAACCGCCTTAGATTTTATTATATATATATATATATATATATATATAAAAGCCATCGTCTTCTCTCTTCTTCACTCCATTTCTTTGATTCTCTCTACCTCACCAAATTTCTTCTTTAAATCTCAAAATCTTGCTTTGATTCTCTGTTTCTTCCCAAATTGAGGTAATGTTACTCAAATCTTACCTTCCAATTTCATTTTTACTGTTTGAAATCTTAGATTAACGGTAAATTCTATTGATTTAGGAGGATTGAGTTAGAAAATCAAAGTTTCTCTATTTTTGGACCATTTGAAGAATTTAAAGGTAAGGTGAGTTTATTCCTTACTCTAATATGTAATGTATGATGTTTCATGGATTGTTTATTGTTTGTATGTGTTTGATTTTGAAAATGGATGATTAAATCACTGAAAACCGAGAAATTTTTACACTACACTGTACAAATCCGCTCAGCGAATTGAAATCCGCTAAAGCGCATTGAAGAAAACTCGTCACTTGACGAATCCGTTTAGCGCAAGCAAAATCCACCCAGCGCACAAAAAAAAAAAAATCGCTCAGCAAAGGATCCGCTGAGTACCCAAAAAAAAATTACTATTTGCACTCCCGTTTTTCTATTTGTACCTGTTTTTACTATTTGCACCCCAAAGTGATTTTCTTTTATTGTTAAGTGATAATTAAAGATGATAAGTTGGAACTAACTACCTGGAGTGTAGGAAAGTTGTGAGATTTGGACAGTAAGGTCCTTCCAAGTTGAATTCCGTATGGATGAGTCACAAAGATACACTGTGGTGTAGTTCAAGAAGGTTAAATAACCTGGGGGAAATGAAGGGTGGTGAAGTGGCCCAACCATCAATGTGCACTATGTGTTTGGGGACTGTCACAAGCCTCGCACTTCGTTCCCGATTGAATCGTTAACTATGCTTTTTGCCAAAGGGGCTTGTGCGCACATGTTATATCCATGTAATGTAGTGCTAACCGGCAGTTATCCACACCGGCAGTTATCTACATCGGCGTAAGGCTAACACCATCTGGGTGGTGAGGTTGGCAGCGTTTAGAGGGCCCAAAATAATAGTGGAAATTGTGAGCTATGATGGAAGGGAAAGATGAAGAGACTGACCATCTAAAATTTAGATTAAATTAATATTAATTCTTGCTTGCATGCTTACTATCTGCTTGATTGACTGATTGATTTCATGATTGATTGATTCAAATTATTTATGTTGAATGAAACTGATTGAATTTACCTTATATGTTTTATATTTTGTTATCCTTTTATTTTATTCAATGAATACATTGAGATTATGAATAGGAAGAGACTCACCCTTATTCCCAACATTTATAGGACAAAACGATGACCACCCAACCTCGTAGAGTTAGAATAGTAGAAGTACAATATAATTATAGTTATAATGAGCTATTTAGAAAATACCAACAAGTAGGTTTTTATAAATATGTATTAACCCCTGGAGTAGACAAACCTGATTCAGTCATCACAGTAGACGCACAAGCATTATATAGCGTGCCATTTTGCATTGAGGGTAATAGAAGGATAAATCACATGTATAATTATGATATATATAGAGGTACTGTACGACCCCCTAGACCCCTGCATTACCAGTTCCAGTTCCACGACCATGATGCCACCGGTTTACCGACGAGGGTGATTGGAGGAAGGATGACAACAGTAGAGGTCACAGCTGATGAGGGAGATATCTCACTATCAGACCTCTCATCCGACGAGATGGAAGCCTTTGAGGCTTTATATGAATATGAAAATGAAGACCTCTCCCTAGATATGATAGATGTTAGATAGTTTAATGGAAACCTGCTTAATGGGACTATAAATGTGACACTTTTGGTTTAAAATGTTTTACCCATCACTTTTGTATTGTAAATGTTATATTATGGTTCCTAGAACAGGCAGTTATATGAAACATATAAATGCATATATTATTGTAAATTATCATCTTCTTTTGTTTTCTTCCTTTATGTTCGTGCAGGTATAAAAATATTTATAATGTTATAATTTCAAATTTGAAAAAAAAAATTGCGAAAATTTCACATATTGAAATAAAAATGTTTTCTAAATTATGAGCGTCACATTTAGTGGTATTAGAGCAATTCGTCCTATTAAGCCTGGGGTATGGGATATGTTTGTTTGCATTGTGTGTGTTCCTATATTCTTGTGAAGAATAAGAATACAGGAAGATTGTTTTGCTTGTATAACCTACTTTGAAGTTCTAAGTAGGGAGATAAATAATGTAGTTTTTGGTAGCATTTGTTTCCTGATTATAGATATTTTGAATACTATGATTCTTTATGAAACTAATGTACTAGTTTTAGGGAATCATGACTACTAGAAATAATAGTGGGACCAACTATCTCTTGGCACGTATGACTCAAACCTTGAAAACTCTTGTCCAGGGTCGTGAATCTGAACTAGTGGAATACCGAGGTTTGACCTCGTTTACGAAGCATCATCATCCCAAGTTTGAGGGTGGATTTAATCCCAAGGGAGCACAACAATGGATTGCTAACTTGGAAAAGATCTTTACTGCGATGGGTTGTTACGAAAATCACAAGGTAACTTATGCTGTCTATATGCTATCTGGAGAGGTAGAAGACTGGTGGAAGTTTGTCAGTCAAACACTACAAAATGAACGAGGATATATTGCTTGGGAGCAATTCAAGACAAAATTTATGGGGAACTACTTTCCAAAAGATTTGAGGAAGCAGAAAGCTAGAGAATTTTTAGAACTCAAGCAGGGAAGCATGACAGTAGGAGAATACACTGCAAAGTTCCACAAGTTGATGAAGTTCTGGCCATATTACCGCCAAGAAGGAAGTGGCGAAGACTTGTCTACTCAATTTGAGAACGGTCTGAGATCGGATATCAGAATAGCAATGAGTGTATTCCAACTCACCGACCTTCCCACTTTGGTGAGTAAGTGCCAAGTTTATGAAACCAGTTTAAAGAGCAAGGAAGTAGATGCTTGAGCTGGAGGGCCAGCAAGATTTAACAGGAGTTTCCGTGGGCACAACAACAAGCCTTATCAGTGTCCAAACCAAGTCCAAAGGAACGTGCCGAATCGTAACGTTAATTTTACACAGAGCTCGTTGCGATGCTTTAAATGTGGAGGAACTCACATGTTGAGAGATTGCCCCAGGGCAGTCGTCACATGTGATTATTGCGGAAAGTCTGGTCACATCGCTAGCAATTACTGGACAGCGCAACAACAAGCCAATAGTGCAAGGAGAGCTGAGCCAATCCCTAAGGACAATAAGGGGGCAAAATCCAAAGTTCAAGGAAAGATATTTGCCATGAGTGGATCCGAAGCTTATGCATCAGAAGACTTGATTCGAGGTACAAGTATTATTAAAGATAGAGTTATCGATGTTTTATATGACTTGGGTGCTACTCATTCCTTCATATCTCTTGATTGTGTAAAATGCCTTGAATTGCCTATGTCATCTCTGCCATATAGTGTTATGGTATCCACTCCCACCAATAACTCAATTGTGACTTCTTCTGCATGTTTGGATTGTTCTATAATAGTCAATGGGAGAACATTCCGTATAGATTTGATTTGTTTGCCTCTTTCTCATCTAGACGTTATTTTGGGGATGGATTGGTTAGTATCCAACCATGTTCTTCTTGATTGTAAGAACAAGACCGTATATCTAGGCACATGAACCCAAGAATCTTTTAAACCCAGTAATGTGGGTGAAGTAGGAAAGAAGTGTAGTGCTAAGGCTTTCATGGTCTTATTCTCTTCTACAGTTGAAGAATCTCCACGCATAGAAGACATACCAGTAGTAAATGATTACACCGAAATATTCCCAGAAGACATATCAGAGTTACCACCAGAACGGGAAATTGAATTTAACATAGACCTCGTACCTGGAGCCAATCCCATATCAATTGCACTGTACCACATGTCGCCTGTGGAATTGGCAGAAGTACGGAGACAAGTGGAGGAATTGCTACAGAAACAGTTTGTGAGACCAAGTGCCTCACCTTGGGGAGCACCAGTACTGTTGGTTAAGAAGAAAGATGGGAGCATGAGGATATGTATCGACTACCGGCAGCTAAATAAAGTTACCATCAAGAATAAATATTTGTTGCCTAGGATAGATGATCTCATGGATCAGTTGAGAGGGGCAATAATCTTTTCAAAGATCGACTTGCGATCTAATTACCATCAAATTAGGGTGAGGAAGGAAGATATTCCAAAGACGACATTCAGAACTCGTTATGGTCATTATGAGTATTTAGTTATGCCTTTTGGTGTGACTAATGCTCCTGCAGTATTTATGGACTACATGAATCGCATCTTTTACCAGTATTTGGACAAGTTTGTGGTGGTATTTGTTGATGATATTTTGATTTATTCAAGAACCCAGAAGAACATGCTAAGCATTTGAGGATCGTGTTGCAAACCTTAAAGGAAAGGCAGTTATATGCCAAGTTTTTGAAGTGCGAATTCTGGTTGAGTCAAGTACAATTTTTGAGGCACGTGATGTCAGGTGAAGGAATTATGATGGACCCCACTAAAGTGGAAGCAGTAACTCACTAGGAGAGGCCTACAACTCGCACAGAAGTTCGAAGTTTCTTGGGATTAGCTGGGTATTATAGAAATTTTATTAAAGGATTTTCTAAGTTAGCATTATCGCTAACTAAGTTGACCAGAAAGGGACAAGCTTTTAGTTGGGATGAAAGATGTGAAGTTAGTTTCCAAGAGTTGAAGAGAAGATTGATAACTGCTTCTGTTCTAATATTGTCAGACTCTGAGAAAAAGTTTGATGTTTATTGTGATGCGTCAAAGCAAGGTTTAGGATGTGTCCTTATGCAAGACCGAAGAGTAGTTGCATAAGCCTCGAGACAATTGAGACAACACGAGGTAAACTATCTAACACACGACTTGGAGTTAGCTACAGTCGTCTTTGCTCTCAAAATTTGGAGACACTACCTTTATGGGGCGAGATTTGAAGTTTATAGCGACCACAAAAGTTTAAAGTATTTGTTCGATCAAAAAGAGTTGAATATGCAGCAAAGGAGGTGGATAGAATTTTTAAAAGACTATGACTTCGAGCTATCTTACCATCCCGAAAAAGCGAACGTGGTTGTTGATGCATTGAGTAGGAAATCGCTTCATATTTCAACCATGATGGTGAAGGAGCTACAATTGATAGAGGAATTCAGGAACCTGAATTTGGCTGTGGAAGTACGTCCTAAGAGTTTGTATCTAGGAACCTTGAAGATCTTCAATGATTTCCTTGTACAAGTTAGAGATGCGCAGCAAAGTGATCAGTATTTGCAAGATATGATACGACAAAGAGATGAAGGTAAAAATGTAGAATTTCATTGTGATGTTAATGGCGTGATCAAGTTCAAGGATAGAGTGTGCATTCCTAAAGACGAAAGTATGAAGCAGATGATACTAGAAGAAGCACACAAGACCAAGTTAAGTTTCCACCCTGGAGCAACAAAGATGTATCAAGACTTAAAGAAGAATTTTTGGTGGTATGGGACGAAGAAAGATGTGGCCGAATACGTTTCAAAATGCTTAACATGTCGAAAGTCTAAAGCTGAGCACCAAGGTATGCTAAGGAAACTTTAGCCTTTGGAAATCCCAAAATGGAAATGGGATAGTATTTCAATGGATTTCGTATCAAATTTACCACGAACAAGATTAAATTACGATGCAATATGGGTGATCGTTGATCGGTTGACGAAGACTGCTCATTTTCTTCCAATCAACATGAAATATAAATTGGAGAAACTTACAGACTTATACATTAAAGAAATCGTTAGACTACACGGAGTTCCTACAAGTATAGTGTCAAACCAAGATCTGAGGTTTACTTCAAAGTTTTGGGGGAGCTTACAGAACACATTAGGGACTAAGTTGAAGCTGAGTTCATCCTATCATCCACAGACGGACGGGCAAACAGAGCGAACAATCCAATCTTTGGAGGACTTATTACGTGCTTGCGTGATGGAGCAGTAGGGAACGTGGGACGAATGTCTACCATTGGTAGAATTTACTTATAATAATAGCTTTCACACTAGTATAGGAATAGCGCCATACGAAGCCTTGTAGGAAGAAAGTGCAGAACTCCCTTACCTTGGTACGAAACTAGAGAAACACTCTTATTGGCCCCAGACGTGTTGTAGAAACATAACGAGCAAGTCAGAATGATAAGAGAG
The DNA here is from genome assembly GCA_016859785.1 of Macrotyloma uniflorum. Taxonomy (NCBI): domain Eukaryota; kingdom Viridiplantae; phylum Streptophyta; class Magnoliopsida; order Fabales; family Fabaceae; genus Macrotyloma; species Macrotyloma uniflorum. Next base: position 1,058,829 of record BDMB01000047.1, read on the forward strand.
AAGATTAAGATTTCTCAAAATAGACAGAAGAGCTATTACGACAAGCGAAGGAAGCCGTTAGAATTTCAGGATGACGATCACGTTTTCTTAAAGGTTTCACTCGTCACAGGAGTCGGAAGAGCTTTGAAGTCCAGGAAGTTGTTGCCAAAATTTGTCAGACCTTTTGAAGTCTTGAAGCGAATTGGTCTTGTTGTCTACCAAATTGCCTTACCACCTAATCTATCCAATCTACATCCAATCTTTCATGTTTCTCAACTTTGGACCGTTTGAAGAATTTAAAGGTAAGGGGAGTTTATTCCTTACTCTAATCTGCAATGTATGATGTTTCATGGATTGTTTGTTGTTTGTATGTGTTTGATTTTGAAAATGGATGATTAAATCACTGAAAACCGAGAAATTTTTACGCTGCACTGTAAAAATCCGCTCAGCGCATTGAAATCCGCTGAGCGCATTAAAATCCGCTGAGTGCATTCAAGAACACTCGTCACTAGAGCGAATTCGCTCAGCGCAGGTAAAATCCGCTCAACGCACACACAAAAATTACTATTCACACCCCCTGTTTTTACTATTTGCACCCGAAAGTTATTTTCTTTTATTGTTAAGTGATAATTAAAGATGATAAGTTGGAACTAACTACTTGGAGGGTAGGAAAGTTGTGAAATTTGGACAGTAAGGTCCTTCCAAGTTGAATTCCGTGTGGATGAGTCATAGACATACACTGGGGTGTATTTTAGGAACGTTAAATAACCTAGGGGAAATGAAGGGTGGTGAAGTGGTCCAACCATCAATGTGCACGATGTGTTTGGGGACTGTCACAAGCCTCGCACTTCGTTCCCAACTGAATCGCTGACTATGTTTTTTGCCAAAGGGACTTGTCCGCACACGTTGTATTCGTGTAGTGTAGTGCTAACTGGCAGCTATCTACACCGGCGTAAGGCCAACACCATCTAGGTGGTGAGGTTGGCAACGTTTAGGGGGCCCAAAATAATAGTGGAAATAGTGAGATATGATGGAAGGGAAAGATGAAGAGACTGACCATCTAAAATTTATATTAGATTAATATTAATTCATGCTTGCATGCTTACTATCTGCTTGATTGACTGATTGATTTCTTGATTCAAATTCTTTATGTTGAATGAAACTGATTGAATTTACCTTATCTATTTTATATTTTTTTATCCTTTTATTTTATTCAATGAGTACATTGAGATTATGAATAGGTAGAGACTCACCCTTTTACGCAACATTTTCAGGACAAAACGATGACCACCCAACCTCGTAGAGTTAGAATAGTAGACGTACATTATAATTATAGTTATAATAAGCTATTTAGAGAATATCAGCAAGTAGGTTTTTATAAATATGTATCAACCCCTGGAGTAGACGGACCAGATTCAGTCATCACAGTAGACGCACGAGCATCATATAGCGTGTCATTTTGCATTGAGGGTAATAGAAGGATAAATCACATGTATAATTATGATATATATAGAGGTACTGTACGACTCCCTAGACCCCTGCGTTACCAGTTCTAGTTCCACGACCATGATGCCACCGGTTTACCAACGAGGGTGACTGGAGGAAGGATGACAGCAATAGAGGTCACAACTAATGAGGGAGATATCTCACTGTCAGACCTCTTATCCGACGAGATGAAAGCCTTTAAGGCTTTATATGAATATGAAAATGAAGACCTCTCTCCCTAGATATGATAGATGTTAGATAGTTTAATGGAAACCTACTTGATGGGACTATAAATGTGACACTTTTGGTTTAAAATGTTTTGCCCATCACTTTTGTATTATAAATGTTATATTATAGTTCCTGGAATAGATAGTTATATGAAACATCTATGTAACACCCTTAATTTTTGAATGTGTATTTTATTTTGTGTGTTATATTTAAAATTAATAGACATTATTTTTATTATAATTATTATTATTTTTAAAAGGAAAATAAATATTAATATAATAATAATATATATTTTAAAAAAAAATTCACTCAGCGGAGTTGATCGTTGACTTCTACTGAGCGCACAAAAAAATTACTATTTGCACCCCCTATTTTTACTATTTGCACCTCCCCTGTTTTTACTATTTGTACCCCTATTTTCTATTGTACCCTATTTTGTTATTTGCACCCCGATGTGATTGTCTTTTATGATTAAGTGATATCTGGAGATGATAAGTTGAAACTAATCACCTAGAGGGTACGAAAGTTGTAAGATTTGGACAATAAGATCCCTTTCAAATTGAATTCTGTGTGGATTAGTCACAGAGATACATTGGGGTGTAGTTTAGAAAGGTTCAATAACCTGGGTGAACTAAAGGGTGGTGAAGTGGCTCAACCATCGATGTGTACGATGTGCTTGGGGACTGTCACAGGCCTCGCACTTCGTTCCCGACTGAATCGCTGACTATGCTTTTTGTCAAAGGGGCTTGTGCGCACACGTTGTATCCGTGTAGCGTAGTGCTAATCGGCAACTATCCACACCGGCGTAAGGCCAACATTATCTGGGTGGTGAGGTTGGCAACATTTAGGGGCCCAAAATAGTAGTGGAAATGGTGAGATGTGTTGGAAGGGAAGGACGAAGAGAATAATATATAAAATTCATATTAGATTAATATTAATTCCTGCTTGTATGCTTAGTATCTGATTGATTTACTGATTGATTGATTGATTGGGTCAAAATTTTTCATGTTGAATGAAACTGATTGAGTTTATCTTATTTGTGTTATATTTTGTTACCCTTTATTTCATTGAGTACATTAAGATTATGAATAGGAATAGACTCACCCTTATATCCAACATTTCAGGGCAAAACAATGACCACCCAACCCCGCAGAATTAGAATAGTAGACGTACAGTATAATTATAGATATAATGAGCTATTTAGAGAATACCAACAAGTAGGTTTTTATAAATATGTATTAACCCCTAGGATAGACGGACCAGATTCAGTCATCATTGTGGACGCTCATGCATCGTATAGCGTGCCATTTTGTATGGAAGGTAATAGGAGAATCACTCACATGTATAATTATGACATATATAGAGGTACTGTACGACCCCCTAGACCCCTGCGTTACCAGTTCCAGTTTCTTGACCATGATGCTACCGGGATGCCGACGAGGCTGACTGGAGGGAGGACGACATCTGTGGAGGTCATAGTTGATGAGGGAGACATCTCACTGTCTGATCTCTCATCCGACGAAATGGAGGCCTTTGAGGCTTTATATGAAGCTGAGAATGAAGGCTTCTCCCCATAGATATGATAGATGTGTGATAGTTTAATAGGAACCTGCTTGATGGGACTATATTTGTGACACTTTTGGTTTTAAATGTTTTACCCATCATTTTTAAGTTGTAAATGTTATATTATGGTTCCTAGAACAGATAATTATATGAAATATATATAAATGCATATATTATTGTAAATTATCATTTTCTTTTATTTTTCTTCCTTTTCTATTTGTGCAGGTATAAAAATATTTATAATATTATAATTTCAATTTCGAAAAAAAAAATTGTGAAAATTTCACATATTCAAATAAAAATGTTTTCTAAATGTGACGCTCATAATTTAGAAAACATTTTTATTTGAATATGTGAAATTTTCGCAAATTTTTTTTTTCAAATTGAAATTATAACATTATAAATAATTTTATACATGCACAAACATAAAGGAAGAAAACAAAAGAAGATGATAATTTACAAATAATATATGCATTTATATGTTTCATATAGCTATCTGTTTCAGGAACCATAATATAACATTTACAATACAAAAGTGATGGGTTAAACATTTGAAACCAAAAGTGTCACATATATAGTCCCATCAAGCAGGTTCCCCTTAAACTATCTAGCATCTATCATATCTGGGGAGAGAGGTCTTCATCTTCATCTTCATATAAAGCCTCAAAGGCTTCCATCTCGTCGGATGAGAGTCTTACAGTGAAATATCTCCCTCATCAACTGCGACTTCTACTGTTGTCATCCTTCCTCTAATCACCCTCATCGGTAAACCGGTGGCATCATGGTCGTGGAATTGGAACTGGTAACGCAGAGGTCTAGGGGGTCGTACAGTACCTTTATATATATCATAATTATACATGTGATTTATCCTTCTATTACCCTCAATTCAAAATGGCACACTATATGATGCCCGTGCGTCTATTGTAATTACTGAATCTGATCCGTCTATTCCAGGGGTTAATACATATTTATAAAAACCTACTTGTTGGTATTCTCTAAATAGCTCGTTATAACTATAATTATATTGTACGTCTACTATTCTAACTCTACAAGGTTGGGTGGTCATCGTTTTGTCCTGAAAATGTTGGGTATAAGGGTGAGTCTCTTCCTATTCATAATCTCAATGTATACAATGAAATAAAAGGATAATAGAATATAAAACAGGTAGAGTAAATTCAATCAATTTCATCAATATAAAAATCTCAGTCAATCAATCACTCAATCAATCAATCAATAGTCACTAAACATGCAAGTAAGAGTTAATATTAATATAATATAAATTATAGGTAGTCTGTCTTCATCTTTCACTCTCATCATATCTCACAATTTCCACTACGATATCGGGTCCCCTAAACGCTGCCAACCTCACCACCCAGATGATGTTGGCCTTTCGCCGGTGTGGATAGCTACTAGTTAGCACTACGCTACACGGATACAACGTGTGCGCACAAGCCCCTTCGGCAAAAAGCATAATCAATGATTCAGTCGGGAACGAAGTGCGAGGCTTGTGATAGTCCCCAAGCACATCGTGCACATCGATGGCTGGGCCACTTCACCACCCTTCATTTCTTCCAGGTTATCGAACCTTCCTGAATTACACCCTAATGTATCTTTGTGACTCATCCACACAGAATTCAACTTGAAAAGACATTATTGTCCAAATCTCACAACTTTCCTACCCTCTAGGTAGTTAGTTCCAACTTATCATCTTCAACTATCACTTAATAATAAAAGAAAATTACTTTGGGGCTGCAAATAGTAAAAAGAGGTGCAAATAGTAAAAACAGGAGGTGTGAATAGTAATTTAAAATTTCTTTCTTTCTTTTTTTCTTTTTTTTTTTGCGCTCAGCAGAGGTCAAATCTGCTGAGCGAATTTCCTTTTTTTCTTTTTAATTTTTTTTTATGCGCTGAGCGGATTCGCTCTAGTGATGAGTGTTCTTCAATGCGCTCAGCGGAATTCAAATCCCCTAAGTGGATTTTTACATAAAAGTGCAGAATTCACGATTTTCATTGATTTAATCATCCATTTTCAAAATCAAATACATACAAACAACAATCAATCCATAAAACATCATATGTTGCATATTAGAGTAAAAAATAAAGTCCCCTTACCTTTAAATTCTTCAAACGGTCCAAAAATATAGAAACTTTGATTTTCTAACTCAATCCTCCTAAATCAATAAAATTTACCATTAATCTAAGATTTCAAACAGTAAAAATGAAATTGGAAGCTAAAATTTGAGTAGCATTACCTCAATTTGGAAAGAAATGTGAAAATGGGGGTAGAATTTGAAGAAGAAAAGCTTATGAGAGTAGAGGAGAAGAAGAAGAAGTACTGTGCGTGTGCAGAGAAAAGGAAACGAAGGCAGTTTCCTTTTGATTTATATATATATATATATATATATATATATATTCCTTCAAACTACTAATAATAATAATAAAAATAATTTTTATTAATTTTAAATATCACACACAAATAAAATAATACACATTCAGAAATTAAGGGTGTTACAACTCTCCCACCCTTTTAGGAATTTCGTCCCCGAAATTCGCTAGTTTTGGAAAAGGAAAGGGTACAACGCTCTCATTTTATCTTCAGGTTCCCACATAGCATCTCCCTCATTGTTTGGACTCCAAATCACCTTTACTAAAGAAATAGTTTTGTCGCGTAGTTGTTTGATCCTCTAGTTTGCAATCTTCACCGGAAGCACATCATAAGATAGATTTTCTCGAACTTGAATAGGGTCAAGTTCGATCACATGAGACGGGTCAAAGACGTATTTCCTAATTTGAGAAACATGAAAGACTGGATGTAGGATGGATAGATTAGGTGGTAAAGTAATCTAGTAGGCAATAGGACCAATTCGTTTCAAGACTTCAAAAGGTCCGACAAATTTTGGTGATAGCTTTCTAGACTTCAACGATCTTCCGACTCTAGTGATTGGTGAAACCTTTAAGAAAACGTGATCGCCTACCTGAAATTCTAACGACTTCCTTCGCTTGTCGTAATAGCTCTTCTGTCTATTTTGAGAAACCTTAATCTTCTCTCTTATCATTCTGACTTGCTCATTATGTTTCTGCAACACGTCCGGGGCCAATAAGAGTGTTTCTCCAGTTTCGTACCACCATAAGGGAGTTTTGCACTTCCTTCCATACAAATCTTCGTATGGCGCCATTCGTATACTAACGTGAAAGCTATTATTATAAGTAAATTCTACCAACGGTAGACATTCATCCCACATTCTCTGCTGCTCCATCACGCAAGCACGGAATAAGTCCTCCAAGGATTGAATTGTCCGCTCTGTCTGCCTGTCCGTTTATGGATGATAAGATGAGCTCAACTTCAACTTAGTTCCTAACGCATTCTGCAAGCTTCCCCAAAACTTTGAAGTGAATCTCGGGTCTCTATCTGAAACTATACTTGTAGGAACTCCGTGCAATCTAACAATTTCTTTAATGTATAAGTCAGCGAGTCTTTCCAACTTGTACTTCATGTTGATTGGAAGAAAATGACCAGTCTTCGTCAATTGATCAACGATCACCCATATGGCATCTTAATTGAGCCTTGTTCTTGGTAAACTTGATACGAAGTCCATTGAAATACTATCCCATTTCCATTCTGGGATTTCCAAAGGCTGAAGTTCCCCTGGCGTACGTTGGTGCTCAGCTTTAGACTTTCGACATGTTAAGCATTTTGAAACGTATTCAGCCACATCCTTCTTCATCCCATACCACCAAAAGTTCTTCTTCAAGTCTTGATACATCTTTGTTGCTCTAGGGTGGAAACTTAACTTGGTCTTGTGTGCTTCTTCTAGTATCATCTGCTTCATACCTTCGTCTTCAAGAATGCACACTCTATCCTTGAACTTGATCACGTCATTAACATCACGATGAAATTCTACATCTTTACCTTCATCTCTTTGTCGTATCATATCTTGCAGATACTGACCACTTTGTTGCGCATCTCTAACTTGTACGACAAAATCATTGGAGATTTTCAAAGTTCCCAAATACAAACTCTTAGGACGCACCTCAACAGCCAAATTCAAGTTTCTGAATTCTTCTATCAATTGTAGCTCTTTCACCATCATAGCTGAAATATGAAGTGATTTCCTACACAGTGCATCAGCAACCACGTTCGCTTTTCCGGGATGGTAAGATAGCTTGAAGTCGTAATCCTTTAAAAATTCTATCCACCTCCTTTGTTGCATATTCAACTCTTTCTGATCGAACAAATACTTTAAACTTTTGTGGTCGCTATAAACTTCAAATCTCGCCCCATAAAGGTAGTGTTTCCAAATTTTAGAGTAAAGACGACTACAGCTAACTCCAGGTCGTGTGTTGGATAGTTTACTTCGTGTTGTCTCAATTGTCTCGAGGCATACGTAACTACTCTTTGGTCTTGCATAAGAACACATCCTAAACCTTGCTTTGATGCATCACAATAAACATCAAACTTTTTCTCAGGATCTAGCAATATTAGAACAGGAGCAGTTGTCAATCTTCTCTTCAACTCTTGGAAACTAGCTTCACATCTTTCATCCCAGCTAAAAGTTTGTCCCTTTCTGGTCAACTTAGTTAGCGGCAATGCTAACTTAGAAAATCCTTCAATAAACTTTCTGTAATACCTAGCTAATCCCAAGAAACTTCGAACTTCTGTGGGAGTTGTAGGCCTCTCCCAGTGAGTTACTGCTTATACATCAAACATCTTGTGCTGGAACACCCCAACAGAATTCTGTTGTTGAGAGGAAGCATCAACACATATTAAATGTCACATGTTGCTTTCTCTTTCAATCTAATCTACCTACTATTTTTTTGGAATTATGCTATCTCATGCTGTTCATATAATTAATAGGATACCTTTCAAAGCTATTTTGAATAAAACTCCTTTTGAGCTAATTCACAAATGCATTCTTGATCTGCAAAATTTAAAAACCTTTAGCTTGTTGTGTTTTGTTTCTACCAATGATATTAATAGAACCAATTTAGACCAAAGGGCAAGGAAATGTGTCTATATTGGAAATAAAACAGGACCCAAAGGTCATGTTTTAGATATTAACAGTCATGAAATATATGTATCCAGAAACGTTATCTTTTATGAGAATGTTTTCCCTTTCAAAACCTAGTGTTTAAGAAATGCAGAAAGCAATCAAGAGGAGCTATTCAACTTTCTGGGAAAGGAATCTGATTATTACAGGTTTGAAAGGGAAGCTCCTACCACTTAGATTGATGATGAGGTAGGAAATAATACAGAAGACATTAATGAGTACAATAGTTGTGAAGAACCTAAAACAATTGAAAGCAGTGGAGAACCTGACACAATTGAAAGCAGTGAAGAACTTGAAATAACTGAAGAAAATAATCCGGCGATCATCCAGGGTCAGAAGAGCACCAACATTCCTTAGAGATTACCACCATCAGTTGGTCAACTCTGTGAACAGCAAAGACAACATACACATTGACAGGGAGTTGTATCCAATTTCCTCTGTCTTGAGCTACCAGAGATTATCACACAAATAGTTAAGGTATACGCTTGCCATCTCTGAAATCATTGAACCTCAAAACTTTAACCAAGCCAATGACATTCCCGAGCAATGAGAAGGCAGTGGCAGATCGGTTTTGTATGGCGGTGCATAGCGGCCGCTTTTCATGTCGCGGTATTGCATCCCATGGGGTTGGAGGCGCAAATCGCGGCGTCCAAAGGAAAAAGAAAGAGTGGAACGACAGCGACGACGGCAGCAGAAGCGGCGACGACGACAGTAGCAGAAGTAGCGACGGTGGCGGGAGAAAGAGGGAAGGCATCGAGGTGGTGGCGGCGACAGCTCTTCTAAGAAGAAGACATGAAGATGATAATAAAATTAGGTTAGACTTTAGGAAGAGAAAACTGGGTCTCTTTATTTTTTTTTCAGCCCATTAAATTTTTTTGTCAGACTTTAGTTTTTTTTTTTTCAGCTAACCCTTCAGCCCATTAACCTAACCACTTTTACTCTATCATCACAACTTGTTGCGGAACTTGTTGTTGTCGCTGCCTTCACAACACCATCACTGCTGTCACCGCTTCTACTTTCGCTGCTGTCGTCGTCGCTTCTGCTACTGTCGGTGTCGCCGCCTCTTTTTTTGTTACCACCGACGTTGTTTCTACTACTGTTTTTACTGTTTCACCGCCACTGTCACCGCCGCCGCTTCTGTTGTTCCGTCGACACTACTGTTTTTACTATTCACCGCCATTTTTTCCAATTTAGCCAAATAGAAATTTCAATGACAACCGAAGGCAGTTTAAGAACTTCTACTAGGAATGATCTGGGTTGGAAATATTGTCATCCATTGGATGAATTCAACTTAAACACCACAGTTTATAATTATTGTAGGAAAATCATGAAAGGAGAAGTTACTAGAGCTAAAGAACATTTAATGGCAAAGAAAGGCAATGTTGCACCTTGCCTCAAAGCTCCAAAAGGTGTAAGAGAAGAGCTTTGAAAATTATTTAAAGACAAGGCAGCTACCTCAGTAAACTCGATAGATAATGTGGGTGATAATGAGAGTGAAGATGAAGTTGAATTTTCAACAGCTAGTAATGTTAAAAGGATAAAGAATCCTAGTAAAAAAAGGACCGATGGATATGCTTTGTAGGAATCCTGCTCTTGCGTTAGAGAAGAGAAAAAAGGAAAAATTCAGACAAGTTAGTATAAAAGAAGCATGTGACAAAAACTTGAAGGCATCGATTCATCAATACATTGCTCGTTTTTTGTATCAGGCAGGTTTGTCATTCAATCTTATTAAATTAAAGAGCTTTCAAGATATGATTGATGCTATTGGAACTTATGGTCCAAATTTACCAGCTCCTAGCTATCATGAAATTAGAGTTCCACTCCTTAATAAAGAGATGGACTACACTGAAGGATTGTTGAAAGATCATAAATTGCAATGGGCCAAACATGGTTTCTCTATTATGTCAAATGCATGGACTGATTGGAAGCAACGAACCTTGATTAATTTTTTAGTCAACTCTCCTATAGGGACAATGTTTGTGAAGTCTATTGACGGTTCTAAATTTGTGAAGACGGGAGAAAAATTATTTGAAATGCTTGATACTCTTGTTGAAGAAATTGGAGAAGAGAATGTTGTTCAAGTGATCACAGATAATGGAAGCAATTATGTCTTGGCTAGTAAGATGTTGGAAGAGAAAAGGCCCAATCTGTATTGGACTCTTTGTGCTGCCCGTTGTATAGACTTGATGTTGGAAGATATTGGAAAGCTTCCATTAATAAAGAAGACAATTCAAAGGGGAATTAGTCTTGTTGGCTTTATTTATAGTCATTCTAGTATCTTAAGTTTGATGAGACATTTCACAAACAAAAGGGAATTGGTAAGACATGCAATCACAAGATTTGATACATCTTACTTATCACTAGAAAGACTTCATCAAGAGAAAGGAAGTTTAAGAAAGATGTTTACCTCTAATGAATGGAGCAAAAACAAGTTGTCTAAGGATGGTAAGGGAAGGGAAGCTTCAAAAGTTGTCCTTATGCCTTCATTTTGGAATCATGTTGTGTTTACACTTAAAGTCATGGCTCCTCTTGTCCGTGTGCTTTGTCTTGTAGATGGAGAACGAAAAGCAGTCATGGGCTATATTTATGAAGCAATGGAAAAAGCCAAAGAAACCATAATGAAGTCTTTCAATAATAATGAAAGTAAATACAAGGATGTATTTATAATCATTGATAATAGATGGACTTGTCAACTTCATCGTCCATTACATGAAGCTGACCACTTTATGAACCCAGAGTTCTATTATTCTAACCCAGAAACAGAATATGATTTGGAGGTAACCAATGGGTTATATGCTTGCATCAAGAGGTTAGTGCCAAGTAAAGATGTGCAACAAAAAATTGTAACTAAGTTGTCTCTTTACAAAAGTGGAAGTGGCTTGTTTGGTGATGATTTTGCTATAGAATCAAGAAAGACTACAGCTCCTGGTGAGATATTTAAACACTTTCATACAAGTTGTTCCAAGTGTTTTTAATTGCTTTAACTTTTAAGTTATCTATTTGTTTTTATAGCTCAATGGTGGAAGAATTATGGCCACACAGCCCCAAACTTGCAAAAGCTAGCAATCAAGATTTTAAGCTTGACATGTAGCTCATCAGGATGTGAACGCAATTAGAGTGTGTTTGAGCAAGTAATAGTTATTGTTCACATCACTTCATTAGAAGGATTTCTACGAAGTATGAAGAAATTAATTATCATTTTGCTTATCATATTGCAGATTCATTCAAAAAAGAGAAATAGGCTTGACCATAAGAAATTGCATGATTTGGTTTACATCAAGTATAACCAACAACTTGCTTAGAGATACAACATTAGAGATGAAATTGATCCTATTGTACTCAATGACATCAATGAGTGCAATGAGTGGTTAATGGGTCAAGCAGATGATGATAATGAAGAAGGGGGGAATGATTTGGTTTTTTATGATGATCCCACTCTTAATTGGGCAACTGTTTATGAAGCTTCAGGGGTTGGATTGCCAATAATTTGTACAAGGAAAAATACTAGAAAAAAAAAAAGCAACCATCAGGTGGGATTGTAATTGGATCTTCTCAAGTTTCAAAGAAGAAAGGAGCAAGTTCAACTTTAACCCCAACAGAAAAGAGGGATAAACAAAAAATTCAAGTTGAGGATGAATTGGACTTTGATACCTCTAATTCTGAGTCTGAAGACATTGAGGAATTATTTAACTTTAACAAATATTTCTCTGAAGGGGAAGAGGAAGAGGCATATGCCCCATTAGATAACAACATAGATGATAATTATATAGAGATTGAGGAAAAATCAGATAATTAAAATTTTAAAAGCATTTATCTTTATGTTTTGTTGTTATTTATGTTTAGAACTTGAAGATATTGAATTAATGTTGAATTTCAAATACCTTTGTGTATTTTCTTTTATTTATACATATTTATTATATTTTTTATATATATTTATTATTATTTATATTTGTCTGCGATACTTCTGCCATAACCCGTTATAATATCCAATATATTTTCATAAAGGATATTTAACCTTCCGATATTTTCCGTTATCCGATATTGATAACACTATTCCTGAGTGGAAGGAAGCCATGAAGCAGGAAATAGATGCAGTATAACTCAATGAAACTTGGTATATTACTGATCTTCCTAAAGGAAAGAAGCCAATTGGATGTAAATGGGTTTACAAAGTGAAACACAAAGCTAATGGAATTGTAGAACGCTATAAGGCTCGGCTAGTGGCTAAAGGTTACACACAATTAGAAGGAATTGACTATCTTGACACTTTCTCCCCTATAGCTAAGCTGACCACTATTAGATTACTGCTGGCCATAGCAGCCACTCAAAATTGGCATCTCAAGCAGCGGGATGTCAATAATGCTTTTCTACATGGTGACTTAAATGAGGATGTTTACATGCTGCCACCACCAGGTGTTGATATAGGAAAAGAAGGCAAAGTTTGCAAGCTTTTGAAGTCACTATATGGGTTGAATCAAGCCAATAGGCAATGGTTTGCCAAACTATCTTCTGCTTTAAGGGAAGCTGGTTTTACTCAATCTTGTTTTGATCATTCATTATTCATAAAGAAAACTCTTGATTCTTTTACTGCATTGCTTGTATATGTGGATGACATAATTCTTGCAGGAAATTCGTATGTTGAAATTGAACACATCACAGCATACCTTGAATGAAATTTCAAAGTGAAAGACCTAGGAGAGCTAAAATTCTTTCTTGGCTTTGAGGTGATTCGGTCTCAGAAGGGAATTCACATCCATTAGAGAAGATATGCTCTTGACCTACTGGCCAACAATGGATTACTTGGATCAAAACCTTGCAACACCCCTATGGTAAATAAAACCAAGCAACTGTTTGAAGAAGGAGCACTTTTGGAAGATATTACTACGTATCAAAGGTTGATTGGAAAGCTAATCTATCTCACAAACAGTAGACCAGACATAAGCTATGCAGTGCAATAATTAAGCCAATTCATCCAAGCTCCAACTAGTCATCATCTCAAAGCAACACATCGTGTTCTAAGGTATATAAAGAAGGCACCTGCTCAGGGACTTTTCTTTCCTGCAGATTCTGAACTTCAACTCAAAGGTTTTAGTGATTCCGATTGGGCTGCTTGTCTCAATACCAAAAGATCCATCACTGGGTTTTGTATCTTCCTAGGATCATCCCTTATCAGCTGGAGGTCAAAGAAGCAAAGTATTGTGTCCAGATCTTCCCCTGAAGCAGAATATAGGGCGCTTGCCTCTACCACTTGTGAGCTGCAGTGGTTAACCTATATGTTAAAGGATTTCAATGTGCAAAGTTCCTCCATGGTAGTATTGTATTGTGACAGTCAATCCGCAAGGCATATAGCCTTCAATCCCATTTTTCATGAAAGAACTAAGCATATCGAAATTGATTGTCATGTGGTGCGTAAAAAACTTCAAAGAGGACTATTTCAATTACTGTATATATCTACTAAAGAACAGCCTGCGGATGTGTTTACTAAACCATTAGAACCTATGATTTTTAATTCTGTTATTTCCAAGCTTGGCATGTTGAATGTACATGAGCTAGCTTGAGGGGGCTATTAGAATCAGTTGAGATGGTTAATTAATCTACAATTGATTTAACCGTTTTTTTTTATTTCTTTCTCTTCATTGTGTATATATATATTGTATTCCATATATCAGAAAATAAGATATTATGTGTTCTTCACTGTATAGCATACTGCATCACTTGTTGTTCTCTGTGATAGTTATTGTAGTGTCACTTTCCAATAGCAGGTTATTGGCTCCTTTATGAACTCTTATTTTATACCCTATCATCATTATTTTTAATATTTTTTACTTAAGGCAAAGATTTTCACTTAAACAAAAACATAACAATCAAAAACATAACAATGGAAAAAATACATTTGACGATGATAGTTCACTTAACTCAAGCGATAGTTCACTTAACTCAGCGAAAGTCATAACAATGACTTTATATCTTATTAAGCGAGGGATGTGTCCCTAAAGTAAAAGATGTCTAGAGGAAAAATTGCAAATGAGATGTGGGGCTAATTTTCATTTTTTTTGTTTAAGCGAGAGAAGTTCACTCAGATGAAAATAAACCAAGAAAGTGTATGAATTATATGTTTTGAAAAGGAAAATGAATAAATTAATTTATTGGGTGTATGATATGAGATATATAGTCTAGTTAAGCCAATAGTTATTACTAATAATAAATTAATGTGTTTTAATAAGATATGATGTGTTTATTAGTCAAAAGTCATTAGGATTGTCTCTGGAATCAACTAATTGGTGTATGTGGAGAAGCTGAATTAGTAGAGTTGGTGTCCAAAATTACCTATGTTGTATAATGTGATGTATATAGGTGTGGTACTAGGGTGATATAGATATGTATTAGTGTGAGACTATGCTTAGGTGCATTCAATGAAATCATAGTCTTCATTAATTGATCAAATCATGTAAGTTACAGAATTAAGTGGGCACACTTAAGACTTAAGTGGGCACACTTAAGACTACAAAAAGATAGACTAAAATGAGGGAACAATTAGTAATTTTATCCTATATGTTGTATGTTGAGTGCTTAGGATGATATTGAGGACCATTAAATTGCGGAGTGTCATATCACAAGAGGACACACAATTATTAATTTTTAAGATTAGACATAATAATAATAATAAGTCTTCCAAAATATGTCTATAAATAAGATATACATTTGTGTTTGTGTGATAAAAACTATATAAAAAGGAGTGTTTAAAAAATTATTTAATTAAGTTACATGATTATCATCTTTAATTTCTATCTTTTCACATTTTTACAATGATTTTATTCGATACACAAAAATAAATAATTTTTCAAAAGTAAAAAATATGTTTGGACCACAAAAATAGTCCAAAAGATATAAAATGTTTAAAAAATATTTTTATATTATTATATTATATATAGAAATTTCATATTAGTAAAAATTCTTAGTTTATAATGAATGCAAACATATATAATATATTTTGATTTTATGAAAATCATCCTCAAACTCCTACCAAGACCACGATCCAAATCCGTTTTGATTTAAGAGTGTTGTTGGCTGCTACATCCATGCTTTTACAAAATGCTGCAACAGGTATGGCTAAACACCAATATAGATGGATGGAATTAGATGGCATGTGATAAAAGAACTTCTCCATAAAAACTTACAGGAAAACAAAAAGAAACAATAATAAACTTTTCTATAAATTAAAATTAGTTTATAAATAAATTTAAAAAAAAAATAAAGAAATTATATTAAAAAATTTATAATTTAGTTTAGACATAAATTAATTTTAACTTATAAAAAAACAATTTTTTTCTCCTAAAATTAATTATGAAAAAACTCATTCAAACCCTGAGAGCTAGAAGTCTTTGAAAATTTAGATGTTACTTTCAATTCCTTTGATTGGTCAATTGATGAGTTAATCACATATAAACTACAGTCTGATTTCAATATTATCACTACTATTTTATTGGACTAACTCTTACCATTAAACATTTTCCTTCCTAAACGAGTGCATCATCAGGGAGTTTACCACAAAAATAGAGAAAAAGATAAGTCGAACATACAGATTAGGTCCGAGAAGTAACATGTTGATGAAGTTGTTATTGTATCATGCAGGAACAGACACGGCTTGAACATCATGTTTCTGAAGTTGGTTCCAAAACATACAACATAAAGGAAACCGTTTTACAAAGAAAAGTTAATGAAGTTTATTCCCTGTCGCTGCTTCCCACGCCTTTAAAACATGATTCACAATTTCTTCTACTCCAACCTTGTGCTTCACCTGCACATACACATGTAAATCAAGTTAAGAAGGAAAGGAGTGAAAAAGTAAAAGATTGTGCTTCAAGACCATAATAAAGATATAGATTATGGATGCTAAAAAAACAGACTGATTAGGATGCTAAAATTTGGAAAGCTGAAAAAAGATTCCAATGCTATATAGGGAGAATAGTGAGTTGAATAAGGTGTAACTCTCAACTTTTCAATGTTAAAAGGAAGTGAACTGCACAATCTTTAGTCTGTGCAAGCTCACGCAAGCTCACACAGTACAATTACACATACAAAAAGCATTTCATGTTAAAATGTTAGAAGCAAGCAAGTAAAAATCTTAACTGATGTCCTCTATGCCAGGTGAGAGAATGAAAGGAGTTAACCTACCATTTACTCTTACTAGAATTGTCAATTAGATATCAGTTGTATTTTTAATCATAAATAGTCATACCCTTACCTGCTTATAAAACAAAAGACTCACAACACAAAACATCACTCGATTTTCTGAGTTTATCTGATGAAAGCTTATTATGGTTCAATACCATTGGTGTTCACTCAATCAAATTCTCAGAATTTATTGATAAAAGCTCCAATTATGGATCAATAATATCTTTGGTGTGTGAAAAATTTAGTGCATACTTGTTTTAGATAGAATCAATTTTGGTTAAATTAATTTTAAACTGTTGAACATAATTGGGATTTGTATCAAATTAGAACATGCGCATGATGTGGAGAACTAATTTCTTGTGTAAAGAAATAGACCCTTAGTTTGTTTCAAATTAGAACAAGGGGAAAATGCAATCAAAAACCAAAGTCACAAAGGTAGGATGTTCCTTCTGCACGTGACTTTAAGGTTAGGCCATTTATTTCATATTAATGGATCCTTATTTAATGCATTCTAATTACAGACAAAAGCAGAGTACTTCTGTTCTCTTTATTATATTTTAATTTTTATTCAATAGAAAATCATCTGCTTTAAGTCATTAAGTGTGATAAACATCCAGAAATTACAAGCAAGCATAGTAACTTAAAAAATAACATAGAAAAGAAAGCATTCACTTCTCTTTTTTGGGGGGAGCCTGATACTTCTCTATCAAATTTTTTAGGTGTAATCAGTTCTGTTATACTCCATAATTAACACAGAGCAAAACAGTAACATTGGTTCCGCGGCAAAAACCACTATAACTCAGCATATGTAAACCCAACATTAGAGAGTATATTTTTAGAAGATGAATATATGAAATACTTGTATGTGCTTTTGAAAGTGAACTCTCAAACGGCGATCAAGAAGTTACTATAGACTCTTCCATACAAATATCTAACCCAAAAATCCCCTCAAATGTCAAAACTGTTTTGTTTTCTATAAAGAAAACATTGTGGTTGAGGATTAAAGACTTTGAGTTAACAGGACCAGACAGTATTGTTAATAGAATGTTCACTGCTGTATATGTAGTGCCACAAAGCATGCAAATATAGCAAAAATTGAACACAGCAAGCCTAAGAGAAAAGCTGAAACTTGGATATACCATGGGGTTTAAGTGTATTAAGCCACAATTTAAAATTTACAACACCATTGTTCCATCAACTAACCTGTGCAAAGACAAATGGTCCTCCATCTCTCATCCGCAAAGCATCCCGCTGCATGACTGTTAAATCAGCCCCAATTGCTGGAGCAAGGTCAGTCTTGTTTATCACCTGGAATGAAGTCCAGTCAGTTCCATAATCATATTCTAAAATCTTGCAACAAGGATCGTATATAAGCATTGATGAATCTATGACAAGCACAGTGCAAGATCTATGCAAATAGCACCTACAAGGAGATCAGCTTGTGTGATTCCAGGACCACCTTTCCGAGGAATTTTATCACCACCAGACACATCTATTATGTAAATGATGTAGTCAGCCAATTCCCTGCTGAAATTGGCAGCCAGGTTATCTGCAGAAGAAGGAGAATAATTTAAAAAACAATGACATATGTAAGCACATAACTAATTTTAGAAAGCTTCTCGTTTTCTTGTTCAAAAGCTGGTTTAAGGGGAAAAATTATCTTATTTTTTCTTTTTATTTTCTTCTCTTACAGGTGTTTATAGAAAAATTTATCCAAAACATGTTAACTAGATTTTAAACATAGTAACCAAGAGTTTAATTTCCATACCAAGCACAAAGATTTTCACACTATAAACAAATCAGAAATCATCCAGGCAAGTTTTATAAAAGTGAATGAACTTAATATACCTTAGAATCCATGATTGAATGCAATGTAATTAAAAGGTAGTAACTAATTAAAAATTAAATAAATAAAATACCTCCCCCAGATTCACAAAGAAGTATATCTGCTTTAAAGAGGTTAGAAAGCTCCTCCAGAGGTCCAAGATTAATACTAATGTCCTCCCGAATCGCAGCATGTGGGCAGCCCCCAGTTTCCACAGCACGTATCCTTTCTTCCGGAAGTGCTTTGTGCTTCACCAAGAACTCACCATCCTCTTTAGTGAATATATCATTTGTCACCTGAAACAAGCAAGAAAACAAGCACATTTTTTGTTTTTGTCAAATTAAGAATAAAATTGGAAGAAGAGAAGGTGGAAAAACTCACAGCTGCGAGACTGTAGTTATCCCGCAGTAATTCACAAAGGGCCAACATGAGAGCTGTTTTCCTGCATTGCCATGAAAAGAAAAGGGTTTAAAAGGGTTGCAGACACAGAGAAAAATGGTGAAATGGAAAAAGAGAAGAGAAGAGGGTGGGACGCACCCAGTGCCGACAGGTCCACCAATTCCGACAGTGAATGCTCTTTCGTTGAAATTCCTGTTAAGAGGAGGGGCTCTTCGGCTGAAGTAGCCGGGAGAGTAGATGGGTTCGTGAGAATGCGGCGCCAGACCATCGTGGCTGTGGTACACCCTCCCATCCTTACCTACCCATGACTTCTTCTCTCCCTCTCCACCATCATCATGGTGATGATGATGCTCGTGATCATGATCGTGTTCGTGATCGTGATCGTGATCGTGGTGATGGTGGTGCTGATGTTCTCCATGGGAAGCCATTCAGTGCGTGAGTGAGGAGTGACTGTGTTCAACTCAGGAAGTACAAAGGAGAACACTTCAAATTCCGATAACAAGGTCTAGTCAAATTTATAGATTTTTTTTTTACTTGTGTTTTTAATAATATCTGAAATTTAAATAAAGAATCACTGTATGAAACAATAATAATTAAAAAATACTATATTAATAAATTAGATTTGTTTTGTAAGTTGAAGACAAATGAATACTCTGCTATTTCTGATTCTTTAATTCACACTAACATGCATACAGCCACGTTATTAGGGATTCAATAAACTTCTTTTGTCACATCGTTCCTTACAAAACCTGTCACACTGTTGCGTTCATAGTTTTCTTCGTCTTCAAAATCACACTTCAACCATATCTATATAAATATCACAAACATTATCTCTAATGTAATTTCAAAAATAAAATATGTTAAAGCTTTTTTAATACAAACTTTTCTTCATTTTAATTCTGTTATTACCTTTAATTTACGGTAATAAGATGAAATTAGGGTGTTAGGGACAGAAAACAAATTAATCTATTCTTTATTAATTTTTTTAATAGAATGTTAATAATCAAGAATAAAATCAATTCAACAAGTTTTCTTATTACATTAAAATATTACATATTTTAAATTAATAATATATTTTTAATCCTTAAATTTTTTACATAATCAAGTGAAAAACATAACTAATTATATAATTTTTTTTTAACTTTTTTACTATTACAATAATAAATAATTAAAAATAAAAAATATTAAAATAATAATAATGAATTTATTTTATTTTTAATTTATTTGCATTCTTTTTTTAATTCAAAAATATTCTTTTATGTTCTTTTTTTTTTAAATCATTCCTTGATCCAAAAAATATTAATATTATTATTAAGTTAGAATATTATAATTAATCATCGTAAATTTATGTGGTGCAATTTTGGATAAATTATATTTTTAGTTTTTTTGTCTTTTAAAAAAATATTTTTAGAATCTCATCTTTTTAAAAACATAATTTGTATTTCAATTTCTACCTTTTTCATAAATTTTCTTAAAAAAAAATTAATTTCTCGGAATGTGAGTTTGACATAAAAAATAATAAAATATTTGTCAGAAGTGGGATTTGAACCCACACCCTCTTTCGAAGACCAGAACTTGAGTCTGGCGTCTTAGACCACTCGGCCATCCTGACTTATATTGTTTAAAGTATTACAGAACTGTTTTAATTCTTAAATATTAGAAAATATGAATGAATTTTATAAAACTAATATAGTAAGTTTTTGAAAAACGACTCCACTGGAGATCGACCTCTGGTTCCGTAGACCAGCGCCTTATCCATTGGGCCATGGAGTCATTTTTGTTAATCAATAGTTTAAATAATTTAAATAAAATAAATTATACTAAAATTTTTTTTAAAACATAATTTCTGGTACCCGATAGCATGTATAAACTATTTTAACATCTAATTATGCCCATTTTCCAATAAGTTTGAAAAAAAAATATTTATTATCCCTAAAGAAACTTTCTTCTACATTGTGAATCAATCTGAAAATATTTTTGGAATGACATATATATATAAAGAGATTGAGGAGAGATTTACTCTTAGAATGTACTAATATTATATTATTAAATTAAAAAAATAAATAATACAAATTATAAATAATTCTCTGATTCTTTTTTTTTTAAAATAACGCATCTTTCATTTTTAATGAATTACCACTTTAAAAGTTTGACCAGCTCATTTTAAGATTTTTTTTCTTTTTCTAACATGGTCATATTGTTAGGTTTATTATTATAGCAAGTGTTTTGAAATTTTCTAATTTTATATCTTTAACCGTCTATACTTTTTTATTTGGATTTGTAGAATTAGTTTATTATATAGTAACTTGAAATCGAAAAATAAAAAACAATTTATAGCCATTTAACTAATTCTAACAATGCTGTAAAAAGACTGACTCTAAGAACCGAATTATAAAAATTGTAAAAGATAAGACTTAGTTACAATGTCTTTTTTAATAATATATGAATCCAAATAAAAATTTTCAGATAGTTTAGGGATGAACTGTATTTATACTTATCTTTACTGGTAGTGAGAAAGAACAAGCCCTGTCACCACTTTATCAGTTAAAAGTTTAACACCGTTATGTTATTATGCCAGCTAAAGTGGCTCTGATAACTTAATGTGGCGTTCCACTGCTTAAAGTTTATCAGTTGCTCCATAAGATCACAGCATGGATACTGTCACACCAAGCTACGCGTTGCTTTATCATACTTTTTTGTCTTACTTTTTTGTATATTTAGCTATTGATAATCCTCTAGTTTAATTATAATTCTTTGCAAGCTTAATGTTTACGCTTCAAAAGCTGATTAAATACTACTAAATCAGCACCGTTATACAGTGCAGCCCCCCAAATTGTTTAAGGTGAGGGAGACATAACATTATTATTAGCACCCTACACGCTCAAATCATTGTGTTCACTGTTTAAGCTACATATTACACCTCAAAATTGCTCACTTGTTTCAAATCCTAACTATAAAATGACTTGTGGTGTTCCACTATTTTCATCATTCACAACTACTGACAAACACTAGCCAACTAGTATTTATTTGTCAAGTGATGGCTGGTAGAAAAATGGAGAGCTGCAAGACTGCCATAGTTCTCACTTTCTACATTATAGCCATGTTGATTTTTGCTCACTGTTGTCTGGCTGAGAATGTAGTAGAAGATGTTGCTGCAATTCCACCCGCACCAATGGAAAGCGCAGGAGTGCATCTTTGTGCCCAAGCTGTTTTTGTAGTCTTTGCTTTGGTGGTTGCCAGGTTCACCTGAGAAGGGTAATCTGATGCCCAGTTGCTGAGAGAATATACAATTACATGATTTAATTCTTTATTTTCTGTTGGTTGATGTTTGTTGAAACAGAGTTGGGATCTGGAATTCATCCATGTAATGTGATTTGATGCATAAATTAGTGTTTTCACAACATTTGTCAACCATCTGTAATGTTTCCTTTACCTATAATATAGCAATATTTTAAACATGAGATACAGACACTGAACCTCAGGGAAGCTAACTTGCATATATTTATTTATTTGTTCTGTTTCATTTCTTTATTTTTTCTTAATGTAGTTTATATTTATGTTTTATGGTATCATTACTAGTCTTTAATATGTTTCACTATTTATTGAACACTCATTATGTAGCCAAATTTAAATAAAAGTATTATGATTCAACTTAGGACAAGGTTAAGATATAAAGTATCCATGTTCTGAAGTAGAGACAGTTATAGAATACACATCAGAATTATGTATTGGCATTATAAAAGTGCGTCGCCAATTTTAAAATTTCCTAGCATCAGAGCAAGCAAGTGCTCAAATTAAGAAAAACTGTTGCACAATGAGTGAAAATGAAACATAAAGAGGCGTAACTTCTTATTACTACCATTATTATCAAAGTAGCTTAATGGGTCCCGGAGTCCTTGCTCATTTTGGCATACTTGCTATCACTGTTCCAGCTGGGTAGAAGATATCAAATATGTGAGAAAGAAAGGAAAACCAATTAGATCTGCCAAGTACTATGTAACACCGGATCCTATATAAAACATAGGAGTCCAAATAATGTATATCTGAAAATTGTTGGTTCTGCTTGGGAATAAATAGAGATGGATTTCAGGAGGAAATCTAAAAGCAGAAGGCTAAGGATCTTGGCCGGATAGACTAAGCATTAAGTATCTATTCGATGGGATTTTTCATGTTATAATATAAACAAGTGTAGAAGCAAAGAACCGAATCTTCTGTTCATATATTAGATTACTCTTTCTATTGAATTCCTTCAATAAACTTCCAAAACAAATTAAGAGAAAAGAGAAGAGATCCTGCGCCGTGTATGTAGTAGCCTCCTCAAAAGGCAGCTCCAACGAGAAGGAAAGCCCCCTGTCCAGCTTCTCCATGTTTTTTTCAGGATCAGCTTAATCCTAATGCCTTAACTAGCTAACCACAATCCTGAAGAGTATTTTCTGTTAACTTGAATGCCTTCTAATAGAGGCTTCAACTGAAAAATTAAGGAGACGACAGAAGGGGCATAATTCAACTCATGAGTCTGACTTACAAGCTCTGATTTTAATAAACTTACTGAAAAACTTATCAAAATAAGCTCTTTCAAACATATTTTAATAAGCTTTCAGTCAAGCTTATGAGTAACTGCTAATCTCGTTTTATAAGAGGTTATTAAGTGCATGCTCTAAACATGCCCTAATTAAATTAGCTAAACAAAAGTAGCCTTATCTACTATAGTGCTCAAGGTGAATTATCTACTCACCTTTAATGGGGGAGAGTGGGAGATAATAAAATAAAAGATATACTGAAATATTTACACATTCTCTAGCATACCAATTGAATGAAACAACACATGGAAAACAATTAAGATACATATTGGCCACCAGAAAGCAAAATAACAGAGAAACCAATCCGTTAATCTGCAGTCAAGTCATAAACTTAGGAATCATCGCTGCCTTATGGATCCAAAAAGGTCATGGTATGACCGCTTAGGAGCATCAGGGCGAGCCACAATTTCAACAACTTTATAAGATGCCTCGGGATAAGCCAATGCCTCCACAGCTACTTCAGCAACTTGATCTCTGGATATGGAACCTTCATAAAGGGTGTCCTGGTACACAAGGATTTTGAATCATTCAAAAATTGTTCCACAAAGTATAAACATAAGATTCTACTGAGAAAATGTAACAGAAAGTCAGAAATGTAGGCACAACCTCTGGCTCCATAACAATATTTCCAGTAGGAGGATCATTTTTCAACCCTCCCGGTCTTATAATTGTGTAATTTATTCCAGATTTCCTGATATAATTCTCTGCCTGTAGCTTTGCTACTAAGGTGAGTCCAAAAACATTCAGAAAGATGTAAGCCGGATTGAGTAGCTGTCCCATAGATGCTCCATTAACTAAAATGGAACTGACAAGAATGAATCTGTTGACATTACGTTTCCTGCATGCTTCAACAAGGTTTACAGTACCAAAATTGTCAACCTGCACAAAATAGCACTTTATTATAAGAAATCACTGACTGATACCAAGAGATTCCACACTGCAACGGTTTTTTGCATTATTGGTGATTTTCTTCATAATGTAATTAGTTTCTAATGTCCTATTTAGAGGACAGATAACATTTCAAATTAACGATATAACTATCCCTTCCCAGGAGTCCACAAATGAAAGCACATGTCAACACACAAGTTTACAAATCTAAGTAGAAGCAAAGGATTCTAATAGCTCTGTATCAACATCCTCCATTCCTACTAATCTCCTTAATGATGTCAGTTATTAAAGAAGATCTACAACATGAAGCAAAGTGCAGAATAAAGAAATGAAAGAAACAAAGATCCAGGTTAGATTATTTCCACACTTTCATATAAATAAAGCAAGGGGAATAGGCCAGGGGAATCAACTGTTTAAAGTTTAAATAAACAAATGACAAACTCTACAAAAACATACATAACCTATCCTACTTTCAAAAGCATTTAAATAACTTCATAACTTCTACCATGGTAGATCCTGGATCAGTGAATATGTTGAGCACAACAATCAACCTAAATAAATCCTAAACCCTAAATCAAACCAAAGGACAGATAGGAAAGTGAGTCAAACTAACATAAGAAAACTATTATAATTGTACATTTAAACATTCTAATATACTACCAAGACATCAACAAAATTTGGCAAACCTTCCATGGAGCAAGCAAATCCCACCCCGGCCGAAAGCCTGTGGCACATACCACTGCTTCTGAATCATCACCAATGGCTTCAGCTAGCTTATCAGACCCCTCTGTGACATCAGCTTTTACCTGCATCACATACACACCGACACACTCGTATCCACTTAAAAGGATGCTACTAACATACTCTCTAGTACACTCTTTCTGATTGGTCAAAATTTATAGAAAACTAAAAAATCAAGAAAGAGAGCTGTTAAATAAATTATCCATCAAATTTTATGATTTTCAATAAATTTCAACCGACGAGAAAGTGTGTGCCTAAAATTCAGTGTTCCTAACATTTCAGTACACGAAATTGCAAACAAACAATTAAAAGTGGATAGGATTGGCTTAATGTAGCAATAAGATACAGGAAAAGCTTACAATTTGAAGAGATGGGTTGGTAGAGGAAAGGGTGGACCTGGCCTTGGTCAAATCTCTAACCCCAGCCTTAACAGCAAAACCCTTTGCCAGTAACTGCTCAACGATTCTTTTCCCAGTGCTACCAGTGGCTCCAGCAACAAAAATTTTCTTCTTGGCTCCGAAATCCTCCCCCACTTGCTCACTGATCTCACTTCCTTCCATCTAAAATCCAATCGAGTAATAAGTAAATAATAGGGTATTACGTTATGATACAACAACACACGGTATGCTTGCAACATGCACATGATGCTGGAAAAAAACAATACAAGATGCTGTGAATATTATGTATTGTTACCTTCGCGAAATTGAGGAGGCGTAAGGAAGAGGGTGAGGTGAAGTGCTTGTTGAGTTGGTAATGGTGAGTGTGTAAAATGGGATTTCTTACAGTTGTGAGAGTCGCAGCCATTGACATGATTGTGACACTGTAATAAACACACATTTCTTGTAATTTCGAGACTGCCAAACAAGACGCTATAACCGTGCCACGTGCCCCAATCGCGCAATACCTTAGCTTCTACTTATGCATTATCGTATTAATAAAGTTTTAATAATAATAATTGTATAAAAATCAAAATTAAGTTAATTTTATTTGCATAATTTTTCATAAACATAAAATTTAAAAATATAAAAAAAATTGTGTTAATTTAATTCTTATAAAATATAAATATATTTTTTATGTTTTTATTTTTTAAAAATTTAATTAGAAAACTACATATATGTTACATAATTATTAATAATTATTATCATAACATCATAATATAAATCTAAGTTTTCTTGAAATTATTCGTAATGAAAAAAGTTATTATTTTTAATTATTCAATAATAATTACATTATTTACATGTTTTTATATATTAATTTTCATAATTATATAATAAATTTAATAAATAAAAAAATTAATTAATAACATATTAATTTTTAATTTACTTAAAAATTTTAGAATTAATCTCTTTCTACAAGTTTAGAGTCATTCTCATTTTTATGATTTTATTGTGTAATTTTATCCTTCCCTCATATTTTATATTATAAAATTTTCTTTACGAGTTATTAAAAAATTGTTATGATAAATTTTTATAAAAGTTTATTAAAAAATTGTTATGATAAATTTTTATAAAAGTTTATATTATAATCTTTATTGCATTATGCACTTTAATAGAAGTGAACTTTGGACTTAACTCAAGTGTGCCAAGACAATTATAGGACGACATATATGGGTGAGGGGTGGTGTGATAGGCCCAACTATTTTGTTATGATAGGCTTTGATACCATAACAGAAGTGGGCTTTGGGCCTAACTCAACCTCATAAAACCGGTTTATGAGGTAAGGTTTGCCCCCACATTTATACATTAATTTGGCCATATCACTAAGCAATGTGGGACTTCTTTATCTTTAAATTTATTGATAATATCTCCTTCACCATTAATGCATCAAAGTTTCCCCTCTTTTTTCATTTTCTCTAATACCTTTTGTACCAAGAAAACACTATATTCCTAAAACACTGAGCAAAACATAAAGAATGCTTAGAAAACATATGTCAATTCAATAAGTGATAACTACATGGAAATGAAGGACAAGGTGGAAGAATTAATGGTTAGGGTTTAGTATGCCTAGTTCACAATAAAAGAACAAAAAATAATAATAATAAATACTTCAATAATTTTAATAAATTGAATGAATTCACAATATTAAACGAAGTGACAAGTTATGTATATGTGATCTGAGATCCAACTCAATCCCAAAATCCTAAACTTTAACAAAATGAATTTTAATTTTCATTCTCCTTTTCATGAACAAAATCATAGATAACTCAAAAGTTGTTTTTTCACATTAAACTAACATTTTTATCTTATCTCCTTTATATTTTGTTATCACTTTTTGTCTTTCACTCTTTTCCACTTTGTATTGCCTCCAATCACATTTCTCATCATAGTTCATGTTATGTCTCTATTCACAAATTTTGTTACCTCATCTCTACTTGCAACTCTTGTTACCTTTTGAGTTTAGTCTTTGTTTCAAAACTTCTTTATACTCTAACTTGTGATGGAATGTCATAGTTTAGAAAATTATTGTCTCATATAACCTAATTTTAAATTTAATTGCTTTGTGAAATACTAATGTATAAATCTTCAATATAAACTTAAATAAATAAGTGTTTTTTTTTTCTATTTGTTACTTAATTGAATATTATTGATGTTTAACACTTTAATTCCCTAATATGTAATGGAAAGAGTCTTAAATTTGATTATTTATAAGAGATCGATAATTGAAATTATTTAACTAGGAAGATGATTTCTATTTTTTCCTTATGTTTCATGTTACATACTTTATCAACTATGAATACCCTAATGTTACAAATTATTAGCATAGGTTGTTGTGTTGTTTTTTTTATAACTTCAAATATCCTTAATTTTAGTTACACTATTAATATTTTCTCCTCCTCTCTTTTTCTTTCTGATTAATGAGTTTACTCTAATATATGGATAAGACATATTATTTAAAGTGGTGTATTTTCTAAATTGTTTCAATTTATTCCAAATATTATTATATATTGTATATTTGAAATGATTATTGTATCATACATGCTTGAGAAAGTTTCATGTGATAGAAAAGGAGATTGTAATTTAGTGTTGATTCATGAATACATCATACGTCGTTAATGTTAATTATATTTAGTAACTTTTTGAGAAAAAAATAAGAAAATTTTATTGAAATAGATAATGGTTTTAATTTTATTTACAATAATTATATTTTTATTTTAAAAAAATTTAAATTTAAATTTTTTTTATTAAAAATTATAAATTTAAAAAAAAATCAAAATTTAACTCAATTTATCTCATCTAACACAATATAGTAAATGATGAATTAGATTAAATAAAATATAAAAAATATATATAAAAATTAAATTTAAATCTTAAATTCAATCCATCTTATGATTTGATAATTAGATTGTTGAAATTTTATGTATATATTTTTAATAACATGTTTAAAATTAAAATTTTAAAGAAAAAACTTACTTCAATAGATAAATAATATGTACATGTTGAAATTTATAGCACAATATATCGTAATTAATTAATTCAAAATTTATAGCACAATATAGAAGATAAGGTGGAAGTATCACAAATTAAACATTTGATGTTTATTTAGGTATCCAGAAGGGGGACAATCTTAAAAAAATTTTACCAATGAAAATAAATGACTATATTATAAAATATGTTTCCACCTCTTACTCAAAATCGTAAGATTAAAAGTTTATGTGTCTTTATCATTTATATGTTATTTAATCTTTCCGTTTCTACTAAATTCACATTAAATTTTAACATTTTTAAGTGAATAAATTTTTTTATTTTTAATTTTATAAATAATTATAGTTATTATTTTATTTTATTTTATCTCCATTATTCTTATATAAAATATATTTTAAAAGGTATTTTGAAATATATCGTATTTTTAAATTTGAGAAAATAGAATACTAGAATTATTTGTAATAATTTTTTTAATTTTTATAATATTTTTCTAAATTATAAAAAAATAATTAGTTGACAAGAATAATAATTTTAAGTAAAATAGATTAACATTTAAAGGTTTTATAAATTATATTAATTATTTAAATTTTATATTAAAATATTATATTATATTTATTTATTTTATATAAATTTTAAAAATATTATATAATTTTTTTTCTTTTTTATTACATATACACTTTTAATAACGATTGAAAAAAAGAATACAAAAGATGTAAATATAATTCGGAAAACTATACAGGAATCTTATTGTAATATCTTTCATAATTTCCACACTGAAAATAAATTAAAGCGTGAAATTTTGTGATTGAAAAACAAAACTTTTATCACCTCCGCTCAACCGCTACCTTGCCGTGAAAACCTGACCTCACCTCCGCGAATTCTCCATTCCGTTTCGGTTAATCCAAAAAGTATGTACTTTATATTCAACGGTAAGATTATAAGAAATTAGATTGTTTTTGTTTATTTATCTATAAGAACAAATTACTGTTTTGTAGATTTATGCTCTTACCCTTTAAGAAAGGTTGTTGAAAATTTAAATAATTTTAGTGTTAGCTTTCAATCTCGATCTAATCTTTGATACCTAATTTGATTTTTGCGGCATTTAATTTTGAATAATCTTATACGTGTTTCCCATTGCCGAAATGGCTTTGTAAAATTTTACGGGTTTGATTCTTTTAACACACTTTACTATTGTGTTGGGACAAAATTTAAATGTGTTTTTATGAAATGTTACATTTTAAATTCTCTCAATATCAATATCTCCAAAAAAATAATTAAAAAGTAATTAAGGTTTTGAAACGTCATATCCCAAAAATTAATTAAAAAGTAATTAAGCTTTTGAAAGTTCACGTGTGACGATGGCACACTGAAAGATAGAGGGATACTGATAAAAGAAGAGAGAATAAATAAATGAATATTGTAAATAATTTTTTTAGAGGTTAGTTTTATTTGAACTTATGTTTTGAGTACTATTTATTTGGCTTCATGTTTTAAGTACTATTTATTTTACTTATGTTTCAGAGTGCAATTTTATTTGGATTTATATGTAAATTATGTGAGTTTATACTTTTAGGGAGTAATTTTTAGAAAATTTGGTTTAAAAAAAAAAAAAAATTCT
This sequence comes from Macrotyloma uniflorum, assembly GCA_016859785.1. NCBI lineage: Eukaryota > Viridiplantae > Streptophyta > Magnoliopsida > Fabales > Fabaceae > Macrotyloma > Macrotyloma uniflorum. Next base: position 1,088,780 of record BDMB01000047.1, read on the forward strand.
TTTAAAAGTATCAATGGGTACCGATGATATCCGAGGGGTAACAGGATAGGTAGCGGGACTGATTACTTTGATGTTGTCATCCTTACACAAAACACACCATCACTCTCTCACTCTAGTTCAGCACAACACTCTCTCTATGGTTCATCAAGGTTAGTCTATTTCCTTTTCTCATCATCTATGTAATATAGGGTTTCGTTCTTCATTTTGTTAATTTGTTTCAATTTTGTTTCTATCGTTTGATTTCATTTTTTTCCTTTTGCCTCTATAATCTAGGGTTTGTGTTGTATTATAACCGAACCATGTTCGATTTGCATTTATTTCTTTTTGATTTTATTGGTTATGAAGGCTATACCAATCGATCAATCTCAGCTAGTGTATATGAGGATGTAGGAGAATAAGGCTAATAGTCTCAAACTAATTATATTACCGACACATAATGCATTGTCAAATAAACCATGTATGAATCCTAATAAATGAAATGGAAATATACAAAGCCTGCCTAGACTCAAAATATTGACATGTTCAAATTTTCATTTTGGCTGAATTTATAATTCTTCATGTGTGGTCCGCAACATCACATGATCCACTCCAAAATTCCATAACAAAAATAGACAGGAAAATTGTTGCTTCTTACTAGACAGCAAAATTTCTTTGATTTTCTGACTTGTTATTCTTTCTTCATCTTGTCCTCTGTTTCAAAATCCAATCGATTTTAGTTTGTTTTGGTTTAGATTTATCCTGCTAATTCTGAGGTTTTTTTACTGCACCACCAGCATAATTTGTGGAATTACAGATTTGGAATTGAGGCATTATGGAAAGTAAAGATGTGAAAGATCCATTCAAAGGGGTGGATTGGAAATCCGTTGGTGGTGAGATGCAGAAAAATCCGAGTGCTCAACCAACCTTGAAGAAACGATTACCCAAGAGAGTTAGGCAAATTCCTGATTACTACTTCCTTCCTCGATGGCCACTTCCCAAAGCCATTTTATTTTGCAGTGCATGCATTGGTGGTGGTGTAGCTGCTGGAATGGTTGTTGAGTCCTGGATTGAAAACAAAGTTAAAGGTATTTTCATCCCGCTTCTCTTTCCTTTCTAATTAAACTCCCAATTTAGGTGTTCGAACATTTAGATTTTGTTGAAAGTGGTACACCAGATTAATACGCATCAATTTAATAGTTGAAATTACCAATGTGTTATTCATTTTTTGTTTTCTGATTCTCCTAAAGGGCTGTCAATGTTGAAGCACTACTACTATCGTTAGATATAACCTATAGGAGCTAGTTTCATCTTAAATTTTTCACCCCAATCACTGATTTTTTGTTTAAGAAATAAAATTGCCTAACTGAATGGAATAGCATTAACACCTAGAAACGTCACTACTGTTAGACAGGGCTCTACATATACATTTTAGACTGATCGTATTTACATAAAAAATTCCGTAAACACTTAGAAAAGAACATGAGAAGATAAAATGAATTGAGCTTATCCCACAAGTTTTTGAGAAGCTAGATGAAAGTACTTCGATAAAATTTGAAGTGTGTAAGTTGATTTGAACTTATGTGAAAAGTTCAATTCATTTTACTTTTTTTTTTCTCCCATTAGTATTTGTAGAAAAATTTATCTAAACAAGGTCTATGAAAAGTTTTCGGTTCCCAAGCTAACAATGTACATAATTGTGTATTTTGTGATTTTCGATGGATCTTCAGCATGCCTGCTTTGAGTTTCTGACTATGTCATGTATATCAACTGTCAGAGGATAATATTATTTGTCAATGACGTTTTAGTTTGAACATCAATGGCATTGCTCATTTTTGTTAAAATTTCGAATTAGACATTGTTGTAATGGTATTTTGTTCTGGTATTGCAGAAGATGGAGGGGTTATATGGGAATTCGACAAATAAACTATTGTTGTTGGGACAACTAATGTCACATACATTGCTGCCTCTATCATTTCCTCCTTACAAGTTCTCTTGAGCAACCCTCATTCCCAGGATTATTAGTTTCAGGGATTAGGGTGATTAGAAGATTCTTGTTCTTGGTTAGACTCTTGGATAGCAGGATTGAGGGGAATGAAATGTCATGGTAATACTAGGAGAGATTTCTCGGCCATTATTAATAACTATGACAGCTAAATTTTTTACTTTTTTTTTTATGATTAGCCTTTCGACGGTTCTAAGCGCGCACTCCAGAATGATTCAATCTTATGAAGCGCCAACCCCGACAACAAAATTATTGCTAGTGCTTCAATGAAATTGGCGTTTTTTAAAAGAAAGGAACAAGGAGCCATGTTAATAATCGTGTAAACAATAGTGTGCAACGTACCGTTCATATTTCTTCAATTTTTCTTTTTGTCTAGAACCGTAACTTGCAAATGCAAAAGAAAAAAAAAAAAATCAAACCAAGTGAATCTACCTTATTATATCTTTCTTGGGGCTGCTTACTGCTAGTACTCAAAGAGAAGGCACAATCAAAATGTCAGCCGACAACTACAGCTGAAGTAAACAATCATGCACCCCTACTCATTATGACTTCCTGAATATGTATGGACCTTGAAAAGTGTTTGCCAAAAACTTCTGTTCCCGTCCTAGCGGAGAATGACTCACTCTGCAGCCATGATTGTAGACAATCATAATGATACGGGTCAAATATTGTTACTTAGAAGCAAATCATCTGTGTTTAAAAATTACGTGATTCATTACGAGTTAGACCATATGATCAATAGGGCTAAATTATTTATAGCCAAATAACCAGGGTAATATTGTAAATGTCCTGTGGCCAAGATCTTATTTTCACTCGCTACACATTCTTCTTATCATATATCGGAAGAATGGATATATCATATTCTTGGAGTAGACACCTGAAGTTCTGAATCCTGGTAACATACTCAGCTGCGATGTTCTGCTGCTTTGAATATATCATATTCTACGTTAAATTGTTGATTTTACAATACCTCGTACACGTGATGTTCTGCTGCTTTGACTTTAATGAAAGCCAGAGGTCTCCTTGTTCAATATCTATAGCTGCGACATTAAATAGTATTTTGATCCTCCCACAATTTACAGAGGATAGAGGTTACATTTGAAAGGGTGGACAAGTTGATGCTCAAAGTCACAAGTTTATAACTGAATTCAACTCACGTCACATGCCAAGCTGTTTTTTTCATTTCTTCGGTTAATTTTACTAAAACATTAACTTTGCCAACCACATCGTTTAAGGTGTCAATAAAATTAAGTATCACAAATGACGGAACATAAACTTATAGATACCAGTCTTCTCTAAAGCCTTGTTTACACGTATACTTAGCAAGTTAGCAACACTGCAATACATAAAGATAAGGACAGTATCAAATTATGGACAAAACAAGAAAAATTCCATCAGGGGATGACAAAGTTCATTATAATTTAAAATGTTCTGTGAAGAATATGCCAATGAATCGCCTATGCTATTTCCTTGTCCAAGTGTTAGAAAAGACCTCCCAGAAGGCAAGTAAATATCAACTCTGGAAGTTGTAAATCCTTCTCAAGTGTCCTCGTTGTGAACTGCGTACTACAATGGCGGCAAATTCTGCTCCCTGAAATTCATCCATAGTTTATGATGAAAATGAAGTTTTACAACTGCAAATTATGTAAACATCCACATCAAATTAAACTAATGCGCTCGTCTGTAGTTTCGCTCTAATTTGCTGGCTGTGAGAATCAGGTGTTTAGAGGCGAAACTGAGTCTGTTTAGGAAAACAGACAACAATTTGAACAATTAAATAAATCAGTTTATAAAATCGCATACCTTCTTGAATATCCGTTGAGAGATTGTGCAACAATCTTACATTTTATGATATCATATGCACCATTCCATCAACAATCATCACTCTATTGTCATCTTGCAACCTCTGAAATTTCAGGAAAGACAGCACACTATTAACGGAGTTCATCTTGGGAAGGTGGCACCAGAAGTTCATCAGAAGAACATACCTCTAACAGGAGTAGTATATCTGCGGCGCTGTAAGGCGAATCCGCCCCTCTGTTGATAACATCCTCCAAGTCTGCAATAGCTATGAGATCCAGGCGGTTGGCACGCATATGCTGACCAAATACAGAATTAAATGCTTCAATTCTGCATGTCAATAGAAGATATTTTACGTCAGAAACAATTAGAGCAAAAAAAAAGACAAATATAAAAAACAATTGCAAAGCAGGAATCGTCAGTTGACTGACCTTGCAGGGGTGAGTCCAACAGCAGCTGAAGCTGCTGAGGTATCATCTACTTCAATGGCATCTGCTGCTGATGTTGATCTAGCCAAAAAGAAATGACGACAGTTAATAGATCATTAATGGACAAATATGTTTAAGAAATCTCGATATCAACCCCCTCAACATTACATGGCAACGTATAAGTCTTCATGCTTACAAGTGTGGAAGGATGTTAAATTGCAAGTCTAATAAGGAGTAACAAAGAAAAACAACGTTTCTGGTATAGAATATGGTAATAGATGCATTTTCTTGTAAGCTAATTATGGTAATTAGAATGAAAAGAGTCTTGCAATATATTTAGCTTTTCCAACTTGTTTATATTATTGCTCACCCTCTTCTATCTTTAGGACCACGATCAGGACCATCATTTTCATTGTGATCAGCCTTGCGCTTCCTGTCTAGCTCTTTCTCCCTCTCTTGCTCACGCTCCTCCATTTCTGTAAGTTCTTTGTGATATATAGCAAAATTTAGAACCTTCAAAGCAGCTTCAACATCAGACTTTGAAACCTGAAAATACAAGTGCCGGCTCAATCACAAAGTGTACTGAACAAAACACTGAAAATATATGTTGTTGAAGTATCACCAGGTAAACTCTATAACTAAAACGGCAATAGTAGAAAGAAAAAAGTGCAGCTAAGGAGAATGCCAAGTGCATGTTGGACTATTGGGAGTAAAATTAATTTTGAAAGAATACGTTTTATTTTTTCAAACGTTTATATTGGATACTGAATGGGGAGATACCAACACTATTTTTTGGTTGAAAGTAACAAGTTAATCCACCAGCCAAACAAATAATTTTCATAGCAGAAAGAAAGACCAAAAGGTTATTTGTGGACTTGTTACCAAAATTAACATTTATGTCACTATATTATAAATAGCGGAGAAGAAGACATGGAAAAAGTAGATGCCAAGTCAAGTACCTTTCTGCTCAATTTCAATTTGGCATGAGCTGTTGCGAGACGTATGATGGTTTCTAAAGTTCTGGCAGTTATGGGAAGTGTTCCTCCAGTCTGCATAAAGCCAGCATGATATCATAAAAATAAAATTTTATCTAAATAACTCGTATATTGAGCAATTACAATTCTCAATGCTAACCTTTGCATTTGAACTTGCATTTCTGAGTTCAGCATAGGCTGTGGCAATGTTCTCAGATGCCTGTGGACAATGTCAATTGATGTTAAAGTAAAGCTAGTCATACGTCTATACAAATACTGGACGGGAACAGCAGCATAACAACCATTGAAAATAATCAGATTTCAGAAGAACCATTCAACTATGGCAATTGTAACAGCACACCGAAATTCTATTAACATGGATAAATTGAAAAATATTAAAGGGATTTCATCATAAATCAAGAAAAATGGAATTGCTAATAGTAACAAGAAAGGCCCATAACCTCATCAGTCAGTTCAGGTTGAATCCTATGCTTAGCGTAGTGGATATATTTCTTAAGAAACTTAATTGTAAGTGTATCACGCTTGCGACCTCTGTCAGTTTTCTTCCCATGTAACATTCTGTTATATTTGACAAAGATAGATGAGTCCCCATCAGCTTCGTCTTCTCTTCCATATCTTGAGCTCCCATCAAGCGCTGCCTCACCTACATTGAGAAGCTTCTTTGAATAAAAGAATTATCCAGTATAAGCACGTCTCAAGCATTACAAAAATTGCTTATTTACCTCCATCAACAGCAGAACGAAATCTATGCATACGAAGTACATGCTCTGATATTCGACGATCAATGTCAGGGTCCATTTGATCTAACACAATAAACAGCAGATCAAATCGAGAAAGCAGGGAGTCTGGAAGTCCAATATTTTTGGTTGGAGTCAATGAACGATCATACTGTAGAATTGCACAACAAAAAGCCTGGAGTTAGAAAAGAAATTGAAGGTTCGGTAAAATATTAGGAAATTTGATAGTTTAAAACTGCACAGCAAATTACACGTATAATGCCACTTACAGTTCCATATATGGGATTTGCGGCGGCAACCACGCTGCATCGGGCATTCAGTGATGCATGGATACCAGCTTTAGCAATAGTTACAGTCTGCTGCTCCATAACTTCATGTATAGCAACACGATCTTGATCATTCATCTTGTCAAATTCATCAATGCAGACAACACCTCTGTCGGCAAGAACCATTGCCCCAGCTTCTAGCCTTCTTTCCCCTGAGAAAGAAATTACAAAATGTTCCTTAGATGACAAATGTAATAATAGCACTATGCTTATAGCCAATGACAAATGATTTTTTTTTACCTGTTTCTTGATCTGAAGTAACTGCTGCTGTCAAACCAACCCCAGAAGAACCCCGGCCTGTAGTTGATATGGCCAAGGGAGCAATGTTCATAATTGCTCTCAAGAGTTGAGACTTTGCAACAGAGGGATCACCAACCATCATCATGTTAATGTCACTAAAGAAGCAAGACAGACCATCATTATAATTTTATATTTAGTTTAAAGAAATATATGTAAAGTAAAAATGTGTCGTACTTGGATTTCAATAATACCAACTTTCACTAAGAGAAGGGAGATCAAGCCAAAAAACACTAACCCTCGCAAGTGAGTGCCATTCTTTAAGTTCTTTTCCACTCCACTAAGCATCAACAAAATCACTGCTTTCTTTATCCAAGAATGTCCATATATAGAAGGTGCAAGCGAATTACTTAGCAGGTCAAATGCATCATCTCTTTCAGCTATCTTTTTAATGTTTTTGAGATCTTCAGGGCTGTAGAATGGTGCATTAGCCTCTTTGTTTAAAAGAGAAACATTGTTGCCTATGAGCACAGTCCTGCATGAACATCAGTCAATCAAGTTTCTGTTCAAGAAAGCAAAGGAGTGCACAGGAATTATGTCAGTATATTTTCTGGAGCTACCTGAATACTCCATTAACACTGCCTTTACTTTTCCCGGCAAGAGCCTTATATATTCCCACAATTGCCACTCGATCTCCAGGCTTACAAGAATCAACAAGGTCATCTTCTACAATAACATCCACTGTTCTTGGGAGTTGACCAGGTGCAGAATTCTCAGGAACTTCTTGAATGGACAAAGTTTGATGATCTTTGTATTTACACAATCCATACTCGGTCACAAGTAAGTTGCCATTTTCATCCTACAAAGATTTAGTCAGTAAATTTCATCATCAGGAGAAGTCAAATGTATTAGAGATCATCGAGCTTGACATTACCCTTGTCGGGTAAACAGATCCTGTGGGCAAACCCAAATTAGATGTAATATCACGATATTCGCGAGAAGTGAAGTTTCCCGTGGTGGGGCAGAAATGAACACTTTTAACAACCTTCGGCCTTACAAGAGAACCTATAATAAATGAAAATAGAGGGTAAGATCCCTGCACGCTTAAACCATATTATTTTGTTCTCAATTTTAGAAAGAAAGGATGATGGAAAAGAACAAACCTAAAGATAAAACCAAACTGCTGCTTGTAAGAGGAATAAACTACACACTGTTTACCAGCTAAGGATATTCACATTACCACCATTATAACATAACATTATGAATAACATGCCACTCATACTAAGTAACTTATAACATAAACGATATTACCATCACAAAAGGTAATCCTTAAATCTTCAAAATAACCAAAAATAGAATATGATTCCCCAGCGACTAATTAAATCCTGTAAAACTTATCAGGGAGCAATTGGACAAAATAGGCCGCACAACAGAGTTTGATTTTAATTATAGGGTTTCAGAGTCGACTTAGGAATCGAAATATAGTCATTTTACGGCCTAATTACACGAGAAACCAGCAGCTCTAAATATCAGTAGACCTAAGAAAAAAATAATAATAATACTAATAAAAGAGGCGAGAAATATTAAAAAGAAGGGAAGGTAGTTTTACATTTGGTGACAATGCCCTCCACACAGACCATAGAGCCTATGAATTCAGAGAGAAGCTCCCTTGGTGTGACTCGGCGAGAAACAAAGGGACCTTCAAATCCCACGAGCACTTGTTCCCCTTCCTTCAAGTACTTGGGATCAATTGCACGCGTAGCGTCCGTCACCGCGTCGCAGAACGGTTGCATGTACTCACTTGGATTCCTGATAATCCTGCAAAAACAAAAACCAAAATAAATAAATAAACAGAAACACCAACTGCAAAAGCTAATTTCACATAAAGAATCAAATTCCAAAGAATTGAAAGTATAAAAGTAAAATTTAATAATCAGTGTTTAGAAGGGTTAACCTGTTACCCAAGTCGCGGAAGTTGTGAAGATCGGAAATGTTGACGATGAGGCGGTGGCGCTTGTGGTTGATTAGGGCTTTGATTTCGTCCATGTATATGCCCTTTCCCACCTGATTATTGGACACAAGATCGTTAGAACGACGACAGAGTAACACACATAAATGAGAAGAGAGAATGCTTACAACATACATCCTGATCCAAGAAATCGGCGAACTCTCGCTTGTGCGCTGCCCTAACTTCTTCGCTCAAGTCCATTTTCGAAGCCTCTGGTACGAGCTAGAGAGTGACAGAGAATGGTGGAATCAGAAGAATGATAGAAAACAATGGAGGTGGCTCCTTTTCTTTTGGCGTTAGCCCTCTGTTTTTGGCGGGAACATGGAGCCTCGTGCTCGCTTTGTGGCGGGAATTATAACTTCACACTGCTCTTTCTTGGGCTTATCTTACTTCTAAGGCCCAATTTCTTTTTGCACTCTCTTTTTCTATTCTTGCTTTCTCTATTTTTGCAAAAATAAATAAATAAAAAGAAGTTATATGCTTAATTCTACATTTTATTACTCAATTAGCGATTTTTTTTTACCTATTTTTTTCTGTACATACCAATTTGATAAATTTGTAATAAAGTGATAAATTATTTTTAAAAAACTAAAAAGTAAAATGACATTTTTTTGTTAATTTTTTTTCAAAAATAACTTGGTTTTAATCTCGTTGAATTTTTTTTATAATATGTCATCATTCTCTTGTTAAATTAACAGATCGATAAATAAATACAATTAAAAAATTTAGATGATAAAATATGCAAAGAAAAAAAGAAACAAATTATAAAATATAGAGTTAAACTAAAATTCCGATAATGTTCTTATGGGTGAGTTTCAGTGTTTCACAATTGGATTCAGTCTGAGAGTAGAAATAAAATGTAACGCAGATTGTGGAAATCGATAAAGTTTGTGATAACATATTCATGAGAACAAAATGATACCTGACGTATTAACAGATGGGAACATTACTGAAAAGTTGTCTAAATGTTATGTTGGTTTGAAAAAGAGGACGAAGTTGTAGAGAAATGTGAGGTACACGAAAGATATTGAAGACTAGAGAAACATTAGATTATTGAGTTCTTCTCCAATGTAGTGCAGAAAAACTATCTTTCTTTTTTTTTCTTCAGTTCTTAATTTGCTGCTTCTTATTTATTTTATTTTTAAATCTGAACTCTGCTTGTTCTGCTTGTTCACTCTTTAAGCGCCGTTTTTCTCTTCTTGTAAAAAACATACTATTTTTTAGTAGTTATTTTTCCTCTAAACTTTTAACTTAATAATTTTTTTTCTCTTTTATTCTAAAACTAATATGTTTTAACTTATTTTCATATTTTTTTATATATATATTTTTTTTATATTTAAGTTGATATAAATGTTCTTTAAGTGTTTGAATCATATTGCATTCTCGAATTGAAAACGAAAGATGTTTACTCAAGTAAAATGTCTCGTGACAAATTTTAATTCAAGGTCATGGTAATAAATACTTTTTATGTTAGAATCATTTTGAGAAGTTTTTTAGAACTTTGCATTTAAATTCTTGAAACATATACATCAACAATATTGTAACTTCTACATAAAGCATCCAAAATTGATGGAGTCTATTATGTCCCTTATTTAATTCAATCATTTGAAAATTTTCAATCAATCATCCAATGAGTTTAGTTTAAAATGGATTGGACAAATTTTTCAACTTGTGATAACCTGGAGAAAATATTAAACAAATGATAAATTATCAAAAAAAGATCAATAATTAAAATTTAAATCTCATTATAAGTCATCATATAACAAGCTAAAACTTCTTAAATATATACTATTAAAAATAAATATACAGAATTTGATAATTACAAAAAAACCTTAAATTAAGTTATGTGATGGCTTTAATAAACAAACAAGAAATGAAGACATAAATAAATATAAAATTAAAAAAAGAAAGTACATGTATTTATACAAGCTCAATTTGGAGTGTTTGGGTAGATTTTCAAAATCAAACTCGATTGTGTAAGAAATTCACTTATTTTGATTTTCAATATATTGGTATTTTAATTTATTGGTTTGTTTAGATTAAATCGAATCAAATTATATATGCCATTGCCTTAATTAATCAACATTATATTTAGAAATATAAAAATTTAATATCTAATTTATAAGTTTACGTATTGCCTGTGGAGGGCAAGACTTTATTTTTGTAATAATTATTTTAGAAACGACATTTAGAGATTACAAATTTATCTCGAAACTCATGAAACCGTCTAATACGGTATCACAACACAACGTTTTCAGGAATCTGATTAACTGAGATTCAAATAAACCCCTGATTGTACAAAGGTTCATAGCAATCAGCAAGTATCTTAGATACATGCCTGATAATAACTATCTTTACTTAAAACAATATGGAAGAGTGCTTAAGAGTTGGTCTTTTGACATTCTATCCGGTGTATACCTCCAAACTAATGAAATCTTCGAGCTATATTCAATAAGTTCTACACAACAAAACAGTCTTATAGCTAACTGTCAAGTCACAAGTAGCACGAAATGAACTACAGGCCTACGGCTTTTCATATATGATGAACTCAAATAGAATAAATAGCCTCAATGATGTAGAGAGAACAAAATTTCAATTAACTTAAACCCGTGTTCTACAAAGTGCAGATAAGCGAAGCTGGGCAGTCAGGGCCTGAAAGCAGAGAATGCCACCACAGAGTTGTGTCCACCAAATCCAAATGAATTTGAAATGGCTGAAATAGAAAAAGAATCATCATTTAGCTGTTCAAATTATGGGCTGTATCATGCGGGGAAAAACACTGGTTATTGAATTATTTAGAATCTTACCAACATTGACTTCATGCTGCTGCTTGACATTTGCCACAGTATCAAAATCAACTGCCGGTTCTGGGTTCTGCACTCAAGACCAAGTACATATTGTAACTCTAAAATTGAAAACAATGCAGCAAGAAAATCAAACTGAATGATGTTTGGTTCTCTAAAGCAGAATGGGGCAATTAAAGGGCATAATATTTTCCTAACTGCTTCCTTGTGCGGGGGTACTCATCATGTTTAAAAACACAAGTCCACAACTATTTCTGCCCCCACGAGTCACGCAGTAACATAAAACAATACTTCCTGAAATTCTAAGGCGATTGATGATAATTAATACGAACATGATCTTCACTAGAATCTGGCTCAGACAACCCATGGACCTCAACTAACCATCCCTAAATTACCAGTCTAATATGTGAAATTATACACATCTTTATAATGAGTGTTTATACGCGCTGATGACATGCAAATTTCTAGGTACGAATGGCAATAATTTTCAGAAAAAACTTTGCGATACCAATAAATAGAGCCCACATGGCTAAAGAAAGGTGAAAAAAAGACACTTATTAATAACAACTTACAATAACAGTAGTTCATGCAGTCAGTCAAATTAATCCAAACCCTAAAAAATATTAAACGTACAAATTGATTGATTGTTGGATGCAGCCATCCTGTTGTTATGGCTTTAACAGTGGCAATGGCTTCCAAACCCCCAGCTGCACCAAGGCAGTGCCCTATCATAGACTGATACAAAATGAAGAACACGTACATCAGTTCACGACCAAGGAATCAATCAAACATAACCTCCTGTAATATAGAAGAAAACAGAAAGCTTTCACCAGCATAATAAAGCCAATAGTGGGATAATACCTTGGTGGCATTAATTTTGATGCCAGATGTGTCCTTGAAAACCTTCTTAATAGCATTAATCTCTGCCAAGTCACCAGCAAGAGTGGAAGTTGCATGTGCATTTATGTAGTTGACCTGAAAAGAAGCAATTGTTACACTTTCAATTCGCAAATTTATGGAATGCTTGAATCAGAAACAACATATAACTAAGACAACATTAAGACTAATTCTAGAACTGACAGAAGAACACAACGATGGCATTATAATTTTCCTTTTAGCTCCATCAGTAGCTTAAGCCCCTCTCTCTTGGAAAGATGAGAGAGAGTAACTGTGTATTAAAGCATAATTTGCATAAGTTGCAACAGCCTGGGGCATTAATTGTCGATACATATTTTAATTTATGTTCTAATAGTATTGTGTTTCTCACACATTCTAACTTCTCATAAAAATATTAAGTGCAGTGGTACACAAGTACACATGCATATTATCAACTATTTTGCCATTTAAATCAGCGTAATTGTGTAATATCAGAATCATACCCATGACTACAAAAAAAGAGATGAACAAAAATTGCAAAATGGAAGACAAATAGCAGCAAAAAATAGGCCTTGCTCTCTCTCTCTCTCTCTCTCACTGATTCTCTCACTGTGTAGATAATTGTTGCCTTTTCTCTCACCTATCTTCCTTTTATTATCATCCACATACGATAAAAGAATTCTCCCTCCTTCACACAAACCCCGCCACAAGTGCAAGCAGTTAAGCCCTTCCATAACTGACTCTCACTCATGTGCCTGGTTGTCAAATCCACAAGTTAACTGGTTTGAACACTTAGAAAACAAGTTGAATAGTATGTAAACTCATTTTTTATTGTATCTGTGCATACTTGTCAGACGTGGATGAACTCACAAGTTTGAGGCCGAGCTATCAACTTCAGCAAAATTCTGAAATTCTCCACTTAAAAAAAAAAGAAAAATAGACTGTTGAATGGTGGGTTTCTCTACTATGTGTTATATCGCAAGTATGTCATATTCGTGTGTTTAAGAGGAGGTACAAGGGCATCAAGAGACAACCCTGACTGTGTGTTCCTGCCTGCATCTGCTTTATCAGTGCAAGTACAAGGTCAAACAACCTAATAGGAACCTCTGTCAAACATGATATTGTCATCTATGCTAGTCCTAATATTTAAGACCTTGTTTGGTTCAAATTAGTGTTCTCATTCACTCTACTAGGTAGTGCCTAACTAATTGCAGAAGCAGAAAACGATTTCTTTATTAAAGTATGTAATACAGGTTAAATGTGGTTGTCCTCTGGAATTTTCAGCTTACAAGCTACCACTGAGCTGTGAAAAAAGGCACCCCAGCCTGATGAGCCAATTGAAATTTTGTGCTAACCCAACCTAGCCCATATTTTAAATGGGTCAAAAGAATTTGGCCCAATTCGATGTCGGCCAACGGACCAATTTGCCGGATTTAGAAGAAAATAAAAAATATTATAAATTAAAAAAATAAATATAAGACTTACTTTAAAAAATTTAAATCACAAAAATGAAATGAACTTCAATTTTTAGATGTAGTGATTTGATAAATAAATTATATCACATATATGTTTTAATAAAATAATATCATTTTTTAAATTTTTTTAAATTATAATTATTATTTTAAAAAGTAAGTTGCACCAAAAGCCTATAGGCTGGGATGACTTAAGCCCATTCGGAGCACCGATTAAATGAGTTAAGCAAAAATTGGCCCACTTCAATTTAGGCCAATATTTTTTTGCTTGGCCAGCCCATTTTAGGATTATTCAGGTCAACCAATCATACCAGACCTATTTTGCTAGCTCTAACAACCAGTCCCACCCAGCCCAGCACCTTTTTGTGGACCACAATACTAAGGATATTTTCTTTCTGACCCTTTCAGCTAAGGAGTAGGGATTATCATCTATAGTCTCAATCTTCAGGTAACATTGTCAATTTTGCTTCTTTTTAAGTTTAATAACGGTTTCCCCATGGAACTTGGAAGTGTCTCCAGTTCATCTCAAGCTTCGAAAAGAAGTGTTTAGTACAGCTATTATGGTTGGTATCATACAAAAATTCAGCCCTGCTTAGACATTTAGGTCATTGATGGCTGTAATTGGTTCCCATTGGTCTCCCTTTGCTTCATTCACCTTCCAACCCTTATCCCAAGATCCTATAGCACAAGATCCTTCTTGAAAGAATCACAACATATCATTCTTGACTTCTTCATATCCAGAGCTTCTACCGCCCATTTGCACATTATCCTTCACAACTACCAAAATAGGGAGCTCAAATAGCAGTTAATAGAAACTGGGCCAGACTAGTTACAATACAGCCGAAAAATACTGCATGCTATAGATCTCAGTGCAACATCAGTTCCAATACCTTGAATTTCAAGAGAGAAAAATTGAACAGAAACTATAAAATGGAAAACAACTGGCCCCCGATACCTGGTCTCTCCCTCTAATTCTCTCACTACTTGGATCTTTCTTGCCTTTTCTCTCTCCTCCCTCCCCTTCTATGATCCCACCCTCTTCTAACAGATTTCTCCAACCTTCCAATATCCATTTGCCATGTGTAGACAATTATGCCACTCTCTCACTCCTTGTATTACTTACTCAAGGTGCTGATTCTCATCCCTTTCTTTTTCTTCCTGTGGTAAATCTGTTTTATGGGTGATTTCCTGACACAGTGTTAACCATGCAGCACCGTTAATGGTTGAATAGGAAGATACATATTTAATAAGCATAAGGAGCATCCTATTTTATTTAATTGGGTATTAATAAATCTAAGCTCTCTACCGTCATTTATCCAAACATCAATGCTAGAAAAAGAAAATCTTGGAGGCCTACCACAAATTATACTGCATAGCAGCATAAGAAATGTTTACCATTTCTAAATACATGAGTTGCCATCCCCTACAATATCAAGTACTACAAACCCTAAACCCTAAACACCCTAAACCCTAAACACATGGAATATGCACTCAAGGTAACATAAAAGTAAAATCATCTAGGGAGACACCTTGAGGAGAAATACAATCAATAAAAACTGGAGAAGAGAAACCACCAAACCTTTTGAGGACAAAATTAGCGACAAAAGTAGAAGAGTAGTACAAGGAGAAAAATATTACCTCCTCAGGTGACACACCAGCATCTTCAAGGCTGCTCTGAATGCATGAAGACACACCAAGTCCATCAGACCTTGGATCAGTCATGTGATAAGCATCACAGTTAACAGCACCTCCCAAGTATTCAGCAATAATAGGAGCACCTCGCTTCATGGCATGTTCCAAGCTCTCCATTACCTATCAAGTTAAAGTGCCCCTTTTAAGATTTAAAAACAGAACAAAAAGCCATCCTCAAACACGCAGAGGAAAAGGAGATTGCATGGGAGAACAGGGAATGAATATATTGAAAAAGGTAATGTTACTTTCTCAGCAGTTTACCACTTAAATAAATTCATAAAGATCCTACAGTTATACTTACAAAGACCCTATGTAGAAAAACTTGTCCGTAAGTACTTAAACGATTACAGGATGAGAAAATAAAAAAGTAAAATTAATTGAGCTTCTCTAATAAGTTAAAATCAATTTATGCACTCAAATTTTGGAGAAATTAGACGAGAGCCACTATAAAAGTCAAGTGTTGGATTCATTTCCCCTTTTTTTTTTTCTTCTCTTACAAGGGTTAATAGAAAAGGGACCTAAGTAAGAATCCCACAAGGTGAATGTAACCTTACCAAAACCCCAGCACCTTCACCCATGACAAAGCCATCACGCTCCTTATCCCACGGCCTTGAAGCAGTTTTGGGGTCATCATTCCTCTGGGAAAGCGCCCTGCAAGCAACGAAACCCCCTAACCCAATGGGAATGATGGCAGCCTCAGTCCCACCCGCTATCATCAAATCAGCCTCCCCTCTACGTATATGGTTCGCCGCAGCATAAAAACAATAATTGGAGGTAGCACAAGCAGTAGAAATAGAATAGTTAGGACCCATGAACCCAAGGTCAATCCCAAGCAAAGCCGAACCCATGTTAGTAATGGCATACGGAATGAAAAACGGCGTTATCTTCCGGTGCCCTTTCTCAATCAGAGCCTGAACACCGTCAGAAAACACCGTTAGGCCTCCCATTCCGGATCCCACGAGAACACCGGCACGCTCCTTATCAAGCTGCACAGAATCAGAAATTCAGGTTAAATAGGGTTTCCATAAGAAAAGGGCACAACCAGAAAAAGATAATCAAGTTAAACAGGGTTTCCACAAGATTCTTAGGGAAGAAGTAGTTTCCCATAATGTGGCAAATTACGACTTGGATAAGTGTCTACATTTAGTATCAAGAAGATTCTGTCGAACAAGATTGTCATCGGAAGAAGGTAAACGAGAGAAAAGAAAAAGACGAGAAATGTGAAAGGAGAATAGAATAGATCTGAGAGAAAGAGAAACCTTGGAGAGGTTATCAGCGGCGAGGTCGGCGTTTTCGAGGGCCTTCTTGCCGGCAACAATGCAGTAGCGGAGGCAGTCGTCGAGGCGGCGGTCGTTCTTGCCGTCGATGTAGCCCTGGGCGGAGAAGCCGCGGATCTGGCCGCCGAAGCGGGTGGGAAACTTGGAGGCGTCGAAGCGATCGATGGCGGTGATGCCGCTCTCGCCAGCAAGAAGCTTCTCGTAGTAGCCCTCGACATCGTTGCCGAACACGGACGCGAGGCCCATTCCGGTGATCACCACGCGCTTCTTGGGGTCCTTCTGGCGCTGCGGGGCGGAGACCTTGGGTGCCGCTGTGGCAGATACGAAGAAGACGCGCTTGGAGGCGGCGGCTCTTCTGTTGGCGGCATTGTTGGGAGCGCGAAGCGGGTCCAAGGGAGAAGCGCGGAGGGTGGGGGAGTGTAGCGCTTGCATGATGGCGGAGAGTACGAAGCAGTGAACAAAAACAACTCTCTGCTGTGCGCTATGGCAAGTACACAATGAAACTAACAAGTGGTCATATTTATTTTCAGCTCATTTTTTCTCTTGCCTTATTTCTGTCTATGTTGTATAAACGCAATCTAAATTATTTTTTTTCAAAAATTATTAAGAAAAAATATATTGTGATAAAAATTCCTTTTTAATTGGTTAATACCATAATGATGGGAAATGTAATAAATGGAATGAGAAATTCTACATGAGCGTGCGAGGCTTCCAGATCCAGCGAGGCAAATTCTGAGAAAAACTTGTTATTGTTTCTTTTTAGTTAGTTAGTTTGATGGAAAAGTATAAAGTTAGTGATGAAAAATGATAAAAAAAATATATGTTTTTGTTTGATAATAAAAAAAAGATATAAAATATGTTATTTTTTATTAATATAAGTACATAAAATAATAAAAATATAAAAGAATGAAAAGTGTAAGTGTCAAGTTATGTAAAAAAAAAAAAAAAACAGAGAGAGAGAAAATACCGTCCAGATCCAGCGAGGCAAGCGATAACAAGTTTTCCTCATAATTTGCAATCCAAGGAAAGTAATAAATGGAATGAGAAATTCTACATTTTTATTTTTTTTAAATATAATTACTATTTATAAAATGAGTTAGATTAAAATAAAAGATAATTTAATTTAATTTAAATTACAATTTTTTAAATTGAATTTAATTTTTAGAATCTTCACTTCAATCTTCAAATGAGTTTGTTTTATTTTTTATACATAATTTATTTGTAATTTCTTTTTCGAGATAAAAATTTCGGTAACATTAATAGAATCTTTTTCTAAACAAATTATTTTAGAACTCCTCCATTCATACAATATTATACTCATACTTTCTTCATCGGCCATATCTCAAAGGGATGTATCAAAATATTTTAAAAGATTATCTTTTGTAAAATAAAAAGAAAATATCATATTTAATAAATTTTTTGAAATATTAAAATAATTTTTATGATATTCAATATGAGATTTTCATATTCTTTTTAAAAAGACAACAACAAAAATTTGGTGTTCTTTTAATTCTTTTAAGAGAATTATTTAATATTCAAATTCATATAAAATTTAGATATATATTTGATTGAACTTTGATGATGAATTTTATGACTTTTTATTAGTGTATATAAATATTATTCTCATAAAAGAATCTCACTTAAGTATATAAATTTTTTTTATTTGAAATCTTTTAAACAAAAAGCAATAGAATTACTTTTTATTTTTGAATATTTTTTAGGTAATTATTTATTTTCAGTGATTTTTTTTTTTTTATATTTTGACTAAATTCTACTCAACTTACTCGGTAGATTTATTAATTAATAGAGTTTAACTACTTTGTAAACTTAATTACTAAGCTTTACTTGGTTAATTGGAAGATTTATTGGTCAAGTTCTACTTAATTACTCAGGGATAATTTGTCAAACTCTACTTAAAAATATTGTGACAATTGGCTGAACTTTACTTAAAAACTTGAAAACTCGACGAAGAACTCAGTAATAGGTTAGATACAACTCAACTACGTGCAAAAAGCATTAAATGTAAAAAATAAGAAGTTGAGTTATCATGTAGATAGATAAGGGAGTAATAAATGTAAGAGATAAGAGGATAAAAACCTTTGCCTTATAAAGTTAGCCAACGTTAAAAGTAAACCAAACATCTAAATTTCTCATGCCTATAAAATGGGGGAGACTTGTGAAAGAGGAGAAACAATAGAGAAAACTAGAACAAAGTCAGGTCGAGCTTACAACTAAGCAATTGAACTTGAACATTGGAGAAGGAACACCCTAGAAGAAGAGATACTATGTATGGGGAGAGTTATACATTCACATTAAGCATACTTGACAAGCTTGGGTTAGTACTCGACAAGTTAGGTCAAGCACTTACAGAGCTTGGGCGAGCATGATGATTATACTCGATTTTGATTTTACATGTATGGGGGAGTTATATATTCAAATTAATGTTATTTGGCAAGCTCAACCGAGTACTCGATTGGTTTGGCTGAGCACTTAGAGAATTGGTCGAGCATAATATGTTAGATAATTGTACTCATAAGAAATTTGGGTTTAAGAACTTACCTGCATCCATAAATATCTTTTTTATCAACAAATATTTTTTCTTTCTTCTTTTTAATGGCTTTCATATGGGACTTTTTTTCGAAAAAATATTATTTTAATTAAATATTACATAACTATACCTTGTTATAATTTATTTACATTACTAGACCTATTTACTGTTCCTAAGAGAATTCGGGTTTCCTGGAAATCGAATTCTGAAGATCCTGGACTCCATTTATTGATGAAGTCTTTAAGAAAACACATATAAAAAAAAATACTGGTGAATTTGTTGATAATAGATCAAAGAGGACTTATGTAAGTATCTCTAATGATAATATGTTTTATTTGTAATATATATAATATATTCATAAAATAACATTTGTCTATGTATTACAGGAATATTTTCAGGCTAAACTTGCTGATGCTAGGTCTGATCATTCATCACGTGTTGGTAGCTCTGAATACACTCCCCTAAACCCTGTTGAAGAGGAGAAGCTTAGGACACAATGTTGGGTGGCAACTGCTGGTGGAAAGAAAAAATGACATTTGTATGGGTTTGGCGATCTCGCTTGTGTTTATAATGATGGAGATGACAACATCCTCAAACATACACAAGCATCTTCTAGTCAATCTCATGATACTGAAGAGATTAATAACTTAGAGAACGACTTGTAGTTAGTGAGGCATCAGTTCGTCTTTTGCATTCAAAATTTGAGACATTTATTAAGGCTTGTTCCATATCTTCCTCCTAAAGCAGCAGAAATAGCTCAAACATTGTTTGAAGAGCAACAACAAATGAATGAACAAGATGACCAGCAACAAGAACAAGATGGGGATCAACAGGAAAATGATGGGGATGAATATAATGATTATTAGATAGTTTACTTTAGTTTAGTTTATGTACTTTAATCTTTTCTTTTTGCAATATTTTAAATTGAACTTTTTATTGCGTTATTTGATATTTTAGTTGAACTTATGAAATATTGAATTAGTTGAATATTAAACTTGTTGAATATCATATTAAATATGTTAAATATAGTTGGTGTATATCTTGTTTTTAATTTTTAATATTTGGTAAGTTTCACTATTTGAATTATAATAAATTCAATAAAAAATATCTATAGGTTATAATTTTGAATTAAAAAAAAATATTCTCATGAAAATATATAAAAAAATTTCCATGAATTTTTTCGTGGCAAAATTTCTCATTGATTTATTTGTGGGAAATTTCTCATTGATTTGTTTGTGGAAATTTCTCATAGATTTCTTCGTGGGAAAATTTTTCATGGTTTTTTCGTGGTAAAATTTCCCATGGATTTCTTCGTGGGAAAATTTCCCATGGATTTTTTCGTGGGAAAATTTCCTAGGGATTTGTTTGTGGAAAAATTTCCTATGGATTTCTTCGTGGGAAAATTTCCCATTGATTTTGTTTGTGAAAAATTTCTCATGAATTTATTTGTGAAAAAATTTTGTGGAAAAACTTCCTACAGAATTGTTTGCGGGAAATTTCTCATGAATTTATTTATAGAAAATATAAAAAATAATTTCCTACTAGCCTTTTACCCACAAATTTATAGTTGTGGGAAGTTTGTGGGAAAAACTTCATTTCCCACTGATTTTAAGCATTACCCACGAATATACTTTATGGAAAATATGAATTTTTTTTTGTAGTGATATATAATTTGAAAGCTATATAACGGAAGGTTTGAAGGAAATAAGTGACAAAAATAACGAAGAAAAATGTGTAAAAAATACATAACAAAATTGTTCTAAAAATAAAATACCCAATGAAAAAATATATTAAAAAAATACATAAAATGTAAGATTCAAGATATTATTAGGTAAATCCTAAATGCACTTGCATATAAAGGGTAGAGATTATAAGTATTTTATTAAAGTTTAATATTATCTTTTTACTCTTATTTCTAAAAATCCTATTTCTCCTTCTCTCTAATATCTTTCTACTTCTCTCAAATCTCTCTCATTCTCCCTAATCGTTCAATTCTTATGATTCGAGAGCAATGGGGAAAAGAAAGTAAAGAATAGATTAATTTTTCATTCTTCTCAATTTGGGGAAAACTTGATTAGAGGTAAGGGAACTTAATTAAGCAAAACTATTTATGATTGATGTAAGGACCCTGGGAAAATTAGTTTAACTAGGTAAAGGAAACCTTGATATGTGAAGGGCGAAAGGGGTTCAAGCTGTTGAGGGATATAATCCCAAGACCACCCCTCTCTCCCTTCATTCTCCGTAACTCTCCCTCTCTCCAAACCTTCTTCTTCCAAGCTCTCTCCTCCTTCTCTCTAAGGATTTCCCACCCATTCTTCGTCCTCTTCCAACCCCGAGCGCACTATTGGAAAGCCCTTGAAGAGAATAACACTTCCCACCGATTGGAATTCGTCTAGGTAGGTCCTTTCATGCTCAAACTCGTTTTAGGGAGTTTGGGTTTTTGGGGTTTCTTTGTTAGGGTTCTTCCTTGGGTGAATCTAACCCAAACTTGTATTCGTGGTGTGGTGTGAGGTGTGTTCTTAAGTGTCCAAGGAGCTAGGGAGAAGGAGGCAAACCTTAAGATCCAAAGAAAAGGCAAGGGAAGCAAGGAATTTAACTTATTTTTGTGAGATCTGTGATTGAATGTTTGAAATACGTGTTGTATGTTATTTTTACTGCTTGGAGATGTTTGGAATGCTTGTTTGTGTGTTGAATTTGTGTTTTTCGCAGCTCTGCGAACCCCTGTCTGTATAAATCCGCTGAGCACAGGGCCCTTACGCTGAGTGGATTTGTTCCAGGAGTTCTCGGGTTAAAATTCGCTGAGCGGAGGGTGTTTATGCTGAGCGGTGGTGTGTTGAGTGCATTTTATAAAAAAAAAAAAAAAATCGCTGAGCGAATTTTGCATTGATTTTCTTATATTGTTTGACTTGAAATGATGAAAAATGATATGCATGCATGAAAGCTCTAAAGGTTCAAGTATTATGTCATTTAATGGCATGAGACTTGTGTTACTACTCCTAGTGAAAGGAGGTTTTTGCCATTGGGCTATTAATATATGAATATTAGTAATGTAGTGTGTATAAATTTCAAGAATAATTTATGAGGTATGTGATCTAACTTGTAAAATATTTGGCATGCGACCTTGGTACTCCTTTTGAGGAGAGTTAGATTATCTGATTATGAGTATGTATTAGTAATTTAGTGTGGATGGAACTAAGGATATGTCATGGGGGTATCCAGACTTTAATGTCCATCTAAGTCACGTAGACTAAGATGACATGTGATGAAAGTTGATGGAGACCTTGTTAGTTGTCCTCTTGAAGAGACAATTGGACGAGGCTACCCTAATGTAGATTGGTGGGGGAGATGTGGGATGACTCTAGGGTGAAAAAGACTCAGTGGTCGGCCGGTTAGGCCCGAGGTCCAGGAGTATGCATCAGGTGTTAGCCCTTCGATATCCAAGATCCATCCAGTCTTTCGGAAGGCGTCGGTTGGTTGTGGTTTGGCTTAAATGTGTAAAGCCTTAGGTAGGCCCTTACACTTGTGATGAGATTTGTGAAATGTTTGAAAAAATCTATTGGAAGTTCTTAAATTATAAATGTTTCATTTTAAATTCTACTAGCTTACCCTTTTCTGTGTTTGTTGTGTGTTGCTGCTATGATCGTGTTCTTTTACACGGAAGCAGGTAGCAGGTCAAGTGAGGATTCTTTCATGGAGGAAAGATAGGAATTAGTTTATGTTTTATGTATAAGATGTAATTCTAATGACTTAGTAGTAGAAATAATACTTTTACTTAAATTGTGAAGCTTAGGTGTTTTCAACTCAGATGAATGTAATAGGAGTAATAAATACATATATATATATAATATTAATTATTTAGAAAATGCTTATATATTTGGGTATGTTACAATTGATTGGATGATTATGTGAGTTGAGATGTTTTTATGTGAAATTGATGAGTATCAGATGTGAACATGTGAATTGGGGTTTCGCACTAAGATTGTGATCCTATTTTGGCTTGTTTCTATTTTTAATTTCGAAAAGTGATATTCATGAAAATTGTAACCCTAAATGTTAGCTAACATATGATTTTTATTTCACGTAAAAAGGATATGTATAACTCAAGATACAATTTTTTTTTGTAACTAAAGGTCGAGGTCAAGCTGTTAGGAAAATAATTCTCTATGAAATTACGAACCCTTTTTGGAATATTTTTGTTATGAATTTGAAAAAGTATCCATCATAAAAGTTTTAGTCCTAAATGTTAACTAACCAATGATTTTTATTTCATATAAAAGAATGTGTATAACATAATGTTAGAACCCGGACGGTCTATCGAATAACATGCACACAATATGTTTTGATGATAATAAATGAAAATAAGTTTGGAATAAATCAAAGGTTAATAGAAAAGCGTTTATAAAATAATTATCGTATAATTGGTAATAACGCTAAATGAAATGCCGCTTATATAACATTCTATAAATACATAAGAACAGTATATCGTATAACGGCTAGTTGGCTTAATATGGAAATTAAGTATTGAAATATTATTTGAAAGAATAAAATAAAATATGATATGAAGATTTAAATAAGAAGTTATATAATCAAATATATCATCTCGTAAATAAAAGGAAATATTCCGTCTGTTATAAAAAATATATATTTCGTATTTGCACTGTATTTCCTTTTAATAGGTGTCATCAGATCAAGAGTTTCCAAAGAAGTATTATTGAGAGAAAAATCTTAGTAACCTGACACATGAAGATATTATAAGGTTATCATCAGAATATTTGAAGAATATTAAAGCTGAAGATTTTTCTACAACGGTCATATTTTTGAAAGCTTACAAAAGCAGAGGATGACAAAGACAAAAGCACCAAGCACAAGACAACAGTTACAACAATTACAATCATATACAAGTTGTTAGAAAGTTTAGAGAGAAAATCATTGTTATATTCTTTCATAGTGAAGTTAGAGTCTCAGTCAGGAGCATCTTATTGTATACCCTCTCTGTGAGAGTTTTTCCTAGTCTTTACTCAAATACTATTCTCTTTGTAGCCAGGAGTGGCAGTTAAGAATACTCGTAGTTCTTAGTCTCAGGGAGAGATTAAAACGGGATAGTCAGGAGTGGCTTAATGTACTCGTTGTAGCCAAGAGTGGCATTGTGTACTCGTTGTAAGCCCGGAGTGGCATTGTGTACTCGTTTTGAATAGTGAAACCCTTTAAGAGTTCTTAAAGGAGAACTGGACGTAACTCAAGAGTTTAGGGTAAACCAGTATAACTCGAGTTCTCATAAGCTTACTTCTTCTACATAGTATCCACCCACAAAGAAATTAAAGGTGTGGTGACTCTATTCACCCCCCCCTCTTCTAGAGTCAACCTGCTTCTTCATAGAAGATATACTTTTTTTAGTGAATAAAGATCATATTGTGAGGATGAGCGAAATGCTTTCGAAATTATTTTTACTTGGGCGAAAATATATTATTTTGAGAAATTATTTATTTTCTAAATTGATTTAAAAGAGTTTATATATGTGGATTATGATGTGAAATTTATTGAGTGTTGAATTGTGGATTCTATATAATTGTGAAAATTGTGGAATATAATGTGAAGTTGAGTTGTGCTGAACTATTGAGATTTATGTATTATGATTTGTGATGGATTATGAAATGAGATGGATGATGATGATGTGAATTATATTCGGAAATTGTGACTAAGGTCATAAGAGTTGTGGGATTGTGATGACAATGGTGCCAATAAATTTGTGATGGTAAGTGTCAATGAATTTGTGATTACAGTGATGCGAATGAATTTGTGATGATAATGGTGCTAATGAGATGAGATGGTTGTGTGCCTGAGATGAAAGTGTGTCTATGAGATTGCATTGGACTATAAATTGGATTATGTTTTGTGAGATTAGATTGTATGAATGATTATGTGTTGTTTGTGTGTGAGTTAGATAGTTACCACGGGATACATATGGAATTCTAAATGTCTCTAAAGGAGGTATCTAGACTACAATAGTATTCTAGTCACATAGATAGGGGTATCATATGGTGAAAGTCGATGGAGGTTTCTACTGCACTTATCACTGGGTGGGAGGAGCCATCAGTTCTTTAATAGGTGTGTGTGAGAATCACCCTGACGTGCGGTTGCCAGAATGAGGATAGACGTGTAATCCTAAGGTGAAAAATACTCTTGAGGGATTATCAATCCTGAGGTGAAAAAGATTCTTAAAGGAT
Organism: Macrotyloma uniflorum; assembly: GCA_016859785.1. Classification (NCBI taxonomy): domain Eukaryota; kingdom Viridiplantae; phylum Streptophyta; class Magnoliopsida; order Fabales; family Fabaceae; genus Macrotyloma; species Macrotyloma uniflorum. Next base: position 1,114,185 of record BDMB01000047.1, read on the forward strand.
TACAATCTTGAGGTAAAAAAGACTCTAAAGGGATTGTATTTATGACCCGATACCCGTATGTCAGGTGTTAGCCTCTAAGATTAAGGATTCCATATAATTTTTTGGAAGAATCTGTCTAGTACTTTTGGTGCATGTGAAAGAATGTGTGTGATGAGTGTATGTGATTGAATTGTTTTATTATGATTAATTAAGTACTTGACTTTATTTGAATATATGATTGAGATAATGAGAATGTCAGGATTATATAAATTATTATTATTTTGATTGGTTTTGTTTACCTTAGCTTATCTTTGTTGTTTGTGTTTATAGTTTTGTTGATATTACGATGATTGCGTCTTGATACGAGAGTAGAAAACAATATAGATAAAAGTTAAATAATAATTTAAAGTTTTTCTCAAAGGAAATTTGATTTTATGTTAATAAATAAAAAATTATAATTTTCGTTTTATTATGATATTTGTAAAGATATTTTATTTTCAACTAATAAATATGTTTAAATATTTTATATTTTATAATATTTTAAAATTATTAATAAAATATTAATAATGTAAAATATGTATACTTTTATTCGTTACACTATTTATTTATTTATTATATATTTATAAATAAATTTGAATTACTCATTTTTAATATTTTTGTGAATTAATATATTTATTTTTAAAATAACTTATTTATTATGAATGTCAGGAATAATTTCATGAAAAAAAATATTTAGATATTTAAAAATTTACGAAAATTTTAAGATACGTTATAAATAATCCAGATAATAGTTTTAAGTTAAAAGTGAAAATTTACCCTACTTATTTTGTAATTAGTAAAATATTTTTCTATTAAACATAATTTAAATTGAATGAATTTAACTGCACGTTTTAATTTCATTTTCAGATGTTATTATAAAGTTTTATTATTGTTTTGTTATTATAAATGTGTAAAATTCATTTTAATGATTAAAAATATTTTATTTTTGAAACTTTTATTATCTTATAAAATTTATTCGGACAAATAATATATGTAAATATTTTACTGATTATGTTTCATATTTAATTATTTATTAAATAAAAATGTTATAAAATAGAAAAGTGATCACGTGTATTCTCATAAATATCTATCTCATGCATTGTAAACATACATTACATACTATAAATTAAAGATGAAGTTGAATAATTAATGTTATTTTAAATTAAAAAAACAATCAAATCAAATTTCAACCATTACAAAAAACATAAGAAAAATGTTGTATTAAATTAGAAATCTCACAATTTTTTTATTAAGCAATCCTTTTTCTTTTGCCAACTATATTTGTCATTTATTTATTTATTTGTATGATTACTTTCCAACCATTGAATGAATATTAACCTTAACCATGGTGTTGACATGTAAAATATGTGAATTACCTTTCAAACTATTTTTCAAGGAATAAAAACTTTACTAACATTAATCAAAGGTCATAATAATGATTGTGATGGGAGGAAGTACCTCATTAACTACCTCTTCATTCATACCAAAAACTTTTGCATTAAATTTAATAAAATGGCAAGTTTCTGACTACAGAGCAAATGGCTTCAATGGATTAAAATATACTTTTTTTTTCTTCTACTATTAATATGGAAATTATATATGTTATTTATATAAAAAAAAATTATTTATTGTTAATGGGAAACTCAGTTAAAAATTAAAAACAAGTTTAAAATAATATAAACTTTTTTTTTTATAGATTCTCCTGAAAACACAGTTGTTTCTCTCTCTTTCTTATTTTTAATTCAAGAATAAATAATTTAAAATCTAACAAAGAAATTATTAACTATAAAATTAAATGAAAAATAATACTTTGAAATATGATTTATCATTTTGGATTTAAAAAAAAAAGAAGATTAGAGGTTATACTTTGATTTTTAAAGAATTCATATAAATATGAGATTATAAGATTTAAAGGGATTTTATTAGTTTAAAATAATTTAAAAGACTTCATGTATTTAAAAAAATCATAAATACTTTGTATGTTTATTTTTATTTTTTAACGTGAAAAATATTTTTACTTATTATTTTATAATACTATCTGAATTGAAAAGTATCTTAGTGATAACCAATAGTAATATTAGATAATTAATACACTTTGATTATCACTAAATTATTATTGAAAATAATGAATAATTTTATTATTTCTCTGAATAGATAAACTATTAAAAAGTAAATGAAAAATAAATTATGACACATGCTAACACAAGTGTAGCATGCATAAAAAATGGAAATGCATAAACAAGAAAATAAAAATTTAAATTTAAAAATAGTAAAAAAAATACAGAAATAAACAAGAAAGACATAACTTATAAAAAAAAAACCGCAATATTTAAAAAATTTTCTCGTCACTCTTCATTCAAAATGATATATGCAAGTATTCTATAAATAATTTATAAAAAATGGATTATAGTACGTAACAGTTTTGTTAAAAAATCAAAATTGTTTTGTGTAATAAAAGATTATGCTCGCGTGAACCCGTAATTTACGTATGTATTACTTATACTAAAAATTAGTTTTATTGAAATAAGTAAATATGAAAAGAAGGATGTAAAGTTTGAATAAGTTTTAAAATGAGTATAAAAGAAGAGTCATGTTCTTTACCTTTGATTTGTCAAGAACTTTTTTTTTTTTTAAATTTTTTTTTCTCTAAGTGTTTTATCTTCTCTCTAGGATTTTTTACCCATTCTCTATCTTCTTCTAAATCCAAGTTCGTCATTGGAGAGTTTTTGAAGAGGAGAACTATCCCCATCGATTGAAAGCTTATTTTGGATAAGTTTTTTGTGTCAAGTATCCTCCTTTTTCATTAGGATTTGGGACTAGGTGTGAAAGTTCCTTCTTCCTTACGTTTTGAGTCGGTTAGAGGCTGATAATGATGTATTTAAACTTGTGATTTAGGTTCTTGAAGAGTGAGTTAGAACACTAAGATCGCAGATTTGTGTTGTAGAGGAAGAGTTCACCTTTAGATTAAGAAAAGGTAAAAGAAGCTAGTAATTCTAAGCTATTTTTGTGAGATTTGTATTTAAATGCTTGAATGAATGTTATATTTTATTTTAGTTGTGTTTGTAATTCTTGAAATGCATGGATCTAGAGTTGTAAACACGTTTTGCAGTTATGTAGAACCCTTGTTATGCATAATTCGTTGAGCGCATGAGTCCTATGTTGAATGGATTTGCTCTAAGGGCACTCGAGTTCGAAATTCGTTGAGTGGAGGACCTTGCATTGAGCAAATTTGCCCCAAGTATAGGGATGCTCTCGAGTTAAAATTCGCTGAGTGGATTTGGATTCCGTTGAGCGAATTTCTGTCCATTGAGTAAATTGGACTTCCGTTGAGCTAATTGTCCCTACAACTAAATGTTTTATTGGATTGACTTGAAATGAAGGAAAATAATATATATTCATGTGAACCTTGAAGATTTATGTATAATTGAATTAAATGGCATTGATACTTGTGTTTTTTTCTAGTGAGAGGAAGTTTTTGCTATAGTGCTATAAATTTAAGTGATATTAGTAGTTTAGTGTATGGATTTAGGGATATTTATAAGGTATCCAGATCTTAATAATATTCAAAGTCATGTAGACTAGAATATCATGTGGTGAAGGTCGATGAAGGCTCATTAATTGTTTCAGAAGGAAAATAGGTGAAGCTATCTTGAAGTAGTATATTGATTGTGAGGTGATGTGAGAAGACCCTAGACTGAAAAATAATCAAAAGGTCGATCATTGGGAAGATCCATGGTCCTTGGATATACTTCAAGTGTTAACCATAGATTTATGAAATTGATATCTGAAAGTCGTCAGTCTGAATTATGGTTGTGTTTATGTGTGTAAAGTCTTAGATAGACCCTTACACTTACAATGTAAATTGTGTTGTTTGAATTATTTGTTTGATTGATAACATGAAAATTTTCTACTAATTTACTCTTTTCTATGTCTCTGTGTACTCCTACTATGATCATGTTCTTGTACAAGAGTAAACAATAAGTCTACTAGAGAACCATTAGTTGATGAAAGTAGGAAATAAAGTAGGCTCTAGTATGTTGTAATATACTAAATGGTAGTATAAGGAAAATTTTAATTTTATTGTGTATTTTGAGGAGTTAATTCAAGATTATTGTAATATGGATAATGATTATATTTTGATGATATTGGATAATTAGAATATATATATATATATTTAGAGATTCGCTCAGCGAATTTGGACCTGAGAGTAACCATGTACTTGGGATAGAATCTGCTCAGCGCCAAGTTCCTTCGTTCAGCAGATTTGAACTCAAGAGCTCTTAGAGCAAATATGCTCAGCGTATGAGCCTTGCGATCAGCGAATTATGGAGAGTAGAGGTTTTACAGAATTGCAAAAATACGAATCCAACACCCAATCAAGCATTTCAGGCACAATTAAACACAACAAAAACAACTTACAACATATATTTCAAACATACAATCACATATTTCGTAAAATAGACTAGATCTATAATTTCCCTTACCTCGTTCTTAACCAAAAAGAGCGTTTTTACTCTACTTCTCAGATCTACAACCTTGGTGCCCACCTAATCCTTTCAGCACCTAACTACAAGCTCAATTGCGTCACAACATGCCCCTAACCGACTCAAAGCAGGAGAAGAGAAACCCCAAACCCTAATGAAAAAGAGAATTTTACACCAAAAACTTACCCAAAATGAGCTTCCAATTGGGGGAAAAGGTCTCCTCTTCAAGAGTTCTCTAATGGAGGGCTTGGGTCTAGAAGAAGATGAGGAAATGAGTAAGAAATCTTAGAGATAAGGTGGATGACTTAGAAGGAAATGGTTGTAGAAAGAGAGGTTCTCTGAAAAGTAAAAGGTGAAGGGCAAACTCTTCCTTTATACTCTTATCAAAACTTACTCGGATTTTTCATCCTTCATTAATCTAAATTACTCATCTCTCTAAAACTAATTTTCTTCTGAATTTCTACAATAATGTTCAAAATTTGGATGTCTATTTAGTTATCAAGTTTTAAAAATTTAACCTAAAAAATTTAATAATTTAATTTTTAATTAAAATAGAATATATATATATATATATAATATAGTAAAAATCCTAAAAATATATTAGGTTGAATACTTATTAAAAGTAAGTATTTTAATTAGGAAAATAAAGAAGAACTATAAAAAGAAAAGAAAGAAGATACTAATAATAAATAATAATCAAATTAATTAAATAAAAATTAAAAATGTTAAATTATATAATTTTTTTGTCCTACAAAATTTATAAACGAAAATATATTTTCATATATTAATTGTGTCTTTCTCATTCTCTTTTCTTCACTTTAATAAATCCATTCCTTTTACTTATCTTATTGAAATCTTTATTATTAAGACTTATCATCCTTCTTTTTTGCATATGTAGTATCCTTCTTGTTAACGTAAGAGAAAATGATGAAAGGGAAAAATATTTCTCTTATAAATAGATTAATCCACAAGGAACAATTATAGAAAGTATTATCAACACATACAAATGTAGAATATTGTACTTTGAGAATTTCAAAGACATTATAAGGATTATAATACATTCTCACTTTTACTCCACTACTTAACTTGTTTCATAGAACAGAGACATATATACATGCATAGTTCTGGACAAGATAACTAACAAAATAGCTAATTTCTAACTAATTGATAGCATGATGTGTTTGAAACACATTTGATGACTTCATCACTCGTCTAGTTAAGGCACCAACTTTAGAAAGAATTTTCTACTAGATGGTCTAATAAATTATGATTTCAAGATATTATCTCACAAATTTGAATCTTCTTGTAGATTGGTGTTGATAGATAACTACTACCAATAATCAACATTTAACAAGTCAAAACATTGCATGAACTTACTCCTTAGAATATGCTTAGTGAACTTATTAGTTGGATTCTTCCTTATATTAATTTTAAACACCTTGATTCTCTCCTTTGTGCGAATGAAGTGATATATGATGCTTGTATCCTTGATTCATTAATGATGAACCTCATCTTTAGCCAAACAAATTATATTAAGACTATCACAAAAATAACATCTTTCTTCCAAGTCAATAATAACATCCAAAGTTCCTTCTTAATGGTCTTAATTAGAGCCACATACTCTACTTTAGTGGTTGACGAAGCAATTGAAGGTTACAATGTAGCCTTCCAACTGACTAACAAGTTGCCAATTGTAAAAGCATACCTAGTCATAGATTACCTAGCCATGAATGAGTGAGTGTGATAAATATATGTGATGAGTACGACTATGATTATTTGAATACCTGAATATGTTTAGATAAATGATTGTGATGATGAATTTATGAATTATATATATTTTGATTGATTGTGTTTACATTAACTTATTTTTATTATTTGTGTTTGTGGTTTAGTTAATATTGCAATAGTTGTGTCTTGATACGTGAACAAATAGCAATGTAAATAAAAGTTAAGTAGTAGCTTCAAGTTTTGTTCAAAGGAAAATCAATTGTTGTTGATGAATAATTTTGCAACTTTTATTTTATTGTCATATTTGTAAAGACATTTTATTTTCAAGTGATAAACTTTAATAAAATATATATTTTATATATTTAAATATTTCGTATTTTATAATATTTTAAAATTATTAATAATATATTGATAGTCCATTAATCCGTTAGAAATACAAATAGATATATTTTGCTTCGTTCCAAAATTCATACTATCTTTAAATTTTTCTTATTTCAATTAATTTTTAAATACTTTTCATAATTATATATAAATTCCTAAAATTTATTAAATTATAACTTAATTCTTAAATATTTTTAATATTTATAATTAATTCTATTTAGTTAATTTATAAGACCCTAATTTTAATATAAATTATAATTGAGTGAATAAGGAACTTGATATGTGAATATAAAATATTTGTAAGGATCCATAAATAATTAGCCTAAGTGAGACTATGAGTTTAAGTGGTGAAAAGGTAAATGTGTTTCCTGAAGTTTTAAGTGAATTTTTAATAGAGAAAGAAAACATTTTCAACCTTCATTAACTCAAACCCACCTTTTCTCTAAAACCCTTTTCTCTCCAATCTCTTTGCCTTCTCTCTAACTTATCTTCCTCCTCCCTCATTCTTTTCAAGATCTGAAGGTACCTAATCGAAGCTTGTGAAGAGTAGAGCACATCCAACCGATTGGAATCTTGATTTGGGTAAGTTTTCTGTGCTCTACTCCTCTGTTTCGCCCAAACTGTTTTGCTGTGCATGTGGGTCTCGCTCCCCTTGCATGTGAACCTTTTCTCATCAATATGATTCTGTGTTACCTTAGGTTCTTAGTAGTGTATTTGGATTGTGAAACAGGTACTTGGAAAGTTAGTTAGAGCACTAGGAACTCTACCCTTTGCAGTTGAGAAAGAGGCGTTTTAGAAAAAATAGGTAAGGGAAGCTAGCCTTAAGTTATTCCTTATAGTATTAGGGGAATTAGAAATGAAACTGATTTTGGTGGCTGTTTTGGAATATTTTTCCTTGGGTCAGATTATGAAATTTTGATTTGATGAATGAATGTGCATTTTGCCTATATTTGAGGGTTGTTCTATGATTTATGAAATTGTCAAGTGTGATGTTGTGTTCAATTATGTGATTTGTGTTATACTATGTGCCTGTGAATTTGGAATGAAATTTGTTATGTTGCTGGGAAAAATCAGGATGAATTCTGCAGCAAATTGGGTAAAGTTGGCTTCAGGCAATCTATTGAGTAAACTATGAGAATTAAAAATAAGGGCATTTGAATGGTTGTTGTTGTGTCCAACTGTACCTGAATTTGTTGATGATGTGAACCTGATTTTGTTATTTTGAGATTGATTTGTATCAAGCTAATGATATAGTGAATTTGTTATGTTTTGAGGAATGAGATAAAAATGAGATGTGAAATTAAATAATGATATTTATGTTGGCATGAGGCCTTGGTGCTCCTATTGAGGGGAGCTTGATTTTATATTATGAGCATGATGTTGGTAATGTAGTGTGTATGGATTTAGGGATATGTTATAGGGTATCCAGACCTTAATGACTCTCTAGGTCATATAGACTAATATTGTCATGTGGTGAAGGTCGATGGAGGTCTTACCAATTGTCTTTAAGATAGTTGGTGAGGCTACCCTGATGGGTGTGGAGATGTTTGTGGATGATCCTGGGGTGAAAAAGACTCAGTGGTCGGCCGGTTAAGCCCGTGGTCCTGGAGTACACATCAGGTGCTAGCCCTAGATATCTGAAATCCATACAGTCTTCCGGAAGGCGTCAGTCTTGATTGTGAATGTGTTTGAAATGTGTAAAGCCTTCGGTAGGCCCTTACACTTGTATGAAATTTTATGCTTATTATTAAATAGTTTATGAATTCTTTATGATTTGTCTATTTATCACTAGCTTAGCATTTTTTGTGTGTATTGTGTTTTTAAACTGCTATGATCGTGTCTTTACGCGGGAGCAGATAGTAGGTCTTCAAGGGAACCATCAGTGAGACAAAGTAGGAACTAGGTGCACCTTTCCCTTTTAGTGTATTGGAATCAAATAATAAACACCTAGCTCTTTTGACTTAATTAATTTGGGAAAATGTAATAGAAATAATATCTTATCCTTAGTATGTGAGAAGACTTTTAAGTTTAGTATAATTATATATATAAATAATATCCTGGTATGTTACAATATTAATTACCATAAATTATAAATTTAATTATATTTTATATAAATTTTAAAAGTTAATATACTATTAATTTATTATCTAAAATTAGTGTCTAAGAAATGAAAGTTAAATTCAAGAGACCACGATTTATATATATAATAGAGTAAGAAATTGAATTTTCTACTCATAATTCACCAAATTTAACATGATAAAATTGAAATCCCAATTGATCAATCACAAACCAACCATTTTTTATTTTTACTTTTACGTTGACCTATTATAATATAAGGAGATGAGAATTAATTTTTTAAAATTGAATATTAATCACACAAGTAGCACCATTTGAGAATAATTTGAACAATTTCAAATCTCCTCCATTTTAAACTCCTATACATAAAAATTTGAAAGGATGAAACTGAATTGCGTTAATTTTTTATTTTCTTTTTTTAATTTTTAAGGTTTTGGGTATTAAAAGGTGATACATAAAAGTTTATTTCCTTAATATTTTTTTGAAAGAAACTGGAAAAAAAAATTGTGGAAATCCTGCAAAGTGTTCTGCGTTTGTCTTCAAATGCCCCAACTTTATCTTTTATAAAGTCTTCTTTTCCCCTTTCACAAGTCCTCTTCAATTTTAGACGTCATTTCTATAAACCCTTTTATTTTTTAAGATATTAAATCCTCGTTAGTAAAATTAAAAATATTACTATTAGTAAACTAAGTTTTTCAACATACTATTGTTTCTAACAATAGTAACTGAAATAAGAAGTACTAAATAATTTCTATAAAAAAAAGTACTTCATTTTTTTATTAATTAGTATAATTAAATTTTAGTTGATTAATTAATTAATTAATATTAATTAATCCCACAAACACACACTGACTCCGCATGGAAACAAGTGACTGGAGTGAGTCCATTATGTATGCATTGTCAAACCTCATGGGGCCCACTTTCACTTCACGCGCGCTCTCATCCAACGGTCCCAATCACACCCGCAATAAACGGAAGTGCATTTCCAAGAACCATGCTCATTCCATCCAACGGCTCACGTTTCTCTTTCTCTCTTTCTCTCTCCTTCAAATCCTCAGACAAAAGAAAAATGCTCCCAAACGCCAAACGCAATCTGGCTAAAATTCTCTGCGTCTTCTTCCTTGCTGCCCTTCTCTGATTCCTCTTCCATTTTGTTTCTTTTCTTCCAAAAACCATAGGTTTTGCTCTCTCACTCTGATCTTTTCCCCCAATTTCTTCCCTTTAACGTTCTTCTCAATTTTGGTAAAAGTAATTGTTTTGTGCTGGTGAGGTTCCAGTTTTAAGATCTATATCTTAAAGTTTGTTTCTTTTTTAAAAATTATGGATTTATGCATGTGGTGAGTTTTGCTCTACTGTTAGCTAGGGTTTTCTTTTTGAAATTGATTTGCTGATTTGGTGGTGGTGGGGTGTAGCTTGATGCAAAGTTAGGAACTTTACTGTGTGGTTGGCTGCAAAGACTCGTTTATGTTAATGGGTATGCAAGTTGAATGATGGATTATGTGATTGAGATTAGATTTAGGATTTTTATGAGGATAATCTTGATTGTATACTTAACTTTCCTTTTATTTCTAAGAAAAAGAAACTTTTCTTCTCGTTTTAGTATTTTGGAGCTTGATTGGAGTGGGTTGTTCAAGATTCCTTTAGTGTCTCCTTTAAGGATGGTTGCTTTTGATTTTAAGGTAAAGCCTAACTTTGACAATTTGTTCAGGTCAGATTTTGGGGTTAGTCTTATCTGATAATCTGGAGTGGAGCTAAGTCAAGATGCCGTGGGTTTCCTTGTTTGTTGATCACAAAAGAAATTGTGTTCGCTTGGTGGTGTTTTTTCGCGTGATTCTGTAAATTAGTTTGCTCAGGTGAGGAATTTTGTGCTCTCAATTTGCTTCTATAGTTTGTACAACTATTCTTGTCGTATATTTTGGTTTTCGATGGCATTTTAATTGGAATTATCTTGTAACATTTTTTATGTCTTGCCATGGAATGAACACAATTGTGAAGTTAGTGTAATTGTTTTGTTTCATGGAGGGCTGTATAGTTCTTATGACTTAAAACTTTTGAATACGTGAAAGGATGTATTGAATTTAGCAGCTATAGTTTCATATTTTATGGAATCTCATCTTTTACTCCCGTCATTTTATGGTCTTATATTGTTTGTTGCCGTTGCAGGTGTAGTCGCATTAGGTTGCGAAGGAGCTCTTTTCAATAGTTTTTTCATTTCATTTCCAAAGTTGTTGGGGGATTTGAGGATGTACTTTGCGATAACAATAAAGAGATACCGAGCTGTGAAGGAAGTTGGACAAATTAAGATGAGTGTTGGAGTCATTGCGTACAATCAATTGATGCTTGTTTGTCAGGTAAGTTTTTCATCTTCCCCACTTCTGGGTTGCCATGGAGGAGGATTTGGGATTTGAACATCAGATGACATTTTGTATCTTTCCTCTGATTTTGACTGAAAGATATTATAATTTGTACAATTAGCACATGACATAAGAATATTTGAAAAAGTGTATATATATCTTTAGTTTCTAAAAATATCTAAGTCTTGAGGTTCATTATCTTATTGTGGCTAATAGCTTTACAAAGCAACAGGGTTTGAAGGTTTATTATAACATAACTTTTTGAAAAAGAAAACATACTTTTGAATGGGGTAGAAGTTCTCTGTAATTGTATAAATAGAATCTTAGTATTTAACACCATTAGATTCACTAATTGTTGCTGATAATAATAAATTCATTTCGGTTTCCCCCCTTACTAATACTGCTGTTTAACCTCACTATATTCTTTTGCAGGCTGAGTATTTTCGTCAGTTGCTCAAACCTGTTACGTAGTCTAGCTTTGAGGGACATTGGTTTAGGGGGGGGATTGCCTTACGTTGCACTTCATCGTTATAAAGCTGCAAAGAGATGAAGTTTTAGTTTGGAAAAGTTGCCATTTCATGTTAGATGGAAATTGGAATCACCTTAGCACCTGCTGTTTAGTTTTAACATTCCTTTAGGAACTTCCTTCCAGCTTTAGTACAGAATAATTGCCAGTTGCATAGGCTAAATCAGCATTGCTTGCTCGAACGTCAGTCAGATTGAACAGATAATATAATGCAGACTCAGGAATATATTCTCCCGGAGATGGTACTTCCTTTGGCAGATGAGTCCATTGATGCTCATACTCATATGCATGCTCCACTTGCTTCGGCCTTTGATGTGTTTTTACCCCCAGGTGTGGAGCAGATAACACCCTTTGAAAGATTTAAATTGGAGCAGATAACACCCTTTGAAAGATTTAAATTGCAACCCTCTGAGGCTTGCCCCAAGAATTTTGTTATCTTTGATCAAACAGATCAGCGAAGCAGGATTATGTTCCATCCTGCAATGACCTACAAATTTAATAGTCCTGGTTTAAATGTTCATGCTACTTGTTCTCAAGATTTTGAGAAGAATAAAGTCGATGAAATGGAAAGAGAATTGTCATCTCCTTTTGAAGAAGATCCTAATGACATTGATGCATTGTTGAGCATAGGAGGAGATGAATTAGAAGACTTTGATGAGGAAGAAGTCAGCACGGCAAGGACTCATGAAAATTGTGAAAGTTTATCTGACACTTGCTCCAGTTATTGCTCAAAATCAAGGAAGAAGAGGTTGTCATCGTCTTCAGTACACAAGTCGTCTGGGGCTAGTGGTTGCTACCATGATGATGGGAAAAACCGGGAGATAAAGAGGATGGTGAGAATGTTGAGAAAGATTGTGCCTGGTGGAGGTAATCAAATGGATACTGTTACTGTTTTAGATGAAGCTGTTAAATACCTCAAGTCTCTCAAAGTTGAAGTGGAACAATTTGGAGTTGAACCGTGAAGATGTTAGTTGGTTATAAGCTGTGGCAACAATTGACTTTTTCCTCAACTTGGTTTGTTAACCTTTGTAGCCTCGCTTACCATCCAAGTTCCCTTGTATGAGAAGAGGTCTTGTTATCTGAGTAATAAATTATGACTGACATTTTACTGATCAAGTTATGTAAGAAAATACTATTAATAATTGTACTTTTAGGTTGAGCTTTACTTTGTTGTTATATTGGTCTAAAACTCAATTTTTATTATGCATGCTATGTTATGTTATGAATGTACTGTAAATTTATATGGCTGAAGATGAATGCTTCTGGTACCCTTGTCATATTTGAAGTTCTATACGCTCTGCTGCTATGCCCAACTTTCATTTTTGCGTCATCGGATTTCATTTGACATTGAGCTCAGTTTGAAGCATGTGTCTCGCAATTGTAGATAATTGTTGACTTGATCAATTGCTTTTGAACATGTTTCCTAGTTAAAAGGTCTTATCCAGGAACAACGTTGTTTTGCTGTTTATATTTCGTGTAACGTGAAAGTTTTTGTTGACTTGTTTTCTCTTTGTATATTTGTTTTCTGTAAAAGTGTAAATTTCAAGCAAAACAGAGATTATCGTCATGCATGCATTGTGTGCTTTCGTGCGCTTGTCCCCCAATTAGTTTTGCAGTGATAGTGGCGCACCATTGAAAAACCTTTTTCAGTGGCCTTCCAGCTTTTGTGCCGCTTTAGGTCCCGTAGTGATTCAAAATCCATGTAGTCGCCTAACCGTTGGTGCTGAGATCCTGAACTTTGCAAGTGTGACGCTATCCTTGGTATTGCTCTAAAGATCAAAGAAATTAAATCTTTTACTAGAAATTACTGAAAATACATTTTTTAGCAGTTTTGGATAAATTTTTATAAAAATATTATGAAGAGGAAGAAATAAGAAATAAGAAATCCATTTATTGATAATTCTCGTTAGATTAAGTAAAAGTTTAAAAGGTATAATTTTTAATTGCATAAGAAAATTTTAACTTATAAAAAAAATATTTTTCTTGTTTTTATATTCTCAAGATTAATCATGAAATTTTTTATTTAAACATATCCTAGTAACAATAAATCGTATTTTTGAAAACTTTTTTCGCTTTTAAATTGTTTAGCCGAAATGTTAAATATTATTATGATCCTTTCCATTTTATTTCTTTTTCATCCGAAACCAACAGTAAAAATTCAAATAGAATCAAAATATAAAAAAAGAATAAACGAAATGGTTAAGATCCTGAAACTGTTCCAATCTAATTAGGTTTGATTAATACGAACCATATTTGGTTATTATTTATTTCTTCAAGCATAAAATTCAAATCACGGATCTGCTTATGCATCCTGCATCCTACATCCTGGTGTAAGCTTAAATTGAAGCATATTTTGTTAAAAAATTATAAATATCGTGATAAATTTCAGTGGTACAGGGCGGAATCACATTTTCCCTAGTAGTTAAAAGAACTGTTACGACTACTGGTACCTATTGTCAGGTCGGAGCATCATTAAGGTGAAAAAGTTTCTTGCTCGAGACTGATTAATTCAGCTTGCAAGCAGGCTAACATGGTTACCCTGCAACAGTCATATTCATGTCGGACGGGAGTTATTCATTCAAGCTCTGAAAAATACCCAACCAGCATTGAAACTGTAGCGTCCCAAAATTTGTATAGAAAAAAAGAACTTTTCATATATCAAATTGCTGCTATATACATTTAGATTTAGATTGTAAATACAGTGGGAAGTGAAACCTCATGGCCCTAGCACTTGCATCCATCATATCATTTTCTCTCATCTGCACTCTAGGGTTAAACATATTCTGAGGAAATTCCAATAAGCTGTCCAAACTCCAGCGGAACAAGACATTTGCAAAGGTTAATGCATAATTATATCGGACTCGCTCTTGATATCTGCAATAGTAGTAGCATTTATATCACTAACAGTACTTATCCATATTCAAAGTCACACATGACAACAACATTTCTATAAGACTAATAAATGAAACATGGTTGCTGGTTCACTAAACAAGGTTATATTGCTCAATTTTTAAACATCATACTCGGCATAAATCTACTATTGTACGATGCTGATCATCATTTACGTGCCCCTTATGGAATACTTCTTAGTTTCTTAGGAAACAATATGATTGTGAATCTCAAAGTGTTTCCTGTCAAGCTTTAAGCAATCCACGTTCATATAAAAATAATTTTCTATAGATGGAGGATAAGAGAAAAAAAGAATTCAGAAAATGATGTGAAACAGTTTGCATATTCTGAAATCAAGCAAAGGCTTCAACATATATGTGTAGTCAGTTCAAAAGTTGAATACTGCGTAGATAATTTAACTAAAGGAAGTTATATATGATATAGGGACCTGATTCTGCACGCTTGTTGCTGTAGTCCAGCGTTGAGGATGATGAATTGCGATTGAACTATCAGCAACAAAAGTTATCGTACTAGATTCTTCTGGTATGCCAGCAGCTTCTGCCGGTGGTAATTCTCTCATTACCCACAGTATCACTGCAGAAGGTATTGATGAACCTGGAAGAAGCATCAGATTCAGATTTAAAGGGGATGAAATCTTCAGAAAGTAACGCTGTGTGAAAGTTGAATGGACAACATAGATCGAGTATTTTCAAATACTGTTACGGAATGAATAGAATATTCCTGCAACTGAACTAAGGTAAACTGGTAATTAAATTAACAGCACATACCCACAAAATAATACAAAATGAGGATAAGAGAGGTGTAAACATCATTCAGACGCTGCTGACGCCAGTTATACTGCATCTGCAATAATAAAACAATAACATGACAAAAAAGTTCAGGAAATCTTAATCCTTTTATCAAGAAAAAAAGTAGAATTCCTGCACCCAGTTAACTTATACATACAGGGATGTCAGTTAAAAGTTCTACACATGAACTTGAGGTGAAGCACAGTACAGAGACAATAGTTAAACCTGCAACCTGAGAAAACTGAATCCGTCAACAATTTATTTAAATTTAATAAACACACAAGCATAACAGCAGAATCTTGTATATTTCTATCTCAATATATGTGTATATATTTAAAATAAAAATAAAAATAAGCACATAGATTAAGTGATCGCAGCCATGGGTGTGAGGACCACCATGCCCTCGAAAAAAGCTTCAAAATCACAAAGACTAAATTCTCCAGTGGAAATAGAAATGTAGTACCTTCCACATTTCAGATGAAGGTTTCTCGGCTCTCACTTTGCTCATTTTCAAGCATAATAGGATTCCTGTTAAAAAAAAAAAATACAACACATTATAATAAAAACAGTTGACAAAAAGGAGACACATCACAACTCACTACACACCAACAATTTAATCCTCCCCAAAAAATGACTTGCACCATTTAGAGTATAAATCCATTCAACGTTATCATAAAATGAATTTTTATTCGCAAATGTAAATTTTCACTCCATGTTATTAATATAAGAAGAAAAAGAGATTGAAACCTTATTGTTCTTGCATTAATATTCAAGCCGTTCTAGTTTAAGTACAATCCACACATTATAGACTTGTGTTTCAAATGTTGTATTTTGTATGATCCAAAACCAAGCTACATCTATATATGGATGGTTTGTGGTGAGTAACAATGGTCACTTTCAACCCAAAAAACCTTAAGAAAATCGGTTTTTTATCTTTCTCGCTTATATGTTGTTTAACTTATCCATTTCTATCATTTGTGAAATCTCTCTCATGTTTATCCTCTTGGATTGTGCAACAAAATGTATCTAGCCTATAGCAACATTGCAAGAGTAATGTTCCATAAATAACAATTTTAATATATATATGACAAAAGTCAAACCATTTAGTACTAGGACAATGTGGGCATTGGGAAAGATGCATTATTATGTACTACTGTATGTGTTATGTTTGTATTTACAACTAACTTTTGCCCAAAATATGTTTAACTTGTTCACCCAGATTTACTATTTTATTATTGGGTATTATAAAAAAAAAAAACAGTTTTTTTAGCAAGAACAAAGTACCAAGTATTGTTACGATAACAGCAAGTATGTTTCTTGAGTAAGTTTTGTTATTATTTGTCTACTTTTGTATTTGCAAATAACAAGGAATAATAATTAAATACTAGCTCCGCTCTCATTTATAAGCAAAAGAAAATACACTTTTCTTGTACTCAACTATAAGAAAATTTTAACTACTTTTACTTCATTCAATGATACTTTTCCTAAAATACCCTAACTTTAATTAATATGTGACTTTAGTTATACCATCATACTATGCATTTTTTATTTTACAAGGACAATTTAGGAAGAATAATAAGAGATTAGTAAAATTTAATACAATTAAATGTTTTCCTTAATCTGTAAAGTTAGTTTTTTGTTTCTTATATATGAGAACGGAGGTAGTAATAAATAGAGACTTTAGAATTGCATAATGTAGTATCACACAATCAGGAGAATGCAAGAAGCACATGCATTATGATAACAAAATCCATTTAATTGTACAATAAGTATGCCTTCTAGATAAACAGCGGAATACACATACATATGTATCTAGATTTGAGCCTTGTTCAACACTGCTGCATTTCCACAGACAAACAAAGCAGTGTATATCCACTCGAGTAAACCAAATAAATTTAATTCAAATCTACTGAAAATTAAAATGGAGAAATAGATTAGCAGTTGCTCACCATAACATGCTAATGCTCCTCCCAACAAAAGCATTCCAATGGCAGAAAGATCTAAATATACCTGCAAGATAATTTTGGTCACAAACCATACTTCAAGGGTTTTTTGGAATCAACACAGTGCTGCTATAGTGCCAATATAGGCCCCCTATTCTATCTGCTAGTTGGCCTGCTACAGTAAGCCGCACAACTACAGCAGCCCTTGTAGGCAGGGTCCGCTACAGTGTCATAGCAGAGCTACTGTGTGCTACTTAAAACCTTAATATAAATAACAACAGCAACCAAAGCCTTTTTCCATTAGGTATAGGCTATATGAAGTAAATGATAACATTGTGATTTGTCATTAACTAAATCCTCATCAAGTCCATTTAAGATTTAAGTCCTTTTTCATGGATAGATTATAAACAAAAGCTAAAAGGGACAGTGCCCATACCTGAGCTGCCACTTCCGAATCAATGGGATTCTTTCCTAGACCAATCCAAATTATCACAGCAAATGCTATCATGGTGATGAAAACTAGCAATGTAACCTGGAAAATCGCGAATCATTATACACAAAGGAAAACACTGTAAAGTAATTATTGAACAACACAGTCAAAATAAAGAGGAAAAATAATACCACAAAATCAGAACTACATAAGAAACATTCATAGTTTCCCATACCAAAATCACAATCTTTTGTCGATTTCCAACGCGAGCAAGCCGAAGAGAAAAGCACTTTCGATGGCTATCAATGTTTGTAATGTTTGATTCATTGGATGTCTTTTCCAGCAACGGGTTGTCACAAAAACTTCCTTCATAGTCATCATCATCATCAGCCTGATGGCAAAGATCAACCCTGTAAAAGGAAACCCAAGTGCAACGAAACTAGTTCATATTTAGCTATGCAATAATAACAACAAATCATTATCCCACTGGATAAGGTCAGCTGCACATATCACACAACACTATTCTACTTGATTAAATATCAAAGTTTTAGAGATATTGAGCAATACAGGAGCCTAAAATTTGATGCTATAGACAAACATCTGCAAAGATACTTTCCCAATACTCATTCAATAAAAAAAATGTGTTTTCATGTCAATGTTAGCAACCTGCATTGCAAATTTTAGCAATCATATACCATAAATTAAACAAAGATTCAGAACTACACTGTACGGTGGAAGAAGAAAAAATAAGTGATGAGCAGGAAGATAAGAAAGGGATAGCATCACTCCTCCTCAAGAGTAGGAATGACAATTTGATTTGGACATGATGGTCATTTGCAAATTTTACTTGCAATGTAGAGGTTTTATCCACTAAATGGGTTTGGGCTAGGCGATTGATTACCAACGAAAATTGTGGGCATGGGTCCATGTGAGTCTGGGTATCACAAAAGATCTACAAGATATTAACCCTAACTACCCTAAACTAATAAAATTACAATATAATCAATCAAATACTCTAACTCAATTCCAACTTATAAAATTTCAATAATACAATTTTATCTTAATCCCACCCCATGAGCTGCTGCACATAAGTTGTGTGCATCCATCTCATTAGATATGTATGACATCCTTGAGCCATGAAGAAATTGATCATTAGAAGTTAGAACTAACAAATGATGTGGCGATCAACATAGAGAATCTTTTTATGAATTAAATAAATGACAGTCAATCTTAGCATGCTTTATTTGTTCATGCAAAATTGGATTAGATGCAATGTTCAATGTGGTAATAGCCATAAGCCAGGACTCTGCCTCTATATTTGAGAAGAACATAGTAGCCATTAGATCACCTATCAGTTGGACAAGTTGTTAGTGTTTGAGTTTGAGTTGAATTTCTATATTGTGAAGAAAGGAACAAATTGAACAACGTATAAATGAGAAAGACCAACAAACCTATTACCTTAAGGTTAAAGAGATGTCTTGTTCTCTTATGTGGTTGACTCGTGATCTATTGGTGGAATTCTATATGGTGTTTCTCTCCCTCAAATTTCCTAACAAATGGTATCAGAGCCAATGGTTCATCTAGTTGATATGATTAAACAAGTACGAAGGTGTTGATGATGGATTAATGGATCACCCTTGTATTAAAAGTCTTTCAGGTAAAGATTTAGACAGTAGGTTCCATTGAGGTGAACAATAGTACAAGAGTACTCCTAGATAAGAGCTTCCATTTGAGGGGAAGCGTACCTATGTAAAAAGGGTTACACTTGTGGGGGATATTGTTGGAGTTCAAGTGTGTTAGAGTTCTACATTCTGTAAAAAATTGACAAGTTAAGCAACATCTAAGTGAGAAACACCTACAAACCTATTGCCTTAAAGTTTTGGATTGAAGGTGATGTCATGTTCTATTATGTGGTTGGTTCGTGATCCATTAGCGAAGTTCTCCTAGTGTTTCACCACCTCGGATTTCCCAACACAACTGACTCAATTTGCATCTATGTAGGTAATGATATTAGAATATCTCTTGAAATTCAAGCTACAATATCCCAAAATGACTATTACGTGGGGGAATTAAGAAACTAATTGATAACAATTACAATAAAAGAAACATTTGGCCTTGTCATAGACTAGTAATTTAGCTTCTCAACTTCAAAATAGGAAACTAACTCAATTCAAAGGAATTATCACAATTGTGCTATCCATGGTTTGAATCCAATGGGCTAAGTGTTGTTTTAAGGCTTTTGATGCCATCATGATCATTCCCTATAATTACTATGTGATCATTCATCAACGTAAGAACCAAGGAAATACATTGGTCAAAAGAACATTTTTTATAGAACAAGAAGTGGTTTGCTTCACCCTGAATTATATAAAGACTTGAATGTCCAGAATAAATCTCCTAACCCATGCCTAAAGAGATTCCTCAAGGCCTTGTGGATATGACATACATACTTATGAGATAGTACAACCTTGAAAAGGAAGAAACAAATTAATGCCATTTTAGTAACAAGGGAAAAACATCAAGTAGTCGAGACTAAGCAACTAGTATAGTATAGCCTTTTGCAACTAAGCAAGCATTGAATTGATCAATTTTCCCATTTGGACCTACTTTGATCATGCATATAAATGTCATCTAACAATAGATTTACCAGGAAGCAAGGGAACATGTGTCCAAATATGATTGGACCTAAGTTACTATTTCATCAATCAAGGCTTATTGCCAACCTAGGTGAGAGATGTCTTCTTGAGGAGACTTAGAAATAGTTGGAGAAGACAAGGAAGAAACAAAAAGCATAATGTGAAGGTGATAATTGAGAAAATCTTAGATAGGATGATGATAGGCCAATTATCCAAGTATATAGAAGGGAAGGGAGGAGAAGGGGGAAATGGGCCCATGATTCTTGTACAATATGTTGCACTCTTTTGTATCTAATCCTTGTCTTCTGGCGTTCCATTCTTCACCACCAAACAATTGCAAGAGTGCAATCATCACAAGTCAAAGTAGATATCAATCATTGTCTACATGACTTTATACGTGTTGGTTCTGTAATATGTACAAACAACTCCCCTCACAACCACTAACAATAATTCCTCAAGATAATTGATATTTTCACTATCTATGTGAGTAGCATATGTAAGGTCCATAATTTCTTTAAGGTCATCTTGTAGGTTCCAACTTTTCCCTCCAGTACTGTACATGATTATTTAAGCTTTCGTTAAATCTTACATTTTTTTCTCGAACTTCTTTTTAACCTATTTTTTCCCAAGGTATGTTAAAGTCTAAAATTTGTTCAGTTTTACTATTATGCACGTTTCTTAATTTGTGAAACACTACTTTGGTGACATATGAATGTATTTTTTTATGATGTGATTAACAATCATTACTAAATGTGAAGAATTTGTTTGTATTAAATATGCTGAAATTGTTTTGTCAAGATCTTGGGTGCTTAAATTTTTTAAATATTGATATAAGTTTACCTTCTATAATTTACCTAATCTATTTCATTACCAATTTTTTGTGTTGCTACAAATATTTTCTTGGTTTTTTGGAGTTCTTTTAAGAAAATTATTAGATAGAAATTTACTTCTATTTTTATTTAATGTTACAAACTTGAATTTACTTCAAATATTTTCACATAAACATTCTTTAATCTCAATAAAAATTTAAGTCAAAAGTCCATTCATGACAATATGACAAAGAACAAGGAAGGTAGAAGAACTATTGGTAGCCAAGGACCAAAAAGAGCTTTTTCTAAAATTTAGAGACTAAAGAAAAAAAAAATAATTTGGAGGACTAAAAGAAAAAAATGATCCATATTTAAAGGATTAAAAACATATTTAAGCCTAACTAGTATAATAGCATTCTTATTTTCTAGTTCATAAATAGCAATAAAGGGAGATATTCCAATAATGGGTCCACAATACATGTATACATGCCCATTATGGATATACGGACTAAAGTTACTACTAATATAAGTGTGGCTCCATATATAAGTGCTCATTGGTAGGCATTATTGAATGAATTGCTTGTAGTTGTATATCTTGTACACAAGTGAGTAATCTTATTTATAATGAAAAAGAGATAGAATAATAAGGAACAAAATCAATAACTAATAATGGAAAATATTTGTTAAGATATTTCCCTATTAGATGTAATTAAATCATATTTCCCAATAATATCTTTAACACTCTCCCTCAAGTTAGAGCATATGTATCTTTTGTAAAAAGTGTCACAAACACGAGACAGTTTCAAGCTAGTGTAGGGCAGCTTCGATTGCAAGGTCAAGTCAAAGGTTAGAGATCACAATAGCTAATGGAGAGCAAACAATTTTCGAGCAAGTAATTGCCAAAAAACAAAAATGCTTAGAAGGTGCGATGGCTTCCAAAAAGCAAGATGCTTTGAGGGTGTGGTGACTACTAAGGAGAAAAAGTGCTTGAAGGGTGTGACAATTATTTGAGAGCAAAAGTGCTTGGAGGGTGCGATGACTACTAGAGAGCAAAAAATGTGAAAGGCACAATGGCTGCTACAAAGCAAAAAATGTTGCAATGAGTATTGTTAACTTGAGAAAGTCAGGGTGAGAAAGTCAGGCTAGTGCCTCTAGGAATAAAGTCATTGTCTAGTCGTGGATTAATGACAAAATAAGTCACAGAGGGTGGTACCGCTTTGAGATCATATTAAAATGATTGCTTGTAATTGTGTATCTTGTACACACGCAAGTACTCTTATTTATAATGACAAAGAAATACAATAATAAGGAACACAATCAATAACTAATAATGAGAAATATTTGCTAAGATATTTCTCAATTTGATGCAATCAAATCATATCTTGAACAGGGTTAATGTCATTAAATTTACTACCTAGGTAAACATGTGGGTATTACTACAGAGGGTATGTAATTACTTGCTATACGTAATTTTTTCTACCAAGCATTGCTAGTTTATTAAACAAATTTAAATACCATAACGATAAGCAAGATTACATACCAGAAGGATAAAAGAAGAAGAAATGCTGCAAAAAAAAGTACTTTGGGGAAAGCTGCAAAACAATTTTCAACCGTTCAAACATTTTAACCAAGGATGAAAATATATCACAGATGTCTAGTCATTTTAGAATGGAGGCTTACCCATAAACATGAAACCACAAGAGTGCGACCAAAAGGTCCATCCCTTGCAAGCAGAAACAAGTGTCAATGCCAAATAAATGACGTAACCTGAAATTTTAATTTGAGTAGTTTAGATGGAATAAAGAGAAACGTAGGGAGGGTATGAATAATTGACAGGTCAAATTTTATTCATCAATGCATGCATATTGTTATAAGTTATCAAAAGAATATCTTTTTTGCACAGAAGCATTTCCAGGTATGAAAGCAAGGTGGTTTTACATTAAGCTCATTGTGCAAACCCTCTACTTAAGCTAAACCTGACTCAGATTATTTAGATGGGCATGCAAGCCACCCATGATATCAGTCGTTGCAATCTTGGAAGGCCAAAAGAATGTCAGACTTGCCAACTTTTCAATTATGATCAAGGAGCATGAGCAATGAGTTCACCCTGATAAAGTTACAAGGAAAAATTGAGGCACCATTTCATATGGCATGATCAGATTTACCATGACCTAAGCAAATACACTCAAAGTATGTTTCCATTAAATGCAAGATTTCCAATTTGGTCTGCTTTCATTGTGCAACAGATAAGAGTTGGACTAGCTGTCAAGTTTGCAAATATGCTAAAGAATGCTGACCAAGGCACAAACTTAGCCTTAAGGGTCTAGCTGGATTCATCCCCATCCTTGGCACCCAAACTTCTGAAGAATGGAAAGAAAAATCTCAGGAGCAAGGAATAAAAAGCATTTTTGCCTTGGTATTCAAATTCTCAGTATATATAGTGCTGCTAATAGCCTCACATTTCAGAACTGGCAAGTGCTTCACAGGTGTAGATATTTATTTCCTTTTTCACTTGAATCATACTTCTGGGATTTTGGTGACAATTCTATAGGCGTAAGGGAAAATAAAAGTCAAGTGTCAAGCATATCTGTTATCACTCCTCAAAGTACAATGGATGTCTGGTAGAGAAACACTAGAAATATAGCCATCTCAACCAAGGTATTTAACATAAAACAAAATGAAATACAATAGAGAAAGAGAAAATTAAGAAGCTAAATAGGAAGAGCAGGTCAAACTGCCGAAGTATAGAGCTACTCTCAGGTAAACAAACTTGAAAATTGGCAGTACTAATGAATGTGGAGACAATCAAATGTCATACATTTTCTGATGAAATGATGTAGCCACAAACCAAATCTATCTAAACCCAATCATTTATCTATTACAACAAGTACTGGATAAAACATCAGAATGAGCTCCTATAATGTAGCAAACTATGGAATGCTAAAATGCTTAAATTAACAATAAAAAGAAAAAGAGAGGAAATGATGACCAATAAGTATCACGTAAAAATATCCTTGAACATCAAAAGTAAAATACAACTAACCCAAATTAGAAGAGCCAATCAATAGATGGAACACCTGCAATCCATCATATTTGCATTTTATTAGAAACTAAATATGTATAAACAGATCATGGGGTAATACCAAGTAAAAAAGCCTAGAACCGAGAGGCATGAAAACTAAAATCCATAAAAGTTTATATATTTATAAAAATTCAAAGATAGAAGTCCTATGAGCAATGTTATACAAATGCCTAACAGTATTGCAATATTTCTCTCCAATTCTATCCTTTTTTATTATAAAGGACAACACTAACTTCAACTATTTCATAGACACGTGGACATTACATTGTGATTAGAAATTGTTGCATACATTCACCATTTAAGATTCTTAAACATATTTCTAACCCCCCAAACCATCAGCAAAATATAGAAAGGATAAGGCAGTTGAATTCTGAAATGACCGCAGCACATATTTCCAGCTAGAAATTACTAAACACAGTAACTTCAAGTAGCCACAAAAGCACATTCTTCTAGCCTTCAACATTTGAGTAATGACTCATCCTAATGCTCTAGTGAGTGCTAGATTGAAAACCTCTCAAATTTTGATAATCAGTATGCTAGAGACATAATTCAAACAGCACCGTTATACACAGTGAGGCTAAAGTACTAACCAGTAAGTGGCGAATGGCAACCAAACACTTATTACATTCACCACATAAACAGGTTTATCCATTAAGAAAAGATCTAGTTATAGTAGAAAATTCAGACAAGTAGCCTTTAAAATGAACTTACTTTTTGCCGAGTCCAACCAAGCTGCGCATTTCTCAAGTGTATCCTCATCAACTGGAGCACCCAAATTAAAAAAGAAAAAAATGGACAATAAGTAAACGCAAATAACTTCAGCCTTTCAGCACTTTTAGCACAGAGCTTAATATCGAAATCAGTGTTATGGAATATCATTCCAATCCCAAACGATTGAAACTAAACAGTGACGAAGTAGAGCCACAAAAGTCAACTTCAAGAGTAGCAAAAATTAAGTCAATTAACCACACAAGCATACTACTAAAACAACAATTGAATATTAAAAACATAAGTTTCAACAAAAAGCCCCGAAAATTAAAACCCCTCGTAACATCAAGTAATTGAATTCGGAAAACCGTCACCGCATAAATAAACGGCTCAAAATGCAGGTTTCTTTTATCGTCATGAATTTAACGCATTCTCTCTGTTCAACACGTTTCCTTATGGAAAACAAACGAGAAAACCTAAATTGCAGAGCAAGAAGCAAATGCAGGAAGCAGCGTAAGAGAGAACCTGGAAAAAGGCAAGTGAAGCAACGAGGGCGTGAAGAAGAGCGAGAGCGAGATTCACAGTGAGGATTAGACGCCGAAAACAGTGTGCGTCTCTGAATCCCGACATGGCCTCGTGCGTGCGTGCGAGACAAACAAACACAGTTTCCGTTGTTCTTTCTTCTTCTCCTCTTCTACTCACTCCTCCAGATCTACGCGTATATACGCATATGCATGTGATGCGTGGGTGTATGGTATCGTATCGCAGATTCATTCACAGCATCGAAACCACCCACAAAACGTGATACAGTTCTGCTGATTTAGTGGAAGGGTATCCATTGGAAATAAAATAAAATAAAAAAATATAAAAATTAATAATAAATATAGTAATTAATTAATAACATAAGGTGAATCCGGGATAAGAATTATGATCTGGGTAAGAAAGAAAAACACACCTTCTTCTCTTCCTTCTTTTTCTGTTCGTACATAAATATTGTCGATTTTTTTGTTTTTTTTAATTAAATTAAATAAAACCCCTCCTTCCGTTGACTTCTTGCTTTGACTCTCTCATCATAATATCACACGTGTATTTTGGCTCTTTTAAGTCATTCGATTTTCTAATCAATAACTATTGGTT
The DNA here is from genome assembly GCA_016859785.1 of Macrotyloma uniflorum. Lineage (NCBI taxonomy): Eukaryota > Viridiplantae > Streptophyta > Magnoliopsida > Fabales > Fabaceae > Macrotyloma > Macrotyloma uniflorum. Next base: position 1,140,195 of record BDMB01000047.1, read on the forward strand.
TGCATGATTAATTCAATAATTGTGTTTATCTCTTCAGACTCCTATTGGGGGATAATTGGCATTCTCTCACTCTTATTATCAATTAAAATGATTTTAATATATATATATATATATAATTATATTTATTTTATTATTTTATCTTTAATATTTTAAAATTTTTTATTTTTCAACTTTTCTTATTTATTGTAATTTTATTTTTAATAAATTTTATAATTGTTGATAAATTCATTTTTAGTTATATTAATTAATTTTTATATTTTTATTCTTATTTGTTAATTATTAAATAACTAAATTTTTATTTATATTAATTAATTTTTATTATTTATAATTATTAATAAAGATGATTAATTTTTATCTTTAATATTTTATAATTACTTTCGAAATATTTTTTAATGATTTTTAATTAATTTTATTATTTATAATTTTTAATAAAATAAATTAATTTTAGTAACCGTCTCTTTCCTTTATTATTTTATAACTGTTTTTCATTTATTTTTTACACAATTTTTATAATTTTATTCTTAATATTTTTTTTAATCGTTTAATAACTGAATTTTTAATTCGGTTGATTAATTTTATAATTTTCTTTTTAATATTTTAATCCTTTAAAAGTTAATTTTTTAATTATTTTAATTAATGCATACATAATCATGTTTTCCACTAATATATAATTCATATTAAAAAATAATTGATAAATAGTGAAATTTGTAATATATTTTTTCATTTTAAATTTTAATTTAATATCATTTATTATAATTATTTATATTTACATATTCCTATAATTTTTTTTCTTTTATTATTCTTCTTTTTAGTTCAGAATAAAAAATATCAATTAAATTATATATATATACCCTAAAACTTAGTTGATAGATAGTAAAATTTCTAATGTGTTGAAATATATAATTATAAAATTTGTACCCCACTTTTTTTTATCTTCCAAAATGATTTACCTTATTTTGTAATATATAATTTATTATAAAATTAATAACTTAAAAATATTAAAATAATTATGTATATATTCTAGTTTTAAGGCTTAAAATTTCTATTAATTAAGAGATTACAAGATAAAATTATAAATATATATATATATATATAAATTATTAATTGATAGATTGTGAAATTTCTAATTAGTCATTCTCTCATATTTTCATTTTAATTTTATAATTATAAAAATTGAAGCTCATCCTTTCTCCTTTAAATATATGGTAATATATGATTAATTAAAAAAAATATTAACTTAAAAGTCCTAAAACTATTTTAAAGTAATTTATATATTTAATGATTATATTTTAAAACTGTAACAATTTGTTCTAATGCTTTATTAAGATTTTATAGTATTTATTATTGACAAAGACTCATCATCTTGAAAATTTAAATATAAAAGTGATTTTTTTATTTATAATTTAATTAATATAAAAATAATTTTTATTCAATATGATAATTAATAATTATAAATAAAATAATTTTATTAATGTAAGATAAATTTTAAATATTAATTCTCGTTATCTTTTTACTCTCATCTTTTTTCTCAATTTCAATTATCATTTTGGGCTCTAAATACTACAAACCCTACCATCCAAGTGATGTTAACCTTCTACTTGTGTGGATAATTGTTAAATGGCATTTAGTTCTATTAGTTCTATAGATATAATGTGTGTGCACAAATCCCTTTAACAAAAGGCATAATCACTTATTTAGTTAGGAATGAAGCTTGAGACCTGTGGTAATCTCTAAGCACATTGTGAACATTGATGTCCGGGCTACTCCATTATCCTTCATTTCCTTAGGTTTTCCAAATTTTCCTTAACTATATCATAATGTATCTCTATAACTTATTTACACGAAAATCAAAAACTTTAAATGAAACAAATCTTTAAATTTATACAACTTCTCTACCCTTTAGGTAGTTTCAAATTCTCATAAAGAAATATTATTTCAATAGTCGTTTAAATCATTTCTTACTCATATAACACTAGTTAGTCATACTATATTTAATTATATTAATTTAATAAAATCTTATTAGCACGACAACTATATAATCCTCATAAGTATATATAACAAAATTGTATCAATTAATTAATATCAATTTAATAATCATTACCATAATAAATTAATTTAAATATAACTAATTTGAAGTGAAAATAGAAGAAATTAGGTTAGGGAAGAGAAATAGAAATTTTAATTTTTTTTGGGAAGTGGCTCAAGGATTTGGATACCGCTAACTGATTTGGGTCTAAAGGTGAAAGTCAATTCTAAAGTCAAAGCACTTAACTGTTTGAAAATCATTGACTATTTGAGTTTAATGAGCTTGATTTTTCAAAATATCTAATCTGTTAGGTGGTTTAAGTCAATGGAACTCCTTTTTTAAAAAATAAAGGCTTTCTAAATGCAAAACTATAAAATACATCACATTTTCAATTTTAATCAATCACCACAAATCATATTCATCACATTTAATACAATAAGTTGAAGATTAGAATAAGGAATCAACTCTTCTCAGTTAAATTTTCTAGCAACATAAAGAGAAGAAAGAGGATAGCACTTTAATACCCAACTCTACTTTAGATTGAGGAGAAATTAAGTGAAAAAAATGATTGAAGAAAGAAGAAAAATATAGGTTCACTTGATCTCTTTATGTGATTTCCTTACCTTTGAAGAGAAATTAAGTGAAAAAAATGATTGAAGAAAGAAGAAAAACATAGGTTCACTTGATCTCTTTATGTGATTTCCTTGCTTTCGTGAGAGAGAATGAGAAGAAGAAGAGTATTTATGTTAAGTATGAGGAAAACTTCTTTAAAAAACTAATTTATCTTAGCTTGTAAGATAATTTTTTTTTTCGTTTTTTCTAATTAAAATATTAAAATAATAATAATAATAATAATAATAATTTCTATTAATAAAAAAAATAATTTTACATATATATAGAATTCTATTTTTTTATGATTATATTTAATGAAAGTTTTGAAAATGAAAAAAAAATAAAAAAATTATTGAATCTCTCACTAATGAAGAAATGTAAAAATAATAGTGATAAGAAAAATAAAAGATATTAAATTTGACTTTTATAAATTTCACAAATGTTTAATTTATTGAGAAGAAAATTATAGTTAATATTGTCGTTTATTGTTTTCAAGTAATACAAGGAATTAAAAAAAAATGATAGATAGAATTTTTTTCCCTCCAAAAAGTGTAAAAGTATTTATGTGAGTGATTGAAAAAATAATGTAAAAAGCAGATGATTAATTTGTCTTCAAAGTAAACATGAATGGTTTGATTTCATGATTATGTTCATTTAATTTGTTCCTGTTTTAATTCACCAAATGTTTTTTATAATATGTATTTTTCAAGTATCAAAACATTAAAAATTGAAAGTTAACATTAATGCAACTAAGTTAAATATAACAAATTATATGTATAAAATGCACATGCGTTTTTTTATAATTTTTTTAATCAATATTTTTCTAATTTATATTATTTAAGTATCATTAAATTAATTGTAATATACTCTAAAAAATATTATATAATCAACAATTAATTAATCATACTATCACATATAATCTGTATATCTACCTACAAATTTTTATTAAAATAGTATAAATAAATTTTCATCTAAATTGAATAATATATTATGTGATTAAATTAATTATAAAAAAAAATACATAATTATATAATTTATAAATATAGATATTTATATATATTTAATATTTTATAATTCTTTACGTAATTTATATAATCTATAATTTCTATTTAATAAATATAATTACTACACTAAAATCATAATAAAATAAGAAAAGAGTGAATTATTTATTAAAAATAACATTATTTTTTTTATTATTTTATATTTTATTATATTAAAACATTAAATTATAAATATTTTCTTGACATCCATTATAATTCACATCACAATATAAATATAAATAAAGACATTTTTAAAAAAAATATTGATTATTATGATAAAATTTAAAAACTAAAATATATGTATTATATTAAGATTTTTATATTTGATTAATATTATTAATTGAAGTATTAATAACTGTTCTAAACACAAGGTAAGACCATTAACAATCCTTATTAGTTCTAGCCTTCAATTCTATAGCGTAAAGAATGCCACTAATAATCTCTTCATAAACTCTTCGTTATCTGAATTCGTAATTTGCGTGACCAGACCAATTAATAAAGTTTATGATTTTATTAAATTTATTTTAACATAACTACCACATTACCTATATCTATACCATCCTAATACTTATACATACATCACATTTTATTTCATTTAAATCAATAAAACACACATTTTTAACATATTATTAATTTAGCGAGAATCGATTCATGAGATACTCTTCCATCATTAACTCTTTGTTCAAATAGAAAACTTCTTATTTAAATGATGAAAGTGTGAAACAATGAAAATAGAACACCAAACACATATTTTCCTAACATCTACCATCATCTATCACATTTCAATTATTACAACTTATATTTACATAATTCTCTATTCAAAACATGTTTTGTAAACTAATATCAACTAAGAATATACATTTTTTATAAAACAAACTCTTATACACACAATAGTTTGAAATTAAATAATACATTTCTTTACATTCATTTTTTTTATTTTAAAGATAATAATAATAATAATAATACACAACACATGTTTCTTAACTTAGTTATACATTTTGACAACATAAACTTTCAATAAATAAATTTTAAAAATCAACCACACCTTAATATCATCATCCATTTATCTTTACATTTTCAACGATATATTAATTTTAAATAATAATTATTTTATCTAAATATCTTTTCTTATATTTTTTTTTTCATATAGTACCTTCTAAAATTTAATTTAAATATATAAGAATTTGGACATTATCTCATTATTTTAAAATTTAAAAGCTTTATCTTTTGAATTTGAAATTCAGTAGAATTTCCTTAACTTATTTTTAGAGAAAACTTAAAAAATTATAAATTAAAAAGAATAAAAAATTATTGAAAAAAATTAATTTAAATATTTATTTATCAATTTTTTAGAAGATAATTAAACTTATTTTATTCTATTTACCTTAATCCAATAATTTTTTTCGTAATAATAAAAATTTATTAAATCACAATCCTTACTTATTATTTTTAAGAAAAAAAATATTAGAATTCCAAAATAAATATCTAAAACAACTTAAATAACTAATAACTTTTAAAAACTTTATCTGCATGACGTTTGCACTTTCCATATAACCACATTTCAGAGTCACGTAGACAACCATTAATTCTAAATCTTTAATTTCTTTAATAGTTTTTATCACCACACAATCACCATCCTAAAATAATAATATTTACAAATAAAAACTACCATAATCTTGAATAATATTTACAGGTAATGAAATATTAACACAATAGATAAAAAAATAACACAAAAAATATAAATAAAAATTCCAGTAAAATAATATCTTTTATTGTTTTTAATGAATGAGACAAAAGTAAATGGAGAAATGGAAAAATATTGTCGAAATTTTGTTCTATTTAAACTAAAATTATTCCAAATTGGATAAGTGAGAATCAATGTGAAGAACAAAACAATGTTCCTAATCCACAACAAATTCAATAAAAACATACATGACCAATAAATAAGTTAGAATGTGACGACAAAAGATTTGTGCAAACAAGAAACAAAAATTTAATGTTGAATATTAAGGTAACATTTTAACATTGATATAATCGATATACTCATTATTTGTTGCTGTCAATATTCAGATGACAACACCAATCCATCAGATTTAACTACCATTCCTATTAGATATGTCAAAAATATTTGTTATAAATATTTTTTAAATAAATATTAGTATGGTTAGAGATTTTATCTGAAAAAATTAATATATATATATATATAAATAAAGATGATATAAAATTTATTTCATTAAATTAATTTTATAAGTCAGAAAAATATATTTTTATTTATTATTTTATAATTGTTTGAAATTATTACAAAATTCACTTTTCTTTTATGACCAGCTATAATTTTAACAATTAAAAATCACATAAAAATATTATACAAAGTTTAAAAAATAGTCGAAAAAATTTTAGATACATACTTTTAGTTATTTTATTAAATGGTCTAAATTTTCAATAATTATCTATTAATTAATTTTCAATAAATTTGTAATCAATAATTATACCTATTTTATTTAAAATCATTTTAAAAAATAAGAATAATAGTAACAATAACTTTATCATCATAAAAACAAATGCTAATCTAAAGGTAAAATTTAACATTAACAAAAAGTCAATATATTTATTGTAAAAATTATTTAATGATATATATAATATACTTTTCATTCGTTTCAAGTAATAACATACAAATTATTTAGTTTAAATTTTGCTCAAAAAATTATCAAACTCATGATTTCTAATCACAATGCAATTTTCTAATAAAAATTTAAGAATTCTATATCCTTAAAATCAACACTAAGAATCGATGTGAACATTTTCCTATATATAAAAGGAAGTCAAAGTCACGTATAAATGGATAATGGTATGACAAGTATGTACCTTCTTGATTGCAGAGTGAATATCAACAAGCCGGTAAAGATGCAAATGAGCAATGTGGCAGTGGAATATGTGACATTGAAGGAGATCATCACGAAAAACCTCTTCATATACCTGTGGCTAGACCTAACTTTGCAGAAGATAAAGAAAACGTAAGAGGAGAGGGAAAATCTGCGGAATGAGAGGTGAAAGGTTTTTTTATTGTGGTGCATGAACCAATAGAGGTGTTGTTGGAGATCATGTGCAAGAATGTCTTTCGGTGTGAGAGGTGTGCAAAAATATGTTCAAAAATAAATAATTAATTAAATAATCATCCCTTATAAATCCTTCAATTATATATATATATATATATATATATTAATTAGTTTATCTTATACATAATAAATGACAAAAATTCCACAATTATTATTTATTCTATTATTAATTCATGATTAAATTGTAACTTATAAAATTATGATTAATGAAATTCAATTAAGCCTTTAAAGTGTAAGTTTGATTTATATTGGATTTTATTACATTTTATGTTATTTTTTAAATTATAAAAAATAAAATAATCATGATTGAAGATATATTATACTAATTTTAATTAAAAAATAATTATTTATAATGGTGAAAGATTCTTATCATAAATGTTGTAGGGATTTATTAAAATTGTTAAAAATGAATCATCAATTAATTTTTTTTAGTGTATAATAATGTTGAACAAGAATATTAATCAAGCAAACATAAAATGAGATTAATAGTTAATGCATCATGAAAAAAATAGTTTCAGAACTACTATAATCTCATCTCTTAATAAAAACTTTAGTGATGAGATTTACATTACTAGAATAAAATTTTTTTCTTTATCAATGATTCCATCTTAAATTTAAAGAAGGTATATATATATATATATATATATATATATATATATATATATATATATATGACTATTAGATAATTTCTTTTACACATTGAACTCTTCTTAAAAAACTAATTTTAATTCATGAATAATTATATTTAATAATTTAAAAATATATTCAAGAATTTTTTGAAGATTCTTTTCATAAATGAAAAAGGAAATACAATTTTCACCACAACTAATATTATATTCAATTAGATTTTTTCTTTAAAACTTTAATATTGTATAAAGTTTCATTTTATTTAAGACTAGTACACTTTTATATTTTCATAATATTTGAATAATCAAATATATTTTTATATAAATGATGTAAAAGATTTGTAGGTATTCAAATTTATTTATAAATTTTTTATAATAAAAAATACGTAGGTAATTAGTTACAAATTTTTCATTTTTCATCCTTATATAATGTTATTTATAGGTAATTAATTATCTATAAATTTGGATTAATAAATAAATTATTTACAAATAGAAATTAATAGGTCCATTATCTTATTATGATTCATAAGTAATTCATATTTTCATATAAATTTATAAGATATCTACAAATTAAAGTTTATAGGTAATATATTTATAAATAACTTACCAATAAATTCATGTTTATTTGTAATTTATCAAATAATTCAAAATTGTAGGTAATTATCTTTGAATTTTGAAGATAAATTATCTATTCATCCACATCTATAACTAAAAATAATATTTATAATTTGTGACATTAATTTTTTTGAGAAGGTCATTATTATTGTTGTTAAGGTTGTTGCTACTGTGGTTGCTCTTGTTATAGTAATTCTTAAGACGATAGTTGTTGTTGTGTTGAAATATTTGTTGTATATTAGGTGGAAGAAAATGAAGGATAACACTTAAAAGTATTTTGTAATTGATAACTCAATCTCTTATCATCCTCTTATAAACCTCTCTATGATTATGCACTTGTTCCTTTAATTTCGTAATCTCATAGATTTGACCTTTTTCTTGTTACCTACATAAGAATCGAACTTTCAATTCTTATTTTTCCTCCTCTATAAGGTCTAATAGGGATGACTTAGAATGAACAATACAAGATGCAACCTTAGATTTAACTTGGTAGTATTTACTCTCAAATTCTTCTTATCAACACAAAGAGAAATTATTTCATGTATTCAATACACAGTAGTAATAATATGAAAGAATTAAATTAATAACTCAGATGAGTCTATCTAGATTTTTCATCAACAAATTATTCACTATCCTTTTATAAATAGGTCTTCTTGAACATCTCATCAATATGTGTAGGAAGATCCAACTTCTTTTCCTTCCAAAAAAATAATTAATAGCATATTATAAAGAAAAAAAAATTACTTTTAGTGTATTTACCATTTGTATGACATGTTTGTGTGTAAGGTTGTTCGTAACTTAATTTAGTTCGATTTTTCATCAAATATTCACCCGAACAAAACATAAAAGTTAAATACGACTTGATTTGGTTTTATTTTAATTTAAAATAAAATTCGAACCAAACCAAACTAATATTTGCAATTTGATTTGGATTGATTATGCGATTTTTATTATTATAAAACTTTTAAACATTTAAAAAAATTATAAAATATTTTTTTTAAAAGTTATTAAATATAAAAATATTTATAACTTTTTATTATTATAATTATAATTTTATTTATAATTTTAATTGTTCTTATATTTATAAATAAATCATATATCTTATACTTAAAATTATCGTATTTTATAAATATAAATATATTATAAATATTAGAAAAAAATATAGACACATTTATATATTTATAATTTTTTATTTTGTTATTTTTTTAATAAGTTTTGTTTGTTTATTTTAATTGATACAAATAAAATATTTTTTTTTTAAAATTTAAATAGGAGAAATAAAAGTTATTATCATAGCGAAGTGATGAGAGAAGTTAAAAAAAAATAGAAATTAAAAAACTGGTAAAGAAAAGAAAGGAAAAGTTATAAAAAAAATAATAAAATATATTTAAATTTTTTTTTTAAAATAATTAAAACAATGACAAAAAAATAAAATGACATAAAAAATAGTTAAAAAAGTATGCCGTTATATATTTTTTATGGATAATATAGAAAAAAAAACTTTTACAAAACTTATACATATATATTAATAAGTTATTATTTAATTTTTAAAATATAATTTTGTATTTAAATACAATAAGCGGTTTCATTCAGTTTAGTTCAGTTTTTTATTTGAAGTCGTTTAAGAAAAAATATATCAAAAAAATTTAAAATAAGTTCGGTTATAATCAATTTTTGATTTTTTGGATTGATTTTTGGTTATTTTTTTTATATTCGTTCGATTTTGAATACCCTTACTTTTGTGTATTAATGGAGTTATCTATGTGTTAATTGTCACCTATCTCAGAAGCTTGATTCATATGAGCTTCTCCATACTTTGCATGATATTCAAATGAGTTCTACTTGTTTAATAAAGTGTTTCGCTCATAATCAAACATTCAGTGGGGTTTCTTTCTTAATTTTCTAACATATTTGAACATTTTATATAGCCTATGTAAATAACTTTCAAATAATAAAATTGTTAAAATTTATATTTAATTCTTACTTTACACCATAAGGTGATATGATAAGTAGATGAGAGTTGTGTGGGGGATTTCCTCAATGTCTAATTATGCATCACCTTCATCAACATGTAATTGTTAACCTTTCTTAGATAGAGTATGATGGACTCTAAAAGCACTGATAGTGGTGAGAGTGCTAATGACGTTGATGGTAATGTAAGTGAGACTAATGACATTGGTAATGATATTGAAGATGCCCATGACTATGTAGGTGATTGTGATATTAGAATAATAAATAATTTATGTTATTATTAGAATATTTTTGTTATTATTCTAATAGTTAATAGTTATTATTTTAATAAATAGTTTCTATTTTTATATCTATCTTTTCTGTATATAAACAAGTGTTTTTGCTCATTTATGATACAACCATGAATAATACAAGTTATTTTATTCCTTCTTTTCTCTCTTTCACTCACATGATATCAGATGTTATTCTTCCGCCTTCAGAAATCTAATCCTCTTATTCTCATCGATTTTTCTTTTTACTAAGTTTATCGATGGTGAATCCCTATAATATTCCTGATCATCTTACAAATCCTACAAATCCTACAAATCCTCTTTATCTCCATCTCGAAGAAAATCCTGCTCTCATTCTAGTTACTCCGCCCCTTTTTGATAATAATTTTGAACAATGGAAGCATGATATGCTCGTTGCCCTTGAAACCAAGAACAAGGAGCAATTTGTTCTTGGAACCCTATCATGTCCTTCATCTACTGATCCTCTTCATGATACTTGGAAGCGTTGTAACAAGATGGATGGTTATTTCTTGGTTAACGGTGTTCTATGTCTTCTCACATCAAACAATCAGTGATGTGGATGGACACTGCTCACGACATTTGGCGTGATCTTCTTATCGAGTTTCACATGGTGATAAATTTCGTATCACTGATCTACAAGAAAAACTCCAAAATTGTCTTCAAGGTGATTCTTCTGTTTCTCAATACTATACTCGGTTACAGATTTTATGGAAAGAGCTATCAATATACCGAACTGCTCTTGTATGTTCTTGTTCCACTCCCAGTGGTTGTGATCTTATCTCCAAGATTCAAAAGGAGCGTGATAATGATTCTGTTATCAAATTTCTCAGAGGCCTAAATGACAAATTTTCTTAAGATCGTTCTCAAATTATGCTTATGGATCCTATGTCTTCTGTTGTTTGTACGTTCTCTCTTGTTCTGCAGCAAGAAAGAGAATTGAGTGGCTCTCATTCTCTTGTTTCTCAAGAAGTTGCTGTTAATGCTCATTACCAAGAAAGTTCTTCCAAATTCAATAGTTCTACTCAAGGAAGTTTCTCTAATACTCGTAGAGGAGGTAGATCTGATAGAAATCCTGGAAGAAATTCTAGATTCTGCGATCACTGTAAACATACGAATCATATCTCTGATAATTGTTGGATTAAGCATGGATTTCCTCTTGGTTACAAAACTAACTCTAAGTACACTACTATTTTATCCAAACCTTCTGCTAGTACTATTGAAGCAGAACCTTCACCTGCATCTTCTTCTTCTGTCAAAGAGGAGGATAAATCGCTCTCTCAGTTTTACTTGCCTTGCTTCAACAATATCAGTCTTCTTCATCCTCTGCCCATACTGTTCATCAATGCACTAATGATCTCTCAAGTATAACTTTTCTTACACCTCTTTGGATCTTAGATAGTGGTGCCACAGATCATATATGCGCTTCCAATACTAATTTTTTGAACTTATACATGTTGATATATGGGGATCCCTTTCTATTTCTTCTATTGAAGGTTTCAAATACTTTCTCACTATAGTTGATGACTATAGTAGATTTACTTGGGTTTTATTACTTAAAACTAAAGCTGATGTCGGATCTTCCTTGAAAATCTTTATTACTTTAAATGAAAATCAATTTGATTGTCATTTAAAAAGAATCAGATCTGATAATGGCAAAGAATTTTTACTCACTAATTTTTATTCATCTAAAGGAATTGCTCATGAAACCTCTTGTGTTGAGACTCCTCAACAAAATGGTATTGTTGAGCGGAAACATCAACATTTATTAAATGTTTGTAGAGTTTTACTTTTTCAAGCAAAAATTCCTAAAATTTTTTGGTCCTATGCTCTTAGTCATGCTGTTTTTCTTATTAATAGATTACCAACTCCTTTCTTAAAATTTCAGTCTCCATATCAACTTGTTTTTTTAAACAAATCAGACTTTGGTTCTTTAAAGCCTTTTGGATGCTTAGCTTATGCTAGTACCCTTACTGTTGGTAGATCCAAAATTGATCCAAGAGCTTCTAAATGTATTTTCTTGAGTTATAAATCTAGTACGAAAGGGTCTATTCTTTACGATCTTCACTCTAAATCTTTTTGTATTTCTAGAAATGTTATTTTTCATGAACATGTATTTCCATATTCTTATCATTTTTCTGACTGAAAATTTTAATATATATCCTAGTCACAATTCTTCTGAAATTCTTCATTATGATTTTCCTTTTGTCTTACCTTCTCTTCCTACCCCTGCTGTGCCTAGTATTGATGTTCTTATTGATATTGATAATGTTTAAAACACTACTGTTCCACTAGAGTCTCTTCTAGAATTAAAAACAAGCCTGCTTATCTTGACCAGTACTATTATAGTACTACTTATGCTTCCCAATCAAAGCATTCTACCCTTACCCTATGCATTCTTTTGTTTCCTATGACACAAATGTTCTATTGATCATGTTTCTTTTTGTCATTCTATTTCTACACATGTTAAGCCTACCTCCTTCGAAGAAGCCCGTTCTCAAGATTGTTGGCAAAAGGCAATGGCAAGTGAACTTCAGGCTTTGGACAGGAATCAGACTTGGTGTTTGGTTAATCCTCCTCCTGTCATCAAGACTGTTGGATGCAGATGGGTGTACAAAATTAAATACAAATCTGATGGTTCTATTGAAAGGTACAAGGAAAGGCTTGTTGCTAAAGGGTTCACACAAACAGAGGGGGTTGACTACTTTGAAACTTTCTCTCCTGTTATCAAGCTCACTACAGTTCGTGTTTTATTAGCTATTGCTAGTGCAAATAATTGGTTTTTACACCAGTAAGATGTTGACAATGCTTTCCTCCATGGTGATTTGAAGGAAGATGTTTATATAAAACCTCCTCCTAGTCTCCCTCTTCCTCATTCTAAAATGGTTTGCAAGCTTCAAAAGTCTCTTTATGGTCTCAAGCAAGCCAGTAGAAATTGGAATAAAAAACTGACATCTGAGTTACTTTTCTTGGGTTACACACAAAGTTCTGCTGATCATTCTTTATTCATCAAACTTCAAGGTACTACTATCACAATTCTCTTAGTATATGTTGATGATATTGTGCTCAATTGTAATAGTCTTTCTGAGATTCAGTATGTCAAGAGCCATCTTCACTCAAAAATTCGCATCAAGGATCTTGGACCTCTTAAGTTCTTTCTTGGTCTAGAGGTTGTAAGGTCTAAGTCTGGTCTGATTTTGAATCAACGGAAAAATACTGTCTTGAGTTGCTTTCTGAAGCTAGTATGTTAGGGTGCAAACCAGCCCCCACTCCTACTGATCCTTCTGTCAAATTACATGCAGATCAAGGTTCTCTTCTTCCAGATCCTTCTTCTTATAGGAGACTTATTGGTAGATTACTCTACCTCACTCATACAAGGCCAGATATAAGCTTTGCTGTTCAACAGCTTAGCCAGTTTCTTTCTAGACCTAGAGAACCTCATTTACAGCAAGCAATGCATATTCTTCAATACCTGAAAAGTGCTCCTAGCACTGGTTTATTTTATCCCGCTGACAATTCTCTACAAATACAAGCTTTTTCTGATTCTGATTGGGCCACATGTTCTACTACTCGGAGATATGTTACTGACTACTGTGTTTTTCTTAGAAAATCATTAATTTTCTGGAAATCTAAAAAGCAAACTACTGTCTCCAGGTCATCTTCTAAAGCTGAATACAAAGCTCTATCTTTCTTAACTTGTGACTTCAATATTTGTTCAATGATCTTCATCTTTCCATTTCTGTTCCATTCTCTATTTACTCAGATAGTCAGTTTACCATCCAAATTGCCAAGAATCCTACTTTTCATGAAAGAACTAAACATATTGAGGTAAACTGTCACATAATCAGGATCAAGATTCAAGAAGAACTTGTCAAATTAATGTATGTTCCTTCTTCTCAACAGTTGGCCGATGTGCTTACTAAATCACTTTATCCTGTTTCTTTCAAGACTGATGTGTCCAAGATGGGTCTTCTTAACATCCATGACCCACCTTGAGAGGGGGTATTAAAATAATGAATAATTTCTGTTATTATTCTAATAGGTGATGACACAAATGAAATGAATGGAGATGGTGAAGATGTGACTGTAGGTATCACACCTCCTAAATAGACAAGTATGTGGGGATCTATATGGGCAAGTTTGTTCTCAACACTTGGGGATGGGGAATGTATAGGTCTAGGAGTTGAGAGTGAGGTAGTTACTTTAACTATATAATATGGCCTTTTTCAATTCATTGGTTGTTTTCCTTTATTGCCACAAGGCAAGAGAGGTTGGGGTGAGTCACACTCTCTTGATGACATATCCATACATAGAAAATTGATATAATCATTTATAAAATAAAGCAACATATTATGGAAGTAAAAATATACACAATATACAAATGATATTGATAATAATCACGAATAACATTTTTTAACAATAGTTATGAAATGTTTTTAATCCTATTCAAAACTAGAGTTTGTATTATCACTTTCTTCATGTTCCCCCACCCCCTTCTCATCATCTTCTATCTTAAGATTTTATGCGACCTCTAGGTTTCATCTTTATTACCACACACCACCATTATTTTCCTTTTTTGATCTTATATATGAGACATAATATACTTGTCTAACATGGTGTGTCAAGATAAATGGATCAAAAGATAAATATATTCTATCCATTTGAATGTCCATGGTTCCATGTTTAGGATCCATCAACATACCTCTATGTGATGGATCAAACTATTCATAATACCAACACTTTATCAAGTAAGCTCGAAGTATTTTATTATAACTCGTATGTGTGTTGAATGATTTGTAGAAATGATATTCGCCTCTTTCCATAAGGCATTTTACATATAACCCATTATTAATTGTTTTTCCCCTTGGTCCATGCATGAGTGTAAAATTTGTATCCATTGACAAAGTATGTGTGTCATTTATTAACACATGTGAAAAGATCAATTGCTAATTCTTTAAAGTGTATGTTTCTCACACTTAAAGACTCTCTGTTAACTACGAATGTAAGAAACATGAATAATCATATTTTGATTTACGAATGTAAGAAACATGAATAATCATATTGGTTTTGTTAAACATGTAGTACATAACGTAATTAATTTGTAGCATACATACTTGATCCTTGAACCATTGGGGGAAGTATGCATGTATATGATTTGACGCATTTGGTTCATTTATTTGGCTAAGTTGCAAGAAGGAACTATCAAAGCATATGACCAAAATGTACTTGGGGAAGGAAATGATACAATAATGAAATAAATTGTTTGAAATACTCACTCAAGGTATGATTTCACTTTAGTGCAATTAATCAAAATATGAAGATGGGTTGAGTTACACTCTTTTTAAAGACAGATAATAAATGGATTTCTTTCACTTTCATTTCTCTTATTCTATGATGATAGAATGAAGTTCTTGAAATAGTAAAAACAAAATTGAGTTGTTTCCTGGTGTAAGTAAAATACACAAATTGACCCTTCAACATGAGCCTTATTTTCCACTTATCATTTGGAATCACCTATGAAACTATAAAATTAATTAAATGAGGATGGTGTTTGTGTAGTGTTCATTAAATTATTTTTTTTGCAGATGCAATGATCATTTTCTCACATTTTAAATGGATATATCCATCTATATTGAGCAAATCCACCAAGTTTGGCTTCATATACAAGATGAATATGAAATATTCCATTAAATCAAAGAATGCAAGAGGGAATATTTTATTCAACTTACAGAAATTATTATAATGTTTTCTTCCATTTTAGCCAAGTCATGATGCCTTAGTTTTGTAGAAAATAAATCTTTAAAGAATGACTCACTTCAATAAGAGGGTTCAAAGTGTGCATTAGTAATGAGTTAAACGCGATAGAGATTAAACACTTAAGGAGGAACATGAAAACCATGGCTTTTCATCCCATGCATCCTTACCTTTTCTACATCAACACATCTTGTCAAGTTGAAAGAATCACCATCAAGCATTGTAAGTTTTTTTATCCAATTTCAAACTAACTTTACTTCATCTACAGTTAAAGTATAATTTGCTTTTGGCTTTAACATCTTCCCATTAGCTTTCAACTTTAACTCTAAATATGGTGTTAAGTGGTAAAAAGTAGTGAAAATTTGGTTCTTCTTTAATACCTAGCAACTTAGTTTGCTTTGATTCTAATCAAATTGTCTCCTAATGTTGGTTGGATAATTTTTTGAATACCTCTACACAGGAGCAAGAATTAAACATTCCAATAGAAATGTAACAACTATATATAGAAAAAGGAGATGTTGAGAAGGATACATAAGCAACCAACAGAGTTGCCTCTCTAGAGGAGATTCGTTCAAACGAAGGATTTTCCACTTGAGCGAAAATTGGCTAAATCAGAGTTGGCTCTCTAGAGGAGATTCACTTAAGTGAAGTATGATGACAACAAAGATTTTCTCTGGAGTGGTTTCACTCAAGCTAGAGCATATCCGCTTGAGCGAGAGGACCTTTCTTCACCATGAGGAGAAGTCTCGCTTGAGCGACAAATTCCCGTCAAGTGAGATTGATTTCACTACATTAGTATATAAGTAGCTGGAAGAAACAAGAAAAAAGAGGGAACAAATAAAAAGCAGAAAAGAAGAGAAAAAGAAGTGCTTATAGAAGAGCAAGCCACCAAAACCCCTTTTTCTTCTTTTCTCAGATCTTGTATCTTATATGACTACCATGAGTGACTAACTTATTTTCTTTGGGATTGAATTGATAAACTCAAACTCTAATGTACTTTGGTGATATTTATATATAATAGTTATATTCTATTTTATGTTGGTATTTTCATTATGTTCTTCATGATTGATTACATCTATGGAATATATTTTTAATTTTGATTCTCAGACCTATTGGAAAGTAAATTTCAAAATTTGATCTGAATGAGAATACTTGATATGTTGCAATGCTAGGAATAGAATTCAATGTATTAATTTCTTATTAACATCTAATTATAATACTGGATAATTTATTTGTTAGATATCTAAGGAGTCATTTAAGGGATTTTCTTATGAATTTCATACTTGAGGAATCAATATGAATGATTTTAGTTTGTTGCATTAACATCAATAGTTTAATCTATTATATATCACTTATGTAACCAAAATAAATATGAGTGAGATAGATTAAATTCAATCCTAGTATACCATACTGAATTTTCCTTATAAATTACTATGATACTCTTTATAATTCATTCGCATTTTAATTATTGTATGAGTAATCTATTGTGAACAACCATTATTTTTATGTACATACACTTAGTAGGCATTAAAATTGAAAGTTTAATTGACACTGTTCCTTGTGGGTTCGACATTCATACTGTTAAACTATTATATTACAGTTGACTTTGGTATGCTTTCCAAAGAATCAACATCGGGTAAACTACAATAGAAAGTTAGGTCCTTCCTTACCTTATCATTATCTTTTGTCTTACCTTTTGACATTCATGACAATGTTGAATATGTAGTCACAAGTATTTTTTTTTTATATGCATAAATCAATATGTGTTTCAATAAATTATCTTTTCATTTTAGTAGAGACTAAAATATATTTTTTTTATCCAATTATGTCATTCCTCATATCTTGGTAACTTGTTCATATAAGGGTTATCTATGAATTTGGTTATATCCTTAATTATATTCCAAACTTGTTTAGATGTCAATGTAGATGACATGCCACCAGTTTCAATTTTACCCTTTTTTGAAAGCTTTTTTTGTTCTTTCTAAATGTATGATTGTTAGGCAAGAACCTATAGTGTGAGTCAAATAAACTATTTTTCCTTTTATTTTTTAATGTAAAGACCTTTGTATCCATTATGTAATACGGGTAGGCTAGTTTACCTTGAGTCCTCAAACTTGACATCATATTGTATATAGGAAAATCATTAATAGTCCATATCAAATCAGCCCTCATCAAGAAATTTTGCTTCCTTAAAATATCATGTTTCAACACCTTACCATAATTACTTTATCAACAATTGTAAATAAACATCAATACATGCCTTTAGATTATGTGGACTGGGAATGAGATATATAAGGCCTTGACATCCACACTTCAGAAAAAAGATTATATGGGGTCACAATTATTGTGTAGTCGATGCTTGAATATATGGATTAAATCCATCAACACATAGACCCAATCTTACATTGTATGGTTCAACAAAAAAATTTGGATATACTTGATCAAAATGATTCCAAATTTTATCATCAAATGGATGACATAACAAACCTGAAGTTCTTTTATTGTTATAGTGCCATGTCATTTGACCTATAGTTTGCATGGATGCATGCAACCTCTTTAACCTTGGAATTATAGATAAATAAACCTCAATCCTTCTTTCCATAATCATTGTCATAAAAAATCATACAACCATTGATAAAACAATCAATGATCTTAACCTTAAATCCCAACTTTGAAACTAACCTCTTGACATCACAATAATTTTTGGGTAAGCCATCATTTTTTTAATAAAATCTAAACATTGCACAAGAACATGCCAATTATATTTGAAAGCTAAATATCCAACATACATAGACAATTTAGAGTTTGATGTCCCTTCAAACAAAGGTTTAATGACCTCTAACAATAAATTAACTTTGATGTTAAAATGTTTAAGTTGCCTAAGTGCATTATAACCATGTCCTACATTGCCATCAATGACTTATCATTGAAAAAAATGTAAACCACTACTTGAAGCTTGCACACAATTGTTATTAACATGTAACATTTATTCACCATGATCAATCCAAACATAGTAATTAAGCATGAAACTATTTTTGTAGAGGTGAAGCTTAACCATTTTAATTAGTAGAATCCTTTTACATTGTATTTATTGAATGGAAATCTAAAAAACTCTTCTACCCCATCTACAAAACTTTGTTTTAAATCTCTGCTACTACTATGACTTCGATTGTACATTCAATGATGATTTTCACGAAACTCATCCATGTTCTACAAAAAACGAAGGCAAGTGTTACACTAACTAAAGTGTCAACTAAGATCGAATCTTGCATATGTTAATGATCAATACAATAATTTGAGGTCATTCCATATAAGATTCCTAAATCCCCTTGGCCAAGAATGTTAGTTTATAGTAACTAAATACATAACATCATCTATATGTATGGAGTTTGTACATAAAATCCAAAACTTTAGTTATTTTACTAGAAAAAGTTCATCATTGTTATATACAAAGATGCAATACTTAGTCTCATATATCATAGACTAAGACTTACAACATAGATTATACTATGACTATAATCTTGTCATGCTTAAAGTATCATACATATAATCATATACTATATAAACAAAGTCACTAAGAACTCTATAATTATCACAAATAAGTAAATAAGAAAAAATTATTTCATGAAATTCAGGCACAATATACTTAAGTAAATTCAACATATTAAACTTAATAAATTTAACCATTTATACACATAAAATAATATAATGATCTTATGGTGAAGACATTGTAAATTTGAAGAGGTTCCTATTACACATTCCCACTTGTGCCTTATAGAATAGGTGAATGATCTTGAGACCTATTTTTTTTGGGTTGGACTATTATCAAATTTTAATGGAACTTTTATTGAATTTGTCCAATAATGATGAGGTGGTTTAAGTGAAAAAATTGTGAAATACCTATGCAAACAAATGATAAATGTTAGCTTTATATAAAAGATGAATTTGGGATAGAAAAGTAGAAAATCTAGAGAGGATTAGGCTCAAAATCAAAGGATTAGGAACAAAATAATGTGAGGTTGTGGTGTTGCTACAGTGGGGCCCCCAAGCTATTGGTTTTTGAATACATGCCAAATGGGACTTGACTAATAGGTTATAGGGCACCGAGAAGAGCTTGTTGCATTGGCCTAATAAGACTAAAATAGTTTTTGATGCATGTAGTTATGGTTCTTCTTTTGTCACACACATATATATGTATGTAAATGTTCTCAACAAATTTATATGCATGTTAGTTAGTTTATTTTTTTTTTTTTTTTTTACTACTTTTCTTAGTTTAACATGAAAGTACTCTTATATATTTATAATAACATATACAGAGACAATCTCATGATATAACATCTTATACATAAAAATCTTTCAAGGAAACCCAACTTAATTATAGAATCTTAATTATTGCGATATTCGGGAAAAACAACAGAATTCTTGTCATATTAGAACTTAAAATATGTAAAGCTTCAAAATAAAAAACTATCAAAGGTTTCAAGTAGCTAGTGAAATTATAGTAAATATATACATAATGGTAGGTTTGAACTTACCAACAATAATAGTTTGTTTTTTATGAGAATAATGAAAGTGTGTGTAAAACCTTATTTTTGTAAGGGATCAAAACAAGTTCTTTTTACTTATAAATGATAGAGTGGTATTAAACCTTATTCTGAGATAGTTTGTACCTCTCACATCCCTAATTGTTAGGATGGTGGGTAATGAGACACATTTTCAACTTAAATACAAGGATTATTTTTGTCCCTCTTTATGATGGATACATCAAGATTATGCTATGAATATTCTCCAATAAGGTATTTTTGTCCCTCTTTATGATGGATACATCAAGATTATGTTATGAATATTCTCCAATAAAGTATTTTTGTCCCTCTTTATGATGGATACATCAAGATTAGATTAATCTTATAAATCTTTAAGGAGGTCTTATTGAACCAAAAGAGCACACATCTTTAACTGTCATAATGATGATTGATATTCAACCTCATATTTTGCATAAGTCATAATATATATTCATGTTCATCACACCAATTTGTTGTGAATAATCTTCGATTGTAGTGCTAACAAACTTCAATGTACATCCACAATAAAATTCACTATAAATAAGATTTTCTTCATCTGTTGAGTTATTAATAACTTATAGATTACAACTCAAACATTTCTCTTTGTGAACTCTTACTCAACTTTGCATAACTTTGCATACTCAACAATTCATTGAAGAATTGTTACAAGAGTTCTATTTATAGAAAAAATAAATTTAGCCGACTATATAATACATGTTTAATACATATACAAGATTCATGGACAATGTTATTCCTTAATTAACACACCAACACACAAATAACATTTATATGTGAATATGATGCACTTCTTCAAATAAATAACAATAGACAAAACCGACAAATATACCTATTAGATGCATCTTTTATCATGATGATAAATAAAGTCTTCAAAAGAAGTCTATCGATAATGTCATATTACAAAAAGTCAAAATTTCAAATAAATATTTGAATATAAATTTTACTAAATCAAATTTCAAGCATATTTAATAAATGATTTTTTTTAACTAAGTATAGATATTAAACCAAATTAATATTTGTATTTTTGTAAAAATATTTTATTGAAAAAATTAATTAATATGATGCAAACGACATTCATTCATTACAATAAATATATATATATATATATATATATATATAACTATTTTATAACAATAAAACTAAAAAATATAAAAAATTTTAAAAAAATTAGGAGAAATAAGTTTTTTTTATATATACTATCAAAATAAATAAAAAATTTATTCAGAACAAAAATAAAATCCACGTGTGTATATATATATATATATAAATATAAAGTAAGATAAATCAATCTTTCAAAATCGAAACATGAAAAAAAAAAAAAAAAAAATGACCGTTGATGTTAAATATAAAATAATTAAGAAAGTTATTGTAATTCACAGTCCTGAAAATCTAGTCATTAAATTTATCTTCCTTATAATCTTGTGTATGATATATTATTATTTCATCTAAAGAATGATTCTGTTTAGATAAAAAAAAAAAAAAAACCTTTATTTTTGAACTATTATCATATTTAAACAATTTCCACCTCTAGCAATAACCCTCTCATATATAATATGGATAATGATATACATATATAAAATCTTTTACAACTTATATTATTAATAATTTATGCTAGAAAAGCAACATGAACCTCAATTCTATTTTTTTTTTCTTTATTATCACCCCCGAAAAAAGATTCTTTCAGTTCACTTTGTTAGCTAACTATTGATTATATTTATTTATCTTTACAAAATTTCAGAAATTTAATGAAAACAAAACATTAATCCATGAATCTTAAAGCATATTTATTACATGATGAAAAAACAAACTACCCAAAATGGGTTTGAATATATCATAACTCAAACAAAATAAGCACATCTTCCACCATGATTAACATGAAAATATAAGACTCAAGAATTCAAATATTAAACATAACTAATGATGATGAAACAACAAATTTTAGAAGCAGCCTTCTTCATCATGTCAATCGAAGAGAGGAAAAGAAAAATCATCATTCAACAAATTTTCAATGGCCATAAATGGATCAGTCTCCTCCTGTGGCTTTGAAGGGGAGGAGCAAAAAAGAGCAGCAATATCATTTCCACCAACATTCTCATTACCTGCATCACAGAAAAAAGAGTCATTATCTCTCAACTTTGATTTCAAAAAGATAATGCATAGTCATAACTACCTCTTATTCCAATACTCTCGTTCTTTTGATTGGGTAGAAATGAGTTATCTCCTTGGGATTGATGTGAAAATGATGAGAAGACATGAGTACTGTTGGTACTTCTATTTGCATCAACAGGGTTAAGTCCTTGCATTCCTTTTGCAGGAAAAGAAGTAAAAGCAGATTTACCACTGTCATTTGGATCATCAACAGAAAAACTGTATCCATGATAAAGGTTTTTGTTAGGGTAAACAATATCAAATAAATCTTCCCTACGTTCACCATATGGAAAAAATTTGAATTCTTTCCCTTCCTCTATGGGACTAAGAGAAACATGAGGAAGAATACTTTCAGTTGCAGCAATTCCACAAGCTTCATTATTAGCACCAAATACAACTTCAGATATGCTACTTCCTCTAGTGTAGTTAGGGCAAAAACTGAATCCATTCACTAGATTGAGGGTAGCTAAAACAACAACAGCAAAATGTTAATGCTTCCATTTAAAATTAGATTGAAAAACATGATGAAATCATTAATGAAAGAAAGCATTAAATAAGAATAAGAACAAAAGCCCTTACCATGAGAAGAATTCTCTTTCTCTCTACGCTTGATAGAAAGTTCATTTTCCAATTTCTGTTTGAGTTTCATCAAAGAAACCCTCATTTCTTTGGCTTGTTCATAACTAAGATCTTTGGCCTCCCACCAACCACAGGCATTTTCTGTCTTCAGAGTCTCTGTAAGTTCTTTCTCACGTTCTTCCTCATATTGCAATTGATCTATAAGTGTCTTATTTCTTTCACATAGTTCATCCATCTCTGATTTGGCTTGATCCTCCACAAGGTGATTAACGCCATCTTCTGTAGGGTTTTCTTTATCATTAGACACTCTCATCGCTTGGTGAGAAGGTTCCCCGTAACTGAACCAATTTCCAGATGAAGTTTGCATAAGTATATCAACTTTTGCTCCACAAAGAGTTGATAATTCACTGGCTTTCTTGTGAATGTCACGTTTTCTTTTTGTGAAGGTGGTGAGAAGATCTCTACTATTCTCAATCTTCTTAATCTCTCGTTTTTTCTTCTGTTTGATCATTTTCCCTTCCATTCTAACTAATGGAAGAAAGGAAGAAGCTATGCAGTGATGAACGTTTTTGTTTCTGGCTTGGAGCTGTGTGATGTTATTATACAGAGAAACAAAATGTAGGTAATTAATGCAATATTAATAATATAATTAAATATTATGTATTTCATACATTTGATTTGTTTTCTTAATATAATTAATATATTAATAATATAATATAATTTTTCCAATAACAGAAATTTAAAATTTAATTTTATTCATCTGTCAATAAATTCTCAAGTTAATAATAATAAAATATAAAAAAACTGATGTCTCAAGATAATTTATGTTTATATGCATGCATGGCTAGGACTCTCAAGAATATTTAATAGTTTTATTGGCAAAATAATTAATGATAATACAATAATAGATTGATCTATAAGGTAAGGTAACATATAATTTAAGTATTTTGGGGATGTAAATTAAACTGTATAAATAAATAAAAATACATTAATTTATTACCTTTACTGTTTAGATTTGTTTCTTCTATTAAAAAGAAACCTTTTTCGTTTTGTTTTTTTTCAGTAAAATATATTTTTCCAGATAATTAAGTTGCTACAATAAATATATAGTATAAGTATTCCAAGGATATAAATTAAACTTTATGAACAAAAAAATGAATACATCAATTTGTTAACTGAGTTGTTTGAATTTAATTTTTCATTTTTTTTTTCATAAATTTCCCGTTTCGTTCTGCTCTACTTTAGTAAATACCCACCCTCTTTAATTTTTTACTAATCAAGTTTCTATATTATTATTAAAAAATTTATATTCATAAATTTATTAATAGTGTAATTTTTTCTACTATTTAAAAGCAAATTGACCTATATTTTAATTATAACTCAATTTGTCTATTGCAAAGTTTTCATGCAGTTTCTTGAGTATATTTTTCTCCATTAGAAAACTTAAATAGGCACTTTTAATGATATGTTTTAAAATATGCTTTATTTATTTTACAAAGCTTAAACTTGAGGAATGAAGAGATTTACAAATATTTTTTTTAATTTATCTTGAATTTTAATATTTTTTTTTTTAAGTATGAGTTTTTTTAAGTTAAGATCTCTCATTTTAATGATTTTTCATTTATATATGTACATATTTGTTTATTTTTAAGAAATATTATTTAGTTTAACTTAGAATAAATATAAAAAAAATTTCATTAATGTTAAATTTTTTTTATAAAAACTTTATATATTGTAATATTGAGAAATAATACTTATTATTAAAAGATATCTTATGATTCATATATATTTACGTTGGTTTCTTTGATATTAAAATAAATGAATAAAATGATAAAATATTAAATATTATTTAATAGTTATTCAATGATCATTTGACAATTATCCTACATTTTATTATCAATTTTATGAAATTATTATCGATTAATTATTTAATTTTTATATGTAATTATGAACTTATAATTATTCTATAAATATCATATATATTCCTAAAATTATCAAATTCATTCTCTTTTTAATATATAAAATTAGGGTTTGAAACCGAATAGTTAAAAGAAGAAATTTATTTAAACTAATCACTATTGGAAGTTAGTTTTATATTTTTCTCCCTTCCACTTTAAATAAGTTTTAAAAATATCGAGCAACCAACGAGTAATTAATTTAGAATTAGGATGTAAATTTAACAACTTAATTAGTGATACGGATTAAATTACTCATCTTAATTCATTATTCAATAATTAAAACATACAACTGGGGATTGTGATGATAGAATAATATAAGTAGTAGCTTCTCCTTGTGTCTTCATACACTTATTCACTTGTAATTGGATCAAATGAAGCTCTGGATTCATTCATGGTGGAACTGAAATCACTGTCCATTGACGCAGACCCATTGACCAACAAAGATAAGGTTACAGTTGATATTGGGATTGATATCAAGGAAGTGACGTTCATCCAGATTGAACACTTGAAAGATGCTGGTGCAAGTTTCACCTTCTTCCACGCCATGAACAGCGTGACATGTTGGACCTGCTGCAGCTGCAAATTAAATTTAAACAAATCTTAGATACTGGTTATCATCGTTATACACATTTTTACATTCTAAAATCACACTTCTTTTACTTTCTCTCGCAAAATCACATCACTACAATCAAAAGTTATTAAGTTTTATTCAAAATTATTCATTAGTCACATATCAGACTATTAAAAGAAAAGTCCATCAGGAAAATATTACTTCAGTATTATATTTTTCTCTTTGAATTTAACTTGAATTTAAAGAAAGAATATAACTGTAATTTCTTTTTCATTAATGGAATTACAGTATTGTCTATTGTCATTATTTTCTCATCTTTATTTTAGTTGTATGTATTTATGTTATTCTCTGATACTCAACAGTGGTATCAAAATCAGGTTTATCTGTCTCACGAGAAGTAGATGAGAGATTTTAAGTTAAAATGAATCCTTGTATCGAAAGTCTTTTTTATATGAGTTTCAAGAAAACATGTCTCATCAAACGATGACGGTACAAGTTAAAAAGTTAGAAATAAACAAAGTTCATCACTCGGAAACTGGTGATGCTTCCGCTAGAGGAGAAGTGTGTCCCAATATAAAAAAAAAACTTATACTTGATGGGAATATTGTTAAAGTTCAAGGTGAGTTGGAATCGCACATTAGATAAAAATGTAAAAATTAAATAACATATAAGTAAGAAATATACAATCCTTAATTTTAAAGTTTTAGATAAAAAGTAAAGTCGTATTTACTTGTATAATTGTTAATTTATTTTATTAATAAAAATTTATCAAAATTAGACTTCTCTCAAAATACTTAATAGACATGGTATAATCATTGGGCAGTAAAAGAGCATAAACATATAGTAAAAAAATGTAATTAAAGCAGATGGAGATTTACCAGTTGGAGTTACAACAATAAGCAACATAATGAGAAGAGATGAGAATAAAAGAGCAAAGGTGGTGATTGTGGACTTGGCCATTCTTGCCCTTCCAATCTCTTTGTCAATTATCTGACTCTAATTATCTGACTCTAATGTCGAAGTTGTGAATTTAGATTGTGTGGTTTTTAGTTTATATAGGAGAGGTTAGGAGAAACTGTATCTGGTTTCGGAGGCAAGTCATTTATAATTTTAAAATGAAAGCCGGTTCAGTGGTAATTTCTATGCATGATGAGCATATATTATTATATTGGATGCCATTGACACTGGTATATTCCTCCGGCAATGCATGTCGTTTGTAGCAGGCCATAAGCTTCAAAATCTCACTTACAAATCATATAATTAAAATAGTTCATATCACTGCAAGAAGGCACTAACATTCTCCCTTTTTAGTTACTTTTAAAACCAAAAACAAATTAGGCTTAGATTTGTTTCTAATTCATGTCAAATTAAGAATTTTTTTATTTTAGTTCTTATTTATTTTTAAATTACTTATATGATCTTTATATTTATATAAGTATTTCTTTGTTTTTTTAATAATTAGAAATTATTTTTATTTTTAATATCTTTTAGTTTTTATGAATTTAAGCTGCAAATATAAATAAATAAAAAATAAAAAATCTCTTTAGTTTTATAAATTTAAAGAGTAGAAACCAAAAACATTAAAATTATATGTATAAAGACTACGAAGGATCAAAATTATATATGTAATAGAAGTTGAAATGGACTAACTATTTAACAAAGACATATGATTTGATCTATATTAAGTTCAGATTAGACTTTTTTAGGAAGTAAATCATACCTATATTTTAAAAAAAAAAATTATTTGATTAAAAATGTAAATTTTTAGACTATTCAATAAGTGTTTTTAAACCTGTTAGACTAACCTATTTTAATAAATATAAATATTTTTTAGTAGTATTATTATATTGAATTATTATAATGTACTAAAATTATATATTTATTTAAATTTTTAGTTATTAAATATTTTAACTTAAAAAATTAAACTTGTAGAATTATTAAACAATAAATAATTTATTAGGTTTTATATATATATATATATATATATATATATATTAGATATATTATTACATAATAAAATAAGAAATTATAATTACTTATTAGATTCCATAGGTTAAAATTATAATAAGTTTATTAACTTTTTAAAGTTCTTATAACAAAACAGACTTTCATATCGTACCAAGATTTTTAAAGGTTTTATAACAAACTTGTATGTGATGTCTTTCAAAAAAAAAGTAAATAAACTAAAACAATTATATTTTGTTTTCTTAAGGTCAAACTTAATTTTAACATAGTTTTGAATAAAATAATATTTTAAAATATAGAGTTGAAAAGATAAAGTTTATACAACTACGAGGACTAAAAAATAATAAAACATTTTTTTATAATGACAAATTTATTACGTAATATTTATGAATGAAAAATTTATAATAGTTAAAATTCAGTTTTAAATTATGTATTTTAAACTGGGGAATAATGCATTATACAATCCTTATTTTGGATTTCTTTTTCAACACGTGTAATCTTAAAATCTTTAAAAATGTCATTTTCGTCATTTACTGTGATGGAGAGATGGAAAGAGAAATTGGAGTGGCAGGAAACAATAGCGTCTAAGGTTGTTTCATTTTGGGCTGCACGCTCAAACTTATTGGGCTTCTATTAAGTTGACGTATTGCCCAAAGGCTTTTACTTCCTCCACTCCCATGTTTCCACCTGCATCCTCGTATCTCTATGTGTATAAGACCAAAATATCCTTGAGCATATTTTTTAAAAAGTAAACCCTATGAATAACATTTTATATTTTTTTATCTGAATAAGCAAGATTGTGGAATATTTTCACAAAGAAAAATCCAGAATTATATTTTAAAGTAATTAAATATAAATGAAAAATAAGAGAAATAAAAGAAAAATAATAATAAGTATAATTATGTGAAATAAAATAAATAGAGTATAAATAAGTGGAAAATAAGAAAACTTATTTATTATTAATAGTTATATTTATTATCTTAATATTAATTTAATGAATGAATAAAATGTACTTGCTTAAAAATAAAAATTTATTAAATAAAAATAATATGAATAAATATTTAATTCTTTTGTAAATTTTTAAATTTTTTAAAATTATTTTAAAATTAATTTGTCAGTGATATAATATTCAAGGTAAATGTGTTAATTTATGAGAAAAATTATAAATATAAATTCTAAACCCTATAAATTAATATATATATATATATATATATATATATGAAAGAGAAAAAACAAAAATAATGATAGTCTTTGTTTGAATCAAATGTGTGAAGGTGAAACAGTTGCCAGAAAAGACAATTGAGAAAGTTATGCAGAAAAGATAAAAGATAGAGGAAAGAGAGAGAAGACATAACATAAAAACTTTGAATACAGAAAATATTTGTTTATTATTTGAATTGTTATACTAAGAGAAGAAATGAGTGGAAAATAAATAAGTTTTGCAATAACAACAAATTTGTAGATAGAAACGTAATAAGTTAGGAAGTAGTATAGATGGTATTCAATTAGGAAGGTGTGTTATCATCCCCCTTAAACTTAGGGTGGAATGATAAATAATGGTAAGTTTATTTCTAAACTCATAAAAATGTTTTTGGATATAATTTTAATGAGCGTGTCAGCTATTTGATAGCAGGCAGGAACGTGAGTGAGGTTAACAGATTTTTGTTGAGCCTTGTCACGGATGAAGTGGAGATCGAGTTCAAAAATTTTTGTACGGGAGTGCATGATAGGATTAGAGGCAAGGAGGACATCACCAATATTGTTTGAATATATATGTGGAGTGTTGGTTAGTAGACGAAGGTCAGTGAAGAGAGATTGGATCTAGGTTATATCGGATAGAGTGGTAGGGATGCTTCGATATTTGGCTTTAGTGGAGCTTCTTAAGACAACCTTTTGTTTCTTGGATGACCAGGATATGAGATTAGTACTAAGGTAAATGCAGTAGCCTATGGTGTTGGGCTGAGAGATATTATTTTGAGGAAAATTTGTGATTGGGTAAGAATCATGTAATTTAATTATGTACATAATGTAGAAAGTGATTATCAGTGCCTAACTCACCCTCAAAACCGGTTCAGAAGGTGAGGTTTACACCCCACTTATATACCATAGTTCGGCCTCATTTTTAGTCAATGTGGGATTTCCCAACACCCTCCCCTCACGTCGAGGAGTTATTCTCTACTCGAACGTGACCCATTAACAGGTGACCCAATCTAGGTCCAACTACCTGTCAACAATCAAGGCTCTACATAGCGGCCCGTTAACAACTTTGTCAACCATCAAGGCTCCTCAAACCATGTAGAAGGGGATCATAATCTATTAACAGGTGGCCCAATCTAGGCCCAACAACCTGTCAACCAAGGTTCAGTATATACTTGGCTCTGATACCATGTAGAAAGTGATTATCAGTGCCTAACTCACCCTCAAAACCGGTTCAGAAGGTGAGGTTTACACCCCACTTATATACCATAATTCGACCTCATTTTTAGTCAATGTGGGATTTTCCAACATGTGGTGTACTTATGATCTTTAGGATCAGACCCCCAATCTACGTCACAGAAGCCTTTGATGTTCATACAGTTTGTAGGTTTGAGGTTAAGACCATGAGTGGGAGTGCCAGCTAGATACCGAAGTATACGTCTGATAACCTTCTAGTGGTGTTCACGAGGATCATGCATGTACGACAGACCTTGTTGACAACGTAAGCAATGTCAAGACGAGTTAACGTGGCATACTAGAAAGTGGCAACAATGGTATCGAAGTTTTCTGGAATAAAGATGGCTCTAAAAGATCATGCATGTACACGATCTCGGTTAGTTCTCCATGACGAAAGACATTATTGATGTTAATTTTTTGAATGAGCCATCAATTGGATATAACAATAGTGAGAATGTTCGTATAGTACTATGTTTGATAACAAGACTAAAGGTTTTGGTGAAGTCGATGCCCTATGTTTGACGAAAACCTTTTTCGATAAGTCAGGCTTTATGTCATTGTAAGGTGCCATCAAGGTTGTATTTATTTAAAAAAAAAAAAAAACTCATTTCTAGCCAACAATGCAAGCACCTGCAGGAGGATCAAGATGGACCAAGTGTTGTTACGTAATAGAGCTTCATATTCAGAGTTCATAACATCTCGCTAGTGAGGATGAATGACAGTTTCTTTGAATGTAAGAGGTTCATGTGGTTGTAAATTGGCAGAGTAAGTTTTTGGTTTAAAGATGTCAGCCTTGACTTTTGTAATCATTTGATGACTGTTGATCGATGGTTCAGTGGTAGGATGGACCACAATATCAGTGTTGGAAGTATTTGGTTGACTATTGTTTGATTCTGTAGTGGAGTCATCAGTAGTTGAACCTATGTTAGAAAGAGAAGAACTAGAAAAAGTGGTGTTAGTATCAATTATAGTAGTATTTTGATTGTTATGGGTAGTTACGGATGATTGATTAGGTTGAATAATAGTTAGAAGAAGAGATAAGTGAGCAAAAGAAGGAGAATCAAATGGTCAAATAAAAGGGTTGTTGGTTAAGGTGTAAGGAAATTCAGTTTCATCAAAGCGAATATGTCGAGTTATATATGAACGTGTGGGAGAGAGACAAATGTAACCATGATGCTGTTGACTGAAACTAAGGAAAAGACAAGGGGTAGATTTGAAGTCAAACTTATTTTTGTTATAGGGTCTTAATAGAGGGTAGTAAGTACATCCAAAAATCTTGAGCAGATGATAATCAGGTTTCTTATGGAAAAGAATTTCATAGGGACTTTGATTAATGAAAACACTATTGGGAAGAGTGTTTATTATAGTAGTAGTCTTGATAAAAGCTTCACCCCCAATACTTTAAGGGTAGGGAGGCATTGAAGAGCAAGGAGAGCCCAATATTGGTTATATGTTGATGTTTGCGTTCCACATATATGTTTTGCTCATGAGTGTAGGGGCAAGTAAAGTGATGTTGGATTCCATTTTTAGTAGTATATTTGTGAAAGGTAATGATATCTTTAGTGTTGACAATTTGAATGGCTTTGATGGTGGTGCCAAGTTTATTTTCGGTGAGTTGTTTGAATTGTAAAAAGGTAGAAGGAGCCTAAGATTTTTTAGAAGATGCATCTAAGTATATTTAGAATGAGCATCCATAAAAGCAATATAATAGGTTGCACCAGTAGTAGAAACAATTGGTGATGGCCCCATATGTCAATGTAAACAAGTTCAAGAGGTTTGTGATATATTGAAGCAGAATTTGAAAACGAAAGTTGTTTAGCTTTGGCAACATTGCATGAATTACAAAATAGAATATCATGTTTGATAGAAATATTTCACATTTTCATAACTTGTTTGATAGTTCTCATATTAGCATGTCCTAGCCTAGAATGTCATAGTTGGAGGTTGTTATTGGTATGATGATTAAGAGAAACAATGTGGGCAAAAAATTTATGACTATGTTGCAAAAAAGGGAAAACATATATTTCATCTTTAATTGAGCCTTATAGCAGAATTTCCTTGGTGTCTTGATGTATGACATTGTAGTGATTAGGATGAAATTCAAAATAGACATTATTATTCTTGATAAATTGAGAAACACTTAGTAAATTTTTTGTTATGGTTAAAATATAAAGTAATTTCTTTAAAAGAATGGATTATTGTGTGTGCAAATTAGTGAGGCAAGCAGTTCCAATATGTTTGATCAACAAACATTTTTCATTACCTATTTTGACACTTTCTAAACCTGTGTATGAAGCTTTTGTAGAGAGATTTTCTTCATCATGTGTAATATGATGTGAGGCACCATTGCCTAGGTGCCACAATGGGTCAAGAAGGGTTGAAGGGGTAGTAAGAAGACCATTGCCATAATTCTAATCCGAAGAAATTAACTTATTTGAGTTGTCTTGAATGGAATTTTGAGAATTGTTATCATAACAATGCCAACAATTTGAAGCAATGTGGCCAACTTTGATGCCAACAATTTGAAGCAATGTGACCAACTTTGTTGCAGATTTGACATTGTGATTTATGAATTTTTTTGTGAGTATTATTGATTCCAATGGCTTCTTTTGTTACTTCTGTTATTGGTGAATGATTTATCCTCTTTGTTACTGTAGTTGGGTCTTTTGTTGAAGTTGTGATTATTTAAAAAAAATTATCTGAATTCCTATCTCTATTGTATGTTTGTGTGACATTGGCATGAATGGGTAATTAATAATGTGATTTGTATTTTTCAAACTGTTCTTCTTGTGCAAGAAGAAGAACCTTTATCTCTTCTACTGTATAGGGATCAATACGTGAGGTGACTACAGTGATAAGGATCAATACGTGAGGTGACTATAGTGATAAGGATCAATACATGAGGTGACTATAGTGATAAAGTTGTTAAAATCTTCAAGCAATCCATCAAGAATTGCATCAATGTGATCTTCATATGTAAGAGGAAAACTAATGGCAGCAAGACTATCTACTATTTTTTCTATATCAAGAAGATAATTGGTGATGGATTTATAATTCGTTGAAGTATGTAATTTGAGTTTGAGTTCTTTTTTTCTGATTTGTCCAGCATAATAAACCTACAATTTTTTCCAAATTAGATATGATGAATCAAGACCTACCAATTTTGTGAGGATGGGAGTAGTCATTGATGTTAGAAGCCAAGTTACAATTAGGTGATCTTTCTATTCATAAAGAAGATAATATGGATTGATGATCTCATTTGTAATATTTTCTTGGTTCTTGTATTTTGAAGGAAAATTACTTCCTTCATGGAATTGAAACAATTTTAACCTGTCAATGATGTGGAGGACTTGTTGTTTTCATATTAGAAAGTTGTCATCATCTAATTTGATATTTATAGGTGTGGTTAAACTGTGAGGAGAGATGACGTTGATAGAATTTTGGTTGGCAGAAGTAGCAAACGTGAAGGATTGAACAAATGTCATGGTCAAGAAGAAGAAGCTCTTGATACCATGTGAAGGTGAAGTAGTTGACAAAAAAGACAATTGAAAAAGCTATGCAAAAAAGAAAAAGGATAATGGGAAGAGAGAGAAGACGTAATAGAGAAACTTTGCATGTAAAAAATATTTGTTTATTGTTTGAACTATTACACTGAGAGAAGAACTGAGTGAAAAATAAATAAGCTTTGCAAAAGTAACAGATTTGCAGATAGGAACGTAATCAGTTAGGAAGTGGTTATAGAGGGTATTCAGTTAGGAAGGTGTGTTAAAAAGTTGAAATACCATTTATGTGCAAATAAGTAGATGCATTTACTTAGAAAGTTCTTGTTTGTATCTAGGTGTTATCATTGATTTGGGTGAGAGTTTGGTGGGATCTACCATGTGATAAACTCCTTATAAGATGAGTACAAATTTGAAAAAAGCCAATTATATTGTAAGATGTGTCCTAACTACCCTCAAATTTGATCTTGTTGTTTATATGTGTCATGCAAAGACGAATTGGTTTCATGCACAAGCATCAACAACTTGGTATATATTCAAGTCGTATAAATGTACTAATATTACTTGTTAAATGAAACCATGCTTACTGTTTGGTCACATGCAAGTTTGTCAAACTTCATTTCATGCATAGGCTAATGTATTAGGTAGTATGTGAGTAGACTCACTCTCGTTACTCTTGGTTTGTGACCGTCATAACTCTACTTACATTGTTGTCGAAATCTTTTGAAAGTTGTTGCATATTGTGTATGGCAATAGAGCATTTTTATGCATTAAATGACATAGACAATGTTAACAATGTGCAACCAATGAGCAAACCGCAGTCTTCTGCCTATTAAGACGAGCTGTAAGGATCTAGTAAAGAGTAGTTAAGTGAGAAGGGCAAACTGACTTTGGTAAAGGGTGAAAATTGTTTAGTTAAGTTTTTAAGTATATAAATAGAAAACTAAATATTTTATTATTCATTATTCAATTTCACCATCTCTCTAAAACTTTCCTTTTCTAAATCCTCTGACTTCTTTCTAAGATCTCTCACTCATTTCTCATTCTTTTCAAGATCTGGGCATACCATTAGGAAGCTCTTGAAGAGTAGAACACTTTGGACCGACTAGAATCTCCATTGGGGAAAGTTTCCTGTTAGGTTGGGTTGGCTGTTTTGAGCATTTTGGGACCTCTATGCATGTGTTTTCTTTTACTTCCATATTGTTCCCTGTTAGGTTAGGTCCATAGTAATGTGTTTGATTTGATGATCAGACACTCACAAATCAAATTAGAGCACTTGGAAATTTGCTCAAAGGCGGCAATAGTGCACTATTTTAGGAATCCTTTTAAGGTAAGGGAAGTTAGTTAGTTCTATAATTCTGTGAAGTTTCTGAGTTGTGGTTAAGTTGAGGATAAATTTGTTCTTAATTTGGTCATTCCATACTGTAATGTATAATTTTGGGAGCTTATTGCATTGAAATGTTCCTTTGAATTAATTATGGTATGATGTTGAATTGAATGTTGATCTATTATAATATGGAAATTGTAATGTGTGTGATGGTTTAGCCTATTGATGTGTATGATATAGTATGTGATAAAATTCCAAATTGAATGCAAACCTATTAATACACATGATTAGTCACATTCTAATACACATGATTAGATATTCAGATTACTTTGTCAGATTAGTCTCCATTATGACAGATTTTGACATATCTTTATAATTATTTTATTCCATTTTTGTAATGATTTTATTTCCTTAATATTTGCGGCTGTTATCTTATTTTCAATCTTCTATTTTTATTTGACATCTATATATGTACAATCCTATACGAATTTTCAATATGAATAAGATTGATTTTTCAATTTCCTCAAATTCAAATTATCAATTTGTTATGGTATCAATGCTCTCTTAAAGAGATCTGTTGCGCGCATCAATGGCTAATGAAGCCATGTATCCCTATACTTTACAATATGCACAAAACGCATCAAATCTCTTATATATACATCCAAATGAGAGTCCCTCCAATGTCCTAGTTTCACCACCACTCACAGATGGGAATTATCACAGTTGATCTCGTACGATGAAGATGAGTTTGTTAACAAAGAATAAGTTAGGATTCGTTGATGGTACAATTACAGAACCACTAAAGAATCATGCGATGTTTCTTTTTTGGGAAAGGGGCAACATGTTTTTTCTTAGTTGGCTAATAAAGTTGATGAGCAAGGAAATTGCACAGTCCATCCTTTGGCGTGAGAAGGCTTCAGACGTGTGGAAAGAGCTGCGTGAGCATTTTTCTTATGCTGATCTATTCAGAATCTCAGAAATTCAAGAGGAAATCTTTAGTCAGAGACAAGGTGACAGCTCTGTCTCAAAATTTTATACTACACTAAAAACTTTATGGGATGAATTAGATGTTTTGAATCCCCTTCCTATTTGTACATGAAATCCTAAATGTTCATGTGGTGCCATAAAAAAATTTAAGAGAACCGAAACAAGAATCAAGTGGTGAGATTCTTAAGAGGGTTAAATGATAAATATTCTGGTGTCAGATAACAATTGATGCTCTTGGTTGCTCAACAAGAACGACAATTTACCACTGAGAGTGCTTTTATGCCAAAGGTTCTTACTACGGCTAGTAATGATGCATAAATAGTAATGGTTGGAATAATAGATACACTTTCAAGAAATATTCGTGGTGTGGAAAAATGGGTCACATAGTTGATGTTTGTTATAGGAAACATGATTTTCTCGTAGGCTTTAAGTTAAGAGATAAAGAAGATGAGACCAATTGTCCAGAAGATTTATCAGGAAAGGATACATAAGGAAGTGTACATTTTAGTCTTACTACAAGTCAATATCAAAATTTATTGGCCTTACTGCCACAACAAGATTAGAGGGACTCCACACAACATACTGCTCATGTAAACACTTGTACTGATTCAGATTCAACAAACAATGGTAATGTATTTATATCTAGATGGATCTTGGATACTGGTGTCGCGGACCACATTTCAAATTCTCTTAGTAACTTTACTACATATAAACACATACCACCTATCAAAGTGTGTCTACCCAACAGAATCTTTGTTTCAACCAATATTTCTGACACAATTCATTTTTCATCCAATTTGTTTTGACTGATGTTTTATTTCTATCAAATTTCAAGTTCAATATAATATCAGTTACAAAATTAACTCAAACTCTTCATTGTAAATTGACTTTCTTTGATGATGTTTGTTTGATACAGGATTCCAATGCTTGCAAAGTGATTGGTAGGGCTAAAGCAGAAAAAGGTTTATACATTTTCACATAAACAACTGAGTTTTCTCAATCATCCGTTCACAACATCATTTCAGAAAAACTTTCTTGTAGTTTTCCTTCTAATTTGCCCAATTTATGGCATTATAGATTAGGTCATCCATATTCTAATAGAGGTCAAATAATTAGTGAAATGTTTCCTTTTATTCATTGTAATAAAAATCTCGATTGTGATATATGTCATTTTGCAAAACAAAGAGAATTGAGTTTTCCTTTGAATTCTTCTACCAAAAATTATAATGTAGGTTCTACCACTGCAACATTTGAATTGATTCATGCTAATATTTGGGGTCCAGTTTCTAAAATATCTATACATGGTCACTCTTATTTCCTTACTATAGTGGATTACTACTCTAGACACATTTGGGTTTATTTGTTGAAAAAATAAGGCAGAAGTTAAACCTTTAATTCAAACATTTTTGTGCGTGGGTGGAAAATCAGTTTCAAACCACAATTAAAAGTATTAGAACTGATAAACGATATTGAGTTCAAACTTGACCAATTATATGCTACAAAAGAAATAATTCACCAAACAAATTGTGTAGAAAACTCCATAGTAGAGAGAAAACACCAACATATTCTCAATGTTGCTAGAACCTTATTGTTTCAAGCTAAACTTCCCAACATATTTTGGTCTTATGCAGTTATGCATTCAATTTATCTCATTAACAAGATCCTTACACCAGTTTTATATAAATATCTTCCTGACCTGACTCAACTCAAGGTCTTTGGATCACTTTGTTTCTCCTCCACACTTGTTAGTCATAGGACTAAATTTGATCCTAGAGCCACAAAAAACATTTTCTTGGGATATAAAAATGGCATAAAAGGTTATATTGTATATGATCTCAAGACTAGAGAGTTGTCAGTATCTAGGAATGTCATCTTCCATGAAAATATCTTTCCATATACATTGCAATCATTTACCAACACTACTATTGATTCTGGTATTCCCTTGCCTACTTTTATTCCTGTGGAACCGTTTGATTACATTTTACCACAAATTGAGTTGGAACCTGAAAAACCACAAAATCCTCCTATAATTGTTGTTGCCACTGCTTTGCCACATCACTTCAAGCAAAGGTAATCTTTATCCTCTTTCTCAAGTACCTTCCTATAATTGTTTGACACCTTTATATCAATCTTTTGTTATGAATATCACCACTACACCTCAACCCACCAAATATTCTTAAGATATCAAACATGAATATTGGAGGATAGCCATGAATCAAGAGTTAGAGGCATTGAAAAGTAATAATACCTGTGTTCTAGATGATAAACCACCTGATAAAACTTCAAACTGGGAATGACTGATATACATTCTCTAGTTTGAGGGGGGCTACTACACATGATCAATCAGATTCTAATTCTAATACACGTAATCAGATCTTCAGATTACGTTGGCAGGTTAGTCTCCATTATGACAGATTTTTACATATCTTTATAATTATTTTATTATATTCTTGTAATGATTTTATTCCCTTAATATCTGCGGTTGTTACCTCATTTTTAGCCTTCTATTCTTATTTGACTTGTACAATCTTAAACGGATTTTCAATATGAATAAGATTGATTTTTCTATTTCCTCAAATTCAAATTATCAATTTGTTACCTATAGAATTGAAAATCTAGTTTAAACTGATTTTGTTGTGGTGTGATGAACTAGAATGTGGTTGGTTAAACCTTGGAGAGAGTATACTGACCCTCAATTTATTGAAACAGTTTCCAAAAGTGATGATTGCAAACTGTTAGGACTTTGAGTAGGGATGTGTTGGTGTTCAATTGGGGTTAAATGAATTCTTTGGTTTTTGTGATAATTGTTACTATGTTGAACTAAAATAGATTTTGTTGATGGAGTTAGTATATTGGAATGTATGTTGAATTCTGTGTGAATGAGTGAAAGTTAAATGAATTGGTTGTTTTATGTTTGATTTGGCCTATTGAGGGGTATGAAATGGTATGTGATGAAATTCTCGATTTGAATGGGAACCTGTAAAACTGTGAAAATCTTATTTCAGTTAATTTTGTGTTGTAATATTTTGTAGTTGGTTGATTGAAATTTTGAGAAGAGTTTATTTTGAATCAGTGACCCAATATTTTAACAAAACATGCCTAAATTGATTTATCTAAACCCTCTAACAGTGTTAAGTAGGAAAATTGGGTCAAAAGTTTAAAGGCTAACTCTTCTGCAGAATCCTAATATGCATAAGATCCACTCTAATTATGGTAAGGTTAAGAATTATAATTGGAAATTTGTTGATTTTTGGATGAGACTAGTATATTGAATAAAATGTTGTTGTGACACCTAACTAAATACACTTGAATAAATGTTGCAATTGTAATAAACTTTTATGTGGTTTACCAGTCAAATATATGAATCTAAATGAATTGGTAATAAGTTTTGGTTATGGATATATATTGAGACTCAAATATTAAATTACTAATATTGTTGTCTATTATTATGTTTAATAAATAGATTCAATATAAATTGATGATGTTGGAAATTGTTTTATTTTTAAAAAACTTGATAATCATTATTTATAAATTCTATAAATTAAGTAGTTTGAATATAGAATCGAGAAGATATTTACATACCAATAAATAATAAATAAGATATCATCTATTTTGTTGTTTTTATTTTAAGTATGTATAAATAAATGTTGAAGGCACAGTAAAATCAATTTAATTCGTCTCAGCAGTAACATTTGTGGGCATTGAAATTTAAATTTTTACAAGATTTTTGAATGTGTATAGTGAAAACTTTATTATGAAAAAAAAGTTGGGTTTAGTAAAAGAACAAAAGGAACCAAATCTGTTGACATTAAAATAGAATGTTTTATGATGATTTTTGAATTTAGGATATATTTTTTTGTTTACCTTATAATAGTTTATATTTTTAATATTTATTTATTCATTATAAAACTATTTCATTGATAGTAGTTTTAAGAACAAACTAACATAATTAACTTTTATAATTTTATTTTACCAATATTTTTATGTATATATTTTTATACCTAGCATGCTTACCCGAGTAATCGAATTAGTACATACAATTGTACTAAAATAGATGTTAAATATAGATTAAAGAAAAGCCTTGTAAATTTCTTTTCTATAGAGAAAAATATATTTTTACAACTAAAAATAGAAATATAAAAAAAATAAGGATTTGAATAAGTTATAACAAAGAAAATATTAAAGATGTAAAATAATATGTAACTTAAGGAAATAATTCAAGAGAAAGAATTTTTACTTCAATCTATAACATTTCAAATTATTATTTTTAATATTATAATTTTTAAATAAATATTTTAAAATAATTAAATAAGTAAATAATATTATATATTTTTTTGGAAACTAAGTAAAATAAAATAAATAGAAAAGATCTATTTAATAAAAAAATTATAAATTATTTAATTTGATTTAAACGTATAATGAATAAATATTCAATTAAAATTTATAAATAATAAATTCGAAAGAAAAATAACAAATTTTGAAAATAAATATAGTATTATTTATCAAATTATAAAATTATAATTATTATATTAATTATATTTTAATATAACTATTATTGATAATTATATAATTTTATTCTTTTCATAATAACTTTCTAATAGTATCAAGTTAATCGATTAGTCGATTAAATTTGTTGAATATTATAATTTGAAATCACAACTTTTTGTATATTTACATTTTTTTTCTTCTCCAAGCTAGGTTAATC
This sequence comes from Macrotyloma uniflorum, assembly GCA_016859785.1. Lineage (NCBI taxonomy): Eukaryota > Viridiplantae > Streptophyta > Magnoliopsida > Fabales > Fabaceae > Macrotyloma > Macrotyloma uniflorum. The sequence goes on from BDMB01000047.1 coordinate 1,180,995, forward strand.
AAGTACAAGCTTAACTTCGATTTTTTTCTCTACTCTTGGAATTTTGTTTTTCACCTATGTTCCTTACCTTTCTTTTTTTATATATAAAAGAAATTATATTATTTAATTTATTTTTAATGTTGGAGTGATGTAATAAGAAAATGGATTATATCATTTTATTTCTTATATTTATTATTGTCTTATTCATCTAATTCAGCATTTTATTTCTTACATTTATTATAATACATGTGATTATTGTATCATCTTACAATATTAAGTTTCTAAAAGAATAAAAATATATAAAAAAATATAAATATAATTATAATTGGAAATATTTAACTAAAATATATTCTGATATATCAAACACATGATAAATTATTTTATTTAATGTTACCGTGTGCACATTCTGACATTCAAACACGTAAATATCTTTTACTTTCAGTTAATATTAATTAGAAAATTTGTATGACTTATTAATAATATTTTGTAAACAGTTTTATTCAAAGTAATTTTTTATTATACAAAATAATTTATTATTTTTATATCGTTTAAGTTAACTATTATTAATAATACAAAATAATTTTTTATTATTATATCGTTTAAGTTAACTATTATTATATTATGAAAATAATTATTTTACCATTGTATTAAAAGTTAACATGTTAGGCATATAAAATAATAACGTCCCAATTAAATTGATATCCAAAGTTACATACTAATATTTTTTCATGATTATATTTCGATACACTAATATTGATAAATTATACATTTGTTTTATTTTTATTATTTAAAACAATTGCCGTATTATATTATGTACTATACGTATTCTAAATCTGTTATATTTGTTCAAAAATGTTATTTTTAATTTATTTTAAATTTAACTAGAAATATTATAATATATAGCATATGAATAATAATAAATATATAATATAAAACTCTTAAATAAATAATATACACATAGTTGGATAAGATAAAAATTGATAAACGACTCATCAGTATATAATTATCTTAAAAAGCTGAATAACAAATATTCATTATAACGGATATTTAATAATAATTAATAACAATAATAATAAATATTTATTTTTAACATAAACATATACTTAAAAATTGAAAATAAAATAAATATAATTAAAATTATTTATCTATAAATAGTTAAAAAAATCAATTGGTGGCATTAATTGTTACTAATTCTCTATTATTATTTCTAATATCTCAGTTATCGATATAAATATTCTTACTTTCTTACTAAGTACTTTTTATAGGTAAAGAGTTGCTTTACAGCTCGAAAAGAATATAATTTGGACCTTCTAAAAGTGAAATGCAAGTTAATTCACGTCGAAATTTTCTGTCGCTTTTTCTTTTACTTCAATATAAATTACTTGAAATTTGAACTTGTAATCGAGACCAATGTGATTAATACAATAACTAGTTTGGTGACTAAAACTGGATCAATTCATTTTAAAGTAAATCACTTTAAGCGTACGTGCATTTGATATAACCATAGGCACTTTTTGAGAAATGGTTTTTCACAGGAATCAACATCAACAATAAAGTTGAGAAAAGACTTGTAGAATCAATACCTTCTTGACACGTGGTTAGTCCTTAGACCAATAATGCGTTGAAATTTGAAGAAAGAAAAAGGGCAAAAGATGCATGCCAACCAAACAAAGGGTGAGGAACATGTTCAAATAAAGTGAATTGAGCAAAACCAAAAACTGCTTATGGGAACTTAGTTAAGTTTTGATTATCACAGTTAAATAATTTTGGTTTGAATTTAAGAATATATTTTAGTTTGAAAAAAAAATGAAAATAGAAAATAATTTAGAATTATTTTTAGATTCTTAATTTTTTTTCTAATAATATTCTCGTAATAAATAAAATATTTTATATTATTTTATATAGTAAAAAAATATGAATTTAACTCATTTTTAAAATTAATTCACAAAATTATGTTTATATTTTCGATTTCAACTTAAACGTGATTAGGTAACCAATAATTTAATTTAAGTCTAACAATTTTATTTTATTAAAGAAATTTTAATATAATGTAAAAAATATTATAAATTTAATTATTTTTAAAATTGATTTAAAAAATATAATTTATATCTTATTTATATATTATAATTTAATTTTATTTTAGTTAATGTGAAATTTTCAAACTGATAACATTTAATTGACATATATTTAATGTATTTTCTAAATCAAAAGTTGTTTTTCAAACTTTTTCAATAAACAATTTTCTCTTCTTCTTTTGTTTTCAGAAACTACACAGAAAACAATTTTTAAAATTGTATTGAAAACAAGGTTTGAAAATAAAAGTGAGAATCATTTCAAACAAGTTCTAAAGAAGAAAACACCGTGGCGCATTTTAACATGAAACTTAAATACTTAAGCAAAATAAAAGAAATAGATGAAACCTATAAAAAAGAAAAGAAAATAATGCATTAAAAAAATAATTTTTTAAAATTTATCTCATTTAACAAAAATTAAAGTACATTAGAATAAAGTTTGTAAATTTAAATTTTGAGCTAAAATTAAATTTGCAAAAGAAACTCAAATCTTATTTCAACAAAGCTGAATCTTCAAGTAAATTTTGCCATACAAAATTGATTTTAAGAATAACTAAATATATTACAAAACTAAACTTATTCTTTGAACTGAATTTAGAATACTTAAAAATCAAACATCGTCAATATATATATATATATATATAATTATGAATTATGAATTATTTTCCAGTATTTAATTTAGTAAGTTTTTCCTTTTTCATGGACGTTGATGATGATAGTTTTTACAGGATTTAATAAAGTGGGATTCAAGACTCAATCAACGAAAGAAAGAACTAATTAAGATGTAATGATAATCTTATTATTATTATTATTTAAATAAAATTATTTTTGTTATTATATTTTTTAATCTTTTTATTATTTATATAGATCGGTTAGATATTCGTAATTATGCAGGATGGATAAACACAAATTAGTCTATAAATATTATTCGAGTCATTTTATTTTAACTCATATTCTATTAAATGCAAGATGGAACAGTTTACATTATCATTCTAAAATAGGTAGGAGAAATTTAACTTATGTTCCCTTATCTCAATAATATTAATATCTTTTTAGTTTTAAAATAGATATTAGTTTTTAGTTATATTGTTTAAAATTCTTTTTTTTTATTTTTTTAATAAATAAAACCATTACTTTTAGAAAAATTAAAAAAAATAAAAAATTTTATTAGATTTAAATTTTATTAGTATAATTTAGAAAATATAAATATATTTTTTTCTAAAAAAGATTGAGAAGACTTTGTTTGGACAAATTTTATCACAAGAATTTGTAAAATAAAAAATAATAATGAAGTTTATAATAAATTTTTATAAATATAGATTTTGCATGTTCAGATGCGAATTAAGAATAATATTTCTATATTTTATTTAGCAAGTTTTTCAGGTTTTATCGATGTTGATGTGATGATTGCCTTCATAGGATTCATGATCCACCTGGAAGACTTAGTCAATGAAAAAAAAAAAGACCTCAAAAGTGAGGAGATGTTGGTAAAATAAACAAGAGTTGCATTGAAAGTTCTACAACTGCAACCAATGGTTGCAATGATTAATAACACGTTTAATAAATTTATTATATTAACAATATGTTAAATATATTAACAATATGCTAAATATATTAATAACACGATAAATATATTTGTATTTAACAAATATGATTTAGTGTGAAAATATTAGATTTAATAAAATTAATCAAAATTTTATTAAATATAATATTTTAATATTAAACTAAATACTAAATACTAAATACAAATATAATAGATCTAACGGAAAAAATACTTTTCATCACATAATAATCATGAAACAAACCAAAATACCAACTTGAATGAATAGTTTTATACATTTGAAAAATCAAACGAAGGTACAAGACACAAGACAGCAACATTGGTAGGTTCCTTTCCTCTTTCTTATTTATAAGAAAAAACACATATTTTTTTAAATGTAAATAAATTATAAATATTCTTAATTTATTTGATAATAATTTTCCTAAAATATCTTATCTTTGACTACTGTCTAAGTAACTATTCAAACTTAACCAGTCAAACGATAATTGAAATTATATAATCAGATTCTTTTTATATTTATAACGAAATATAAACTCTTAACATATTTTTAAACACTGAGATGCATCATGTAATAGTTTGATTAGTTATTGTTAGAATTGAGATACAGATAAAGGGTTAAAATTTTACACTAACCCATAAAAACTTGTGACTAACTATTTTTTTTATCAGTATATGTGATTAAAATCGAGATAAAAGTAAAGGAGCTATATCAGGTTAAAAACATACGTTCAAAATAAAGAAATGCTAAATTATACTCTTTTTTTTTTTATTTTAGTCTTCGTCTATTTTAAAATTTTCATAATCTTATTATGATTTTTAATTTTATATATATATATATATATATATTATATAGTCTTTGAAGGAATAATTATATATAATCTTATCAGAAAAATAAGAATAAAAGAATTGATCAACGTTTGAAAGAATAAGTCTTTGAAATGAATGTTTTCCGTGAACGAAAAAAAAATCTACTTATTAAATACTTAAGTATACTTAAGTAAATACCTATTTAATATATAAATAACTGTGTATGAAGAGTAAGTATTATGGTTTATTTATAAATAAATAGAATAATTGAATGAATATAATACATTAACGTCTTTAATTATTAATTTTGATATTATACGTTCTTTTTAAATAATGTAAATAATATTTTCATTTTTTTTATGAAATTAATAATCAATTTAAAATAAAATAAATGTAAAAAATATATTTAATAAAATAAAATATTTTATAAATTAATTAATTAATTCGATTTAAATAGAAATCATAATTATTAAATTATAAATTATAAATAATAAATTTAAAAAAAAAATTTAAAAAAAAATTAAAAATCATTCATAAAATAATTATATAATATTAAATTATATTATAATTATAAAAATTAAATATTTTATTTATTTATTTTAAGAAAAATATGATAAATTTACCTAATTTTATTATCACTTTATTATATTAAAAACTAAATTATTTATAATAATATTTAAACATTATAAAATAATATTATAGTTAAAAAATTTAAAATAATTACATTTATTCGTTTAATAAAATTTTATTTATATATATATATATAAAAATAATAACATAAAATTCTATACTTATAATATGTTTCTATTAAAAGAAGTAACATGGTTTTACCAATTTAATTTTCATCTAAGAAATAAGTATTTCAACAATAGTTTTTTTTAAAAAATTAGTTGTAAGAATGAATCTCTTCATCATCATATTATTCTATCAAATATAAAATATTTATATTTAACAACTATAAAAAAATAAATATTTAAATAGAAAAAATATCAATATAATTGAACATTATATCTTAATAAAATTCTTTAGCAATCAATTTTCAAATATTGTCAAATAAGTTTTTGTCATCTTTTCACAATATTATTATTTAAATTCTCTCATATTTTCTTTATTATGTGTACTAATTATATACATCAATCACATCATCTTTCATACTGTGATCACATTATGGGATCCCCAAACACTATAATCAACATCACCACCTAGGTGACATTAGCCTTACGCTGGTATGGATAGCCATTGGTAGGCAATATGCTTTACGGATATGTATGCACATGAGCCCCTTTGACAAGAAGTATAGTCGACGATTCATTCGAATAATGGAATGAGGCTTGCAGTGACCCTCATTGCACATTGTGTACATTAAGGCATGTCACTCAGCCACACTCCTATTTCCCTAGGTTATCTAAACCTTCTTAAACTATACCTTAGTGTATCTCTATAACTCATCCACATAGAAATTAATGACTTTAGATGAAATAAGTTTATAAATTCTCGTAAATTATCTACCTTTTAGGTAGTTTCAAACTCTCACAACAAAATATTGTTTCAATAGTTATGTAAGTCATTTCCTTATTATATAACCTTAATCATCATTTCCCTCATTCAGAACTGCTCATATTATGTTTAATCACCTTGATTTAATAAAACTTTATTAGTTTCACAATTATGTTTGTCATGTACATAATCCATATAAACATAATAAAATCATATTGATTAAACAATATTAATTCAAAAATTATTATCACAATAAATTAATAAAAAATGACTAATTTAGGGGAGAAAAATAGAAAAAATTGGAGTTATTAAAAGAAATATATATATATATATATATATTTTACTTCTCTTTTGGAAATCTATTGAGCGAATTTTTTCTTATTGATTTTTTTGTTTTGAAAATGCGTTGAGCGGATTTGCTCTTGGGACGAATTTCAAATTTCTTCAAAGCACTCAATAGATTGGGTCCAGTGCACTTTGTTTTTTCGAACTTCTCGTAGTTTTAAGGTGGTTTAATTTTCCATCTTCGAAAATCATATAATTTTAAATACAAAACAAGAGATATAACATCACACAATTAAGATTAGAGTAAGGAATCAACTCCTCTAACCTTAAAAAATTGTAATAATGGGAGAGAAGGAAGATTAAAGAACTTTAACATCCAACTCTTTCAAATCAAGAAATGACCATTTATGAAGATAATCCAAGATTTGAAACAATAATAATGTCATTGAAAGTTTAGACTTAAGAAAAATTATCTTGGATTAAGAAGAAATAAAGAACATGAAGTGGATTGAAGAAGAAGAAAGTGAGGAAAATGAAGAGAATAATTTCGCAGGAGAGAAAAAGTAAGAGTGAGAGAGAAAGACTTCTTCGATAAAAAAGTTAGTTTTTTTAAATAATTAATTAATTATATATATATTCTCTTTCTTTTCTTTTCTTTTTCTTTCTTTCTCTCTTTCTTTTTCCTTTTGGGCCTTGAGTCCATGTTTTTTTTTCCTTTTCTTCCTTTTTTTTCTTCCTTCCTTTTTATTTTAGTTTTATTAAATTTTAAATCTAATTAAATTTTGTTTATATAAAGAAGTAAATAAATGGTTTAATAGTGAAAATATTAGGTCCTAAGACATATTTTATTAATACTTGCATTATTTATAAAGATTCAAAATGGATATAAGGTGTTTGATTATGAGCCTGTTTGGATTTCAATTTTTTTTTATAATTTAATTCATAATAATTTTTGCATTCAATCCACAAATGCATCAATTGAAACATTATATTTATTTAAGAGATATAATGATAAGTGAAATTACACCTTTAATGTTTGAAATAATGTATTAATTTGCAATTATTGAATGTATTCCACAAATGTCATTGTTGAGTTTGGTCATGACATAAGTAATTCGGTTTGGATTGCAGCATTTGATTATAGTGAGGATAAACTTTACTTGAAGAGCTTGTCATTATGTATGATATAGTAAGTCACTTTTCTCCATAGCTTCCTAGCTTCCGAGGTATTATCAAATTTTATATAATAAGACAAATATTGAATGATTGACTTCATCAGATTTAGGATTCATTGTGCATAGTGAAAGATTTCATTTAAATCCTAACTTGGGGAGAATAAGGTTTCTTAAATAAGCATTATGTGTTGTTCATGCTTTTTAGTGCTTGCCAATTTGGACAACACAAATGATCTAGCAATTTTTTGGTGATATGATAATATTTTTGGATTAAGGGTTCTTTTGCATGAAATTTAATTTGGCTAGTAATGATCTTTGAATTGCTGAGACATAAGAGTTTTTTTACCCCTATTTATTTGGCTAATTTCAAGTTCATTATCAACATTTTGTACTCGACTTGATTATTTGATGTGATGAATGTAAATCTAAAGGTTCGTTCTATGATAATATCATTTGGTCCATTTAGAATGAATCCTACATCCACTTTCTTTTTTATTGGATGATTATTCAACGTTGATGTCCACCAATAATGTTGTTTGCCGAATTATGGTAATTCGACTAAGAAATTAACATGAAATTGTGCTTTCATTGGTTCTCAACTCTTGTATTTTACGTCAAATTCAAATTATTCAACTGACCAAACAATCACTTTTCTAGCAAGCTTGGGTTTTTGGAGTATTTTTTTAATAGGATAGTCTATTTTGACTAATATTTGGAACCTTTGAAAGTAAGGTCATACTTGTCTAACTAACATTATTAAGATAAGGATTAATTTTTCTATGATCACTTCTTTGGATCGATTGAAGTATTTGGCTTGTGAAGCATATTGAGTTTTATTTCTTGTCTTTAGCATGCACATGAAATAAGCTAATATCCAATTTTATAATAGTAAGGTATAATAAAAGTGTCAAGTTGAGTGAAGGACAATTTATAGGTAGAGAGATGATGTCTTATTTTATGAGCTGGAATACTTTTTTCATATTTCTCGTTTCATTCAAATTTGTTAAATTTATTTCTTGCTTTCAATAATTAAAGAAAGATTTACTTCAATTCCTTTCTGGGTGATAATAAATTTGTTGAATTTTCCTCCTCTGACTCTTAAAATACATTTTTCAGGATTTAAATGCATATTGTGTCCTGAATCTTGATAAAAACGTATTCAAAAAGTTGAGAATGGTTATCCATTTTGCTAATTTAACCACTATTTCATCGCCATATACTTCTATTACTTTGCCACGGAGTCTTTTGAATACTTTGTCCATTAGATGTTGATAATAATAGTAATAGATCCTTTAAGTGATGAATATTGTTTTATCCTTATTAAGTGACTACATTTGAATTTGATTGAACCTTCTAAAAAGCTCAAAATATTATATTTTCCTATATTATCCACTATTAGAAAGGGGTACAAGTCCTTTAAAAATGTTTTATTAAAATTTGTATAATTTGTATAATTTTTTTATTTTTCGTTTGGTTATATTATTTTCTTTTAATTTTTATTTTTTTATTAATTTTAATAATACGGAGAATTTGTGATTTATAAAAATTATAATTTTTATTAAGTTTGTTTAGAAGAGAAATTTTTACATAAAGATGAATTATAAAAATTATAACTTTTTTAAGGTGATTTTGATAGAAAAATAATTAATTTATCATAAAGTCTAAAAAGTTAAAAAAAAAATGTTTTTATTTATTTTTTAAAATATAACATTCTAAGAAAACAAAAGTTTTCAAAAATAATTTTTAATCAAGTTTCTCATAAAAATCTTCTCATGGGGGAGATGGAAACTAATTTTCGCAAGTAAAAACAATTCTATTGAAAAATATGTCATGCTACTTTTATTAAATAATTTAATATACGATAACAAGTTAATTATTTTGATAACTCTTTCCGAGAATACTTTTCATCAACCAAATTTTTTTTTTTAATCATCATTTTTATAGTATTCATGAATTTTAATAATCATTATTGTCCGGTATGAAATTTCTATTTCCCAATTAAGACTAAGCAGATTTCTGAAAAATGTTGTTGGAGGAAATATTTATATAAGTTTTCTAAAAATGAAGAGTAATATTTACTTTACTAAAGTATTTAATTTATTGTTATATTAAATAATTTAATAAAAGTAGCGTTTATTTTTTTTATTAAATTTTATTTCAACTCCGAAAAGTTTGATTTACGCCTCTTTATCTTCTTTACGGGAATGTCCTGAAAGAAAAACATTGTTTTCTGGGAGCGTTATTCATTAAAAGCTAAATCAAATTTGGCCAAAAAAATAATTGTAAGAAATTTTGTATAAGTTCAGATTCTGGAAGTTTCTCTTCTACCAAACATCTCTACACGTTTCTTTTTCGAGAAATACTATGATGATATAACAGCTTTTATTTTTACATAAAAGCGTCCATTACTTAATAACTGCCACACATAACTGTTTCTATCGAATTCTTATTTTAATAAATCACTTTCCACCTTTATCTATTTTCACACGAATTCTTACTGCAAAACATAACAAATAATTATCATCTCATTCTTATATTTAATTATTTTATTTCAATAAAATTATAATATGATAATTAAATCTTAATTCAATTAAATAATAAATACTGATTGAAATATGAACATGATGTTTGTCTTCTCCTATTTCGTTTACATATTTTTTATTATTTTAACTTTAAAATTATAATAATTAATTATATTATATTGCCGATATCATTATATAAAATATTATGTTCTTAATAATATTTTCATGTATTTTTAATAAGATGTTTATTCGAATTCACACGCCAGCTGGCAAAAGCAGCCACGTTGGACTAGAAGTGGGCCCCACCACGATGCATCGATACGCGGAGCACTTATTTTTCCACTCTTCCCATTTCAACTTCTTAATTAAATTCAAACCTCCAAAAGCGACCAACCCATCTCTTCACAGTTTATATATATGAATACGCATTCTTCCACTCTCTTCTAACCATTCAAAGAAAACCCCAAAGAAAAGTAACTTCAACCCATTTCTCTTCCAGCAAAACCCAGCCACGAACCAGAACCAGAACCAGAATCGAAGCTTGAATCTGGATCTCAACGAGGGGTCATGGTTGGAAAGAAGAGAAGCTTCTTGAAGAGGCTGAAGGGAGATTCGCTGCGGTGGAAGTACTTTGGCGCTGCATTCAGGTGGAAGAGCCTTTCTTTGCCGGCTTCTTTCTTCAACGACGTCGCTTTCAAGATCCTCTCTCTCTTTGAGGCCGTTTACCTCGTTCTCGCCGCTTTCTTCTTCTACCTCGTGTGTGGTTGCCGCTTTTGATTTTACTCTCTTCTTCCACTTTTGTAATTTACTTCTTTCTGTATCAAATTAATTTTATTTTAAATGTAAAACCTAGTCTTCAAATTCGACGTAAGAAATGTTGTCGCGTTTGCTGGGTTACGCGCGCAGAGTCATCTACTGCATTCTAAATTCTAAACTTGTGAGATAAGTATCTGTGTTTTACAGTTTACGCTTTCTAGAAGATTCTTTAATGCTTTTTTAGGTTCTGTATTTACACGCTTCTGGTTTAATTTTCTTATGAATGTTTCTTTCAGAATACTTTTGGTTTTGCATAATTTTTACTTTTTCTGTCTTCTTTTCATGTTTTGTTTTAATTTTAAGTGACGATCATATTAAAATAATATTTTTATTTATAAATAATTTTTACACGAGACTCATCTTTATTTTATATGGCTACAGTGCTTGTGGTGACAGGTGCTTTTAGTTACGACATAAAAGCCAAATTTATATAATTTATCATATATCACTAAAATATAAATTAAAAGTTCAATATTTTTCTGCTGTACCTGTGGGAAAAATTGGATTTTAAAGTATATTCTAGCAATTCTAATTATAGAAGTAATTACTATATTTAAACCATGTTTTAAAAAAAATAATACTTTTAATCCTCAAAGTTAAAGCAACATATGTTTTTTAACTTAATTTTTTGTTTAATTATGTGTAAAAGAAATATAGAAGAATGAAGTGAGAATATGTAATTATTATTAATGAAATGAAAAAGATGATGAGAAACCAACACCTCAGATTATGAGAAATGATGGTTGTATTTTGGAAACATGTATAAGATCATAATTAAAAAGTTAAATATACATATTTTGATATATTTTTTCTTTTACGAGGTTACATCATATATTAATTTTTTAGGAGAGTAATTTAAATTAAATAAACAAATATTCTTTTAAATTCATTAAAACTGTCAATTTATATTTTTCTTTTTTATACATAAAAAGAAGTTCGTAAATGCATCCTAGGGTAACGAAATTCATAAATCATGTTCTATTTAAATTATTCTCTTCCAATTTAGTTAAATTATTCTCTTCCAACTTAGTTGAGTCATTATTGCTTGAAATTTTAACTTAGTTTAAATTATTCTTACTCTCATTTGTCTTTTCCCCATCCTCTCTTCCTTATGTGTTTCTATAAAGAGAATGAACCAAAGACTGTTAGCCACGGGAACCTTTTAGAAGATGTATATATGGTAATTCCTTCTGACCTCTCTGGTCACTCTTCTAATAATTGTTGTAAGCTTAAAAAGTCACTCTACGACTTGAAACAAGCAAGCCACAATCATAGTTTATTTGTCAAAGTTACTTGTTCTGCTTTTCGTGCTTACTGGAAATTGTGGTTCTGAAATTATTAAAATTAAGACCATTCTTCACTCTCATTTCCATATAAAGGATCTTGGTCAATTAATATATTTTTTGGGAATAGAGGTGGCTCATTCTAGCAAAGGAATTTCTATATGTCAACGCAAATATTGTCTGGATTTGATTATAGATTTTGGTCTCATGGGTTGCAAACCCTCTTCCACATCAATGGATAACTCTTTGCGTCTTCATCAAGATTCCAGTGAACCTTTAGCTGATCCCTTGTCATACAAACGGTTAGTAGGACGTCTCATTTATTTAACGAGTACAAGACCCTGGAAAAGGATTATTTTTCAGTCCCAAATCCTCAACACAACTTCTTGGATTCAGTGATGCTGATTGGGCTACGTGTATTGATACACAACGTTCCATCACTGGTTATTGGTTTTTTATTGGCAACTCTTTAGTGTCCTGGAAAGCCAAGAAGCAATCCATAGTTTCTCAGTCTTCTGTAGAAGCAGAGTACAGGGCACTTGCCTCTGCCACTTGTGAGTTTCAATGGCTCTCTTTCCTCCTTGGTGATTTAAGAATTCCTATTACCAAGCGTTCTGTCCTCTATTGTGATAGCCAAAGTGCATTATATATTGTTGCCAATCCAGTCTTTCATGAAAGAACAAAACATTTAGAGATTGATTATCATATCGTTCGTGAAAAATTACTCATTGGTCTCATGCACCTCTTACTGGTTTCATCATCACATCAATTAGCAAATATTTTCACTAAAGTGCTCCCTCCACGTTTGTTTCACTCCAATTTATCCAAGCTGGAGCTTCTTGATATCTTTAATCCTCCAGCTTGTGAGGGTCTAAAAGAAGAAGAACGGCTCCACTCAGAACAACTTAATTAAACCAGTAACTTTAGCCTAATTAAATAGAAATACATAAGCACATATTGTACAGGCTTTGTCTTTTCTTGATACAGCTGTATATTCTGTTAGGTAGTACATATTGAAGGATTCTATACTTCACCCTCTGTTGTACCTTCTACTGCGCTTTTCTATTAATTTTTTGTCCTTTCATAGGCAATAGGTTGTATATAAATATACTGCTTTGCTTTCATGAAATACAAGAGAAGAAATCATTTTCTCAATCATTGGTTCATATCCTTTGTCTGCTTTGTTCTCTTTTATGGTATCAGAGCTATGCTAATACCTTCCTTTCTTCATCATGTCCGAAGTTCACTTTGAACCTGAAACCACCTCCAATGGTGGTAATGCAGATCCTAGTCTTAACCCTTTCAGGCAATTTCATATTCATCCTAGTGAAGGGCCTAGTTCCGTTACCATTACCCCTGTCCTCACCAGCTCAAACTACCATTCCTGGTCCCGTACCATCCGTATGGCCTTAATCTCTAAAAACAAGATGGGATTTCTCACTGGTGCTATTGTTGAACCTGTTGCTACTGATCCTTTGCACACTCCATGGGAACGTTGTAACACCTTAATCATGTCCTGGCTCCTTAACTCTCTATCTCCACCCATTGCTCAAAGTGTCATCTATTTTGAAAGGGCTGAAGTTACTGGTTTGATTAAGCTGTTATGGGTGGAGTCGTTCTTCCTCTTTTATTAAAAGAGAACAAAGCAGACAAAGGATATGAACCAATGATTGGGAAAATGATTTCTTCTCTTGTATTTCATGAAAGCAAAGTAGTATATTTATATACAACCTATTGCCTATGAAAGGAAAAAAAATAACAGAAAAGTGCAGTAGAAGGTACAACAGAGGGTGAGGTATAGAATCCTCCAATATGTACTACCTAACAGAATATACAGCTGTATCAAGAAAAGACAAAGCCTGTACAATACGTGCTTATGTATTTCTATTTAATTAGGCTGAAGTTACTGGTTTAATTAAGCTGTTCTGGGTGGAGCCGTTCTTCCTCTTTTACTTTCTACAATGGATGCTTCTGAACGATATTTGTTCTTTACACCCTTTCAATATCTTCATGTATCTCTCAACTAGGTACATCCACCTCAAAAAGACAAGGCCACACAACCAAAGCTCCCTAACCAAGTGGATGATTAAGTGAACCATAATGTCAAAAGATGAAGGAGGATCAATTACTTTACTGCATATCTCATTGAAAAACAAGCAAAGCCTAGTTATGACTTGTCTCACATTTTTAGGTAAAACATCACATATAACAACAAGAAGAAATTGTTGCATTAGTACATGACAGTCATGAGACTTCAAGCCAACTAATTTTAAATCTTTCATTGAAACTAAACTTTTCATATTGGAAGAGAAACCATACGGCACTTTGACACCATATAAGCACTCACAAAAACTTGTTTTCTCTATTTTTGACAATGTGTGACATGCTGGAGGCAAATATGTTCACTTACTCTTAGATTGTGGATACAATTGCAGTCGTATTCCCATGAGTTGCAAATCTAGACAGGAAGTCTTGCTTTGAATATTGAGAAGTGTGCCAATTAGGGTATGTTCCAACATGTATAATTCTTAAGAAAACCATCACACAAAAGATGTTCCCTTATAACATCAAGTTCTAGACGACATCCATTGCAACAGTTAACACAAGGACAAAAAAAAAATGTCGATTCATATCATTATTAGCATTCTGTATTACATATTCAATAAAATATTCCTCACCTGTTTCATACTGCCAACTTAAGTGTGACATTCGGTTCAATAACCAACTTCGATCCATGACTTCTGTTCTCCATAAAAAAACATAGATCATACATGTCATTCTCACTACTTTATACAAGGTGTGACCCTGTCCCATTCAAGTAATGAATAAGACATTGCGATTAAAGCTCTGAGCTCTGAAAAATAGGTGGAATGAATAAAGAAATTGGAGGATTGTGAGATGTGAGATCGATTACCTTAAGTGGCCTTGAGTCACGAACGACAAGTTCAAAGATCCAGCATTTGAGGTGCTTCCATCGCCGAAAAGCGTCATTTTGGGGTTTGAACGAATGAATGAGAATTGAAAACTTGAAAATGCAAAGAGTGTAGAGTATCGTATTGATGAAGTGAAAGCAAAGAGGGAGATTAGGGAATTTTTGAAGCTGTTTGCAGGAAGCACAATGAAGTCCAAATGAGAGAACGATTCGATGCTGAATGCTTAAGAGAAAGTGTGGTTGGAGAGAATGAAAGTATTTGAGACAATGAAAGTATTAGCATACAAGAGAGGGAGAACAAAATGTCAAGATAAAAAATGTTAAAATTAAAATAAAATAAGTTTTATAATTGGTGATATCAACAATGATTTTATATATAAGATTTTAAATTGGTCTTAAAAGACCTGATTTTATAACTATTATAATTATTTAAAACTTTGCCATTGTGTAAATTTTTAAAATCATATATTAAAAAATCAATTTTAAAACTATTGTAAATATTTACAAAATTGCCATTGCATAATTTTTAAAATCATATATTAAATAACTGATTTTAAAACTATTGTAATTATTTACGAAATTGCCACCGCTTAATTTTTAAAATTGTATATTAAACAACTGATTTTAAAAGTGCGATTTTAAATCCAATTTTTCCACTAGTGTGCGATCCTGAGAGATAAAATTGAGGAAATTATACAAGTCAACCACCTCCACCAATTGGTAAAGAAAAACCAGAAGGAAGGACGAGAATCGACACATAATGACGACGACCATCACAAGCACCAAAGTCATAGTCATCGCTTTAAAGGGGAGGAGTCTCAAACACGGCCAAAAAAACACATCTTAGGAGCATACAGTCTGTAAACACTGCCACCTGCAACATGTAACCGAGAATGCCGCCTATTACCTTCACTAATGTCGACTTCAAAGGAATCGATCCTCAACCGGATGATCTCATGGTCATCATAGTGGAGGTGACCAATTTTGCTATCTGAAAAATATTGGTAGATAAAGGGAGTTCAATAGACATACTATACTAGAATATATTATAGAAGATTGAGTTATCAGAAGAATCCATATAGCCCTACAACGACCAAGTTGCCGAGTTCGCAGGGAAAGAGTATACATTAGAGGATACATAGGCTTATACACCAAATTTGGAAAAGGAAGTATCCATTATTGGACAATCAAAGTAAGATATCTAATTATTGATGTCAATGTGTTTTACAACATGCTCATGGGACGCCCACCACTAAACAAAATTGGTGTCATAGCCTCCACACCACACCTGACCATGAAGTTCCTGACATTGGATGACACCATCGTCACTATTCATGGAGACCAGAAAGTAGTAATGAAGTGCTACATGGCAAGCCTGAAAGCAATTCCGAAAAGGGAGGAAAAAGAAGATTTGTCGAGAAAGGATGACTTGGTAACAATGACAAATATTGACCCGAGAATAGACGATGGCACACAGGTTCAACCTAAGGAGGAGACCTTGCCGGTAGTCATAAAGGGGGGATAACACAAAATATATATAAACTAAAACATATATAAACTCCTTAACTATTAAAGACGAAGCTTTAGCAACTATCAACATGTTAAAGAAAAATACTGACCTATTTGCATGGTCCGCCACCAACATGTCGGACATCAACTCAAATGTCATAACACGTTGGCTATCAGTGCATAGAGAAACCAAACCGATAACCCAAAAGAAATGAAAGATGGGCAAAAAAAGAAAGAAACTATGAAAGAGGAAGTAAAAAAATATGATTGAGTTCTTCAATATATGAAATTCACACCAATTTATTATTAACTTATTTTTTAAAACATTAGTTAAAAATAATTTTATCATTAAAATATAATAGTTATAAATTAATTTAATTTTTTTTCATAAATTTTACTTTTCCACTTCACTTTTTTCTTTCTCTCTCTTCGATAACACTGTTCATCTTTTTCTTTCTCTCTTTTCGATAACATTGTTCATCTTCTTCGTTTAAATCGTTTTTCCCGCCTTTTCTATTTTTTGTTGTTTTTTTATTTTAGTTTGTTATTCACATGCTTGTATGTATACATTCTTCATCCCTTGATCAATAATAACAAGGTCTTTCATTTTCTTTCACTGCATTATGAATACTTGTGAGTTCTGTTCATCCCTATCTCAAGGTCTGATACGCAATGAAAGTGACAGAATGATTTTACCGAAAACAGAAGAGTTGCATGCATGTAGGAGCACCATAAATCTTAATATGATATCAGAGCTCTTCCATTCAAGAGCTCTATTGTGCACTCCCTTCTATTGCCTTAACTTTTATTTTTCTTGCTTTTCTTGTTTTCATTAAAACATGGCTGACGAAGAAAATCTTTTACCTCATAATTTTCTTTATCTTCATCCTAGTGAAAATCCAGCTATTACCTTGGTTTCTCCTGTTCTTGAACCTGGAAACTATCACTCATGGAGTAGGCCAATGATCACCACCTTAAGTGCTAAGAATAAGGTGGAATTTTTCAATGGAAATACACCACAACCATCCAAATCTGACATCAACTACTTCGCTTGGTATAGATGTAATAACATGGTGGTTTCTCGGTTGGTACATTCCGTTTCACTCCTTATTTGGGAAAGTATTTTGTGGATGGATAAAGCTGAAGATATTTGGAATGACTTGAAATCTAGATATTCCCAATGAGATTTGTTACGTATTTCTAATTTGTAGCTTGATGCATCGTCTCTAAAGCAAGGAGATCAATCTGTTACTGAATATTTCACCAAATTAAGAACCATATGGGATGAATTGGATAACTTTCGACCAAATTATGTATGCGTTTGCTTAAATAAATGTTCTTGCAATGCCTTTGATGTGATTAGTCAACACAAACGGGAAGATCAAGCCATGCAGTTCTTGAGAGCTTGAACGATCATTATAGCAATATAAAATCACATGTGTTATTGATGGACCCTATCCCTCCAATATCCAAAATTTTTTCTCTAGTCGCGCAACAGGAGTGGTAGTTTTCCAATAATAATTTCATAGCTAACACTAGAAGAGCCTCTCCTGGAATAAGCCAAACTAGCACCACTTGTAGTTATTGTGGTAAGATCGGTCATACGGATATAATATGTTACAAAAAAACATGGTTATCCTTCAAACCAAGAAAACAAAAATTACAGGAACAACTCCAATCGAAAAATCTATGTGCATTGTGGTAGGATGGGACACACCGTTGAAGTTTGCTACAAGAAACATGGTTATCCTCCTGGCTATAAAATTCATACTGAAAGAAAGCACACTACCAATAGTATTACTGGTCAAAACAGTGAGAATCTTGATACTGAACAACATAAAAATGATGATGTCAGAATTTCATCGCAACAGTATCAAACCCTATTAAATCTTCTTCAACAAAATTGGTTCAGTCACGATCTTCTCTACTCAAACAAATTCTCCATCAAGTATACTTAGTACAACTAGAACTCATAATAAAATGTCCTGGATCATTGATTTTGGTGCAACAGACCACGTGTGTGCATCCTTAAATAATTTCTCTTCCTATACTTAGATTAATCAAATTGGTTCAGTCACGGTCTCCTCTACTCCGACAAATTCTCCATCAAGTATACTTAGTACAACTAGAACTCATTATAAAATGTCCTATATCATTGATTCTGGTGCAATAGACCACGTGTGTGTATTCTTAAATAATTTCTCTTCCTATAAATCTATCAATCCCATTTTTATTAAACTGTCAAATAATCAATATGTTGAGACTACTCATTCTAGAACAGTTAAGCTATATAATAAATTTATCTTAACTAATGTTTTGTATATACCCTCATTCACCTTTAATCTGATTTCAATTTCAAAACTCGCCACTTCCTTGCATTATGAACTCATATTCTCCTCTTCACATTGTATCATACAAGACTTGAGATCAAAAGAGATGATTGGTTTAGTTGAAATGAATGCTGGATTATACACTCGTAACACTGATGTCGTGACACATTCTACTTCTTTTACTTCCATGAATGAACCTCAGTACAATATTAAAAATATTGATCTCTGGTACTTCCGCATGGGTCACTTGTCCAATGAGAGGCTCAATTGCATAAAACTCAATTATCCTTACATACATTTTGACAAGAATTTCATCTGTAATACTTTTCATCTTGCTAAACACAAAAAGATTCATTTTTGCATTAAGTAATTTGCATGCTTTAAACCCTTTTGACCTCATGCATATGGATATATGAGGGCCTTTGCTCCAACATTGCAATGCATGGATATAGATACTTCCTTACAATTGTGGATGATCACACACACTACACTCGGTTATTTTTAATGTCCAATAAATCTGAAACTAGGATTCACATTACAAATTGAAATAGAAAACCAGTTTAATAGAAAATTAAAATTGTGCGCACTGATAATGAGACTGAATTTAACATGAGAGAACTTTTTGCTTCTGAGGGTATAATCCATCAAACCATCTACACTAAGACCCCTGAACAAAATGGTATAGCTGAAAGAAAGCGTCAACACCTCCTAAATGTCTCACATGCCATTGTTATTTTTTGGGTTATGTTGTTTTGCGTGCTGCATATTTAATCAATTGTATACCCACTCCCTTCCTTCAGATAAAACTACCATTGGTTGTAGATGGATCTACAAGATCAAGTATAAGTCTGATGGTTCAATTGAAAGATACAAAGCAAGCTTAGTGGCTAAGGGGTATACTCAGCTTGAGGTTTGGACTTCATTGATACCTTCTCTCCCGTTGCCAAAATAACCACTGTTCGTGTTCTTCTAGCCATAGCTGCCATCAATAACTGGGAATTAAAGCAATTAGATGTGAACAATATCTTTTTGCATGGAGATCTTCATGAAGAAGTCTTTATGAAACTTCCTCCAGGTCTGAATATAAAGAATTCCAACTATGTTTGCAAATTACAATGGTCTCTCTATGGTTTAAGACAAGCCAATTGTCAATGGTATGAGAAGCTTTCTACTTTCCTCACTCAACATGGTTATAAGCATTCCACTGCCGATCATTCTTTGTTCCTCAAGTTCATTGGTCACACTGTCACTACCCTTCTTGTATATGTCGACGACATCATTCTTATTGGAAATAATAGTGAAGAGATCACTCACATCACCATCTCGCTTGACCAAACCTTCAAAATAAACAACCTTGGTGACTTGACTTATTTCCTCGGTCTAGGAGTTGCCCACAACAGCCTAGGTATTCATCTTTGCTAAGGAAGTATACCATTGATCTCCTTAAAGACACTGATATGCTTGCTTGTGCTCTTGCAGCCACACCCATGATTCAACCTTTTCATTCTTCTACTTAAGAGAGTACCAAACTTAATGATGCTGAAGCCTCTTCCAACAGAAGACTCATTGGCAGACTCAGTTATCTCACTAATACTCGGCTAGACATTTCCTATGTCGTTCATCACCTAAGCCAGTTTGTTTCCTCTCCTTCCATTGAACATAAGCGTGTTGTTTATCATATACTCAGATATATTAAATGGGAGCCTGGTGCTGGCATTCTCCTTAGTAGCAAAAGCAGTTTACAAATAAAAGCTTTTAATGACTCCGACTAGGCCACTTGCCCTTATACCAGGAAATCTATAACGGGATATCTGATTTACATAGGTGATTCTCCTGTCGCATGGAAAGCTAAGAAACAACAAACTATCTCCAAAAGTTCTTCAGAAGCTAAATACCGCGCCCTTGCCTCCACTATCTGTGAAATTCAATGGATTACTTATATAATGGAAGATCTTTGCATTGATCATGTCAATCCAGCACTTCTTTATTGTGATAAGTAGTTCGCTCTTCGCATGGCTTTCAATCAAGTCTTACATGAAAGAACAAAACACATTGACATAGATTGTCATATCATATGTGATAAAATCAACACTGGTTTGATCAAACTGTTTCCAATAAAGTCCAATATGCAGCTTGTTGATATTCTAACAAAGTCGCTTGCTCCTACGTCCTTTAATCATCTATATATCAAGGGAGACTCATAAAATTTACATTTCCACTTCACTTTTTTCTTTTTCTCTTGGATAACATTATTCATCTTTTTCTTTCTCTTTCTTCGATAATATCATTTACTTTTTTTTTTCTCTCTTCGATAGCATTATTCATTTTTTTCTTTTTCTTTTTTTCGATAACACTGATATGTTTATCTTCTTATTTTAAATCGTTTATCCAGTTTTTTCTATTTTTTGTTATTTTTTTGATTTAGTTTGTTATTCACATGCTTGTATTATGAATAACCAGCTGAATACACAATAATACTCAATGAAATTGACAAAATGATTTTACTGAAAACGGAAGAGTTGCAGGTATCCAGGAGTACCATATATCTTAATATTTGTACACATTAAAAGATTTTTTTTTTTTCAAATACTAAACTACGTCCTGCGAATTTGAGAAATTATAATGGTCATTTTCTCTAAATTATGAATACCATTTTGCCCTTAAGTTGCCTAACTTGGCACGCGGACTACCAGCTAGAGTAATATTTCTGCATACGCAAATCAACCCAATATTAAGTGATGGCAAATTCTACAACACATTCTTCTTAATATATTTTTTATTGATTAAAGTTTATTAAAAAATTTACAAGAGATTCATTGAAAATAAATGATTGATTAAAATGAAACTTTGTTTTAAATAAATGATTGAATTTGAATTTTATGGATAGAAAAATACAGTTAGAGAAAAATCTTACAAAAAAATTATCACTCGATTTTTTTTTTATGAAAATCAATCATTTATCTAAGAATTTTTTAATAATAATAAAAAATATTAAATATTTTTTTTCATTATTTTTTACTTTTTAAAATTTTATTTTATTTTTAATTTTGATTTATTCTCTTAAATAAATTAATATTATCCTTTTCGTAAAGTGATATATATTATTCATATTTATTGAATATACATTATCATAATAATTAATATGATATATTATTAATAACATATGCGGCATATTAACATAAATATCAATATCACATAAATAAATATTATTAGGTTATTTTTTTAACAATTTAATATAATTGATAAAAGAATTAACATGAATTTATTTTTTAAAAAATAGATTGACACTAAAAATAATAATAAAATGAAATAAATTAAAAAAATTAAAGAAATAATAGGATAAAATATCTATTTACTCTTAACAAAAAGAAAGATAACATGTAACGAATGAATTCTAATAAATGATCAAGAGATTTTAACTTAAAAAAATGGGTGTGTTTAGATGGTGTTTAAGTGACATATCTGAATTTAAATAGCCTTAAAGAAACTTGTATATCTTAATTAATAACTTTCTCTCATGATTTTATTTTTACTAAATTACATTTTATTGTGTGAGAGAGTCTATGTACTGTAAATGTTGATGACAAATATCTGACGAAGATGACAGATTAAACAATGCTACAAGACCACCAATCTTATCTGTTGTGTTCTGCTCTTCACTCCAACCCTGCTTCTCACTGAAAACATCTTCGGAGTTACACAGACAAGCATGCATTCCTTAACATGCACACCACTTTCTTCTTCTCCTCACACCACTCTAAAGCCAAACCTCAATCCTCTTCTGGGTGCAGATGCAACTTCGAGGCCATATTCTCTACCCTTCAAAAGAAGAACCTGCTTTACTACCAGAGCCATACTCTCATCCACCAGAGAAGATGTCATGAAGCACTTCAACGAACGTAGAGCTCTCAAGGTATATATTTCAAGCAAAATCCATCCATTTTCTGCTTTCTCTTCCATCTTCTCATTTTGTTGCTTTTCTTCACCCAAATGTAGTTTTTTCTTTTGTTTTTCCCTTTTTCTCTTTGGCTGGTTATGTTCATTAAGGCTAATCTCGGTGCTCAAAATGCATGAATGGATAATAAAGTTTTCAGGGGATCAACTGAAAATTTAAAATTTTGAAAGAAAAATATGTGATATTGTTTTTAATGTTCTAAAATCATGGGGGCAAAAAGGAAGTTTGGTGGTTTTGGTGAGGGTTTGGCTACAATATCAGCTGTCCTAGCCTATATTGCATCGTTCATTAAAATCTTATGTATGTAATTTTGGTGTATTTGTTTCATACATGTTAACAAACATTTGGCTTCTTTCAAAGATTATCTCAGGCTTGCAGAATTTCAATAAAGACAATGTTGCCGCGGTGGTTACTGCTGCTGACAAGGTTTTTTTTTCTACTTCTTTCTTATTACGCTTTCTCTGTTTCTTCAGCTATGTAGGTTATGCAGTATTCATCCATTGAAAAATAAGATCTATAATCCTTGCATTGATTTTGTTTCTGAAGCTAAAGCATGGATAATTACCCCAATAACTATTCATAAGAAATATTCTACTGCTGGATGACACTTGAAATTAAGAATGATCTTGTGTAAATGATAACTTGTGATGGTTTCCTCTGTAAAATATTCACATTACAATACAAACTAATGTACTAGTGTTAATGTGTATGAATTGTAATCCCTTGTGCTTATAGGGTGGAGCAACTCACGTGGACATAGCATGTGACCCTGAGTTGGTAAAGCTAGCTATCGGCTTAACTTCTTGTCCGGTATATTCTCACTTTTCTTATAGATGTCTTAGCCACAATGATTTTATGGTTTGCATGTGGACAAGGGCTTATGGTATTTGGAAATTAACTTAGCATTAAATTTTTTACAATCATGGGATATCATAATCTTTTACAAAGTTGATTTTATCAGTTATACTTTGTGCATGTATATTTACCTGTTAAAGAAACAATGCAAAACTAGCTAGAAAGTTATGACCATAATTTTTCCCTCAATTCTTTTGGAAATCCCCCTAGATTGTAGCTCTCTTTGTTCTAGCATCTGACATTTATCAAAGCAATTGAAGCAAGCAATAAATACTCAAAAGTTAAATTTGCATTTGCAGAAGACTTTAATACACAATTCTTAAAAATAAAATCCAAAGTGAAGGCACACCCTATTTAGCCAGTCATCTTGTGCAATATGCATGTCTATGGGTCCAAATAATATTTTACGGTTGTGCATGATATTTTGAATGTGCTATACATATTTAAATGAAGATTAAACTTTTAACTACTAGTGACATAGGCAACATGAGGGTTTCTTCTCTTTGCTTCTTCATTTCTTGTTCAATGGTATGTTTCCTCATCTTGACTGCCCTTCTACCCAAATGTGAAGGGAGGAAAATGGTGCAATGATTTGTTTCACTGTCAAGTGTTTCACTTTGTCATGTTAAATAATATTGATGCGGAAGTCTTTAGGTTCACTAAACTTCAGAGGATAAAGTGTAGCTTAGACGCTGTCTTACAAGCTGTGTGGAGACAAAACCAGTCAACAAATGACACAATCATTTTATATTATATAAATAGAAAATCTTTGCACTGCAAATTCTTATGCCTTGAAATTGATTATGCGCCAATCTTTAATTGAATAAGCATAGATAAATTGTATATAGACTATGTCTTTCGAGGCATTTTTATGTACTGTCTTCCCCTCATCAACCTGTTTAGGCAGACTTTTCATTTCAATAAATATACTATTGAGGGACATAAAATTTGAGACCTATCCTCATTCTTCTAGAAGAGAAAATCCCAATATTCTCCAAGACACTGCTGAGTATCTAATGGAGCTAAATTGAATAGGACTGAACATTATTAGCTTATGGAACTAAGCTTTTTTAACTCCTTTTTGGGATATGCAAGAGTAATCAAGAGATTAATCCGATTTTTTGATTCTTTCCTCCTTCAACCATTTTGTGATTGATCTTTCTTGCAGGTTTGTGTTTCTTCTGTCGATCCTGCAAAATTTCCAGCTGCAGTTGAAGCAGGAGCACTAATGGTTTGACCTTCTTGCCTAGTTCCAACATGATACTAGTCATCTCATGCATCATGAAAGTTAGCATAAATGTATTTGATATCAAAATGTTCCTTGTGAGATTTTTACTTAACATGATTAATTGCATTGACAGGTTGAGATTGGAAACTATGATTCATTCTACGAGAAGGGAATAATTTTCACTCCAGAAAAGGTAGAGTGTATTTCATTATTAAATCTCAAATTTGTGATGTTTTTCAACCTCATATAAAGACTGTAGAGAAGCAATGGAGGGGTTGTGAGGATCAGATGCTAAAAATGATCACGGTATATACTCTAAATAAGATTTGTTATCTATATAAGAAAGATGTAACCTTATATTGTTTTATCTGTATTCAATAGGGATATAGTATCTAAAGGTAATAAGCATAAAACTGTAAGAGTAGAACCAGACATTTAGAAAGATATATATTATGTAGTATTAGGGAAACTCATTCTTTGTTTTTTTTTTTTTTTTTAATGAAAGTTAATAAAATATTTTGTATGTATAGCCACAATAATTGGCCTTCTTCTGCTCTCTCTCTTTCTCTCGTATAAATAGTTCCAACTGAGTTTCTCTTAATCTTAAACAGAGTTAGTTAGCATTTTATTAGTAATTTTAATTTCAAATATGAACAGAAGCTTGCACTTGAATTCTTTATTTTAATGATCTATCCTTTGCAGATTCTAGGTCTGACAAAGGAGACAAGGAGGATACTTCCATCCGTAGTCCTGTCTGTCACTGTTCCTCACACACTAAGCCTCCCTGATCAGGTTACAAACAGCATTCTGACTATCAGAGTGCACAATTATACTGATAATATCAATATTTACTTGTGCACATATATAAAAACTCTAAATCGTGAACAGGTCAAGCTTGCAGAGTCACTGGAACTAGTAGGTGTAGATATTATTCAAACTGAAGGAGGAAAATGTTCTAATCCTACAAAGTCTGGTGTTATGGGTTTGATTGAGAAGGTAACCAGAAAAAAATTTGTTTGATATACTTTTGTCTTTTCTCTATTGCTTACATCTTCATTGCTTGAGTTTTGAGAATGAAAATCTCAGTTGAAGAATGTTAGTGGCAATAAAAATGGTTTAACCACTGTACGGGACATGAGCTAGATGATTGAGCACCTCATCAACATTCCATAACATAAATCAACTTGTTAGAGTCTGAAAAAATATTTAATCTGCTGCATTTGCTCTTGTATATGACAGGTCCATAACTTGATCTGTTATTCAGCTATTGACCCTTTTTGTTGAATATGCTCAACTTTATTTACTCCTCTGGCATTCACAATAGCTAGTTAATTCTTTTTCCTCCAAATCCATTCTGAAGCTACTTTTCAGCCCTGAAAGCAATTACAAGTTAAATGATTGCTTACATTCATACTGATTGTTGCATTGGTAAACGATAGTTGATTATAACAAAACCTTCGTTAAATTATCAAATTTCTAATCTCTGGTGATTGTAGGCAACACCAACTTTAGCAGCAGCATATTCTATATCACGAGCTGTTAAGATCCCTGTCATGTGCTCATCAGGGCTAAGCGCTGTCACAGCACCTATGGCTATAACAGCTGGGGCAGCTGGTGTGGTATGGATTTTTATTGAATTTCTTTTCAATCTAATTTTTATTGCAATCATAAACTGATAAACCTCAATATACCAATGTAATATTCTACATGTCTGGAGGCAAGTTATTGACCAATGTTCCTAATCACAGGGTGTAGGCTCTGCAGTTAATAGACTTAATGATGTTGTTGCTATGATTGCTGAGGTCAGAAGTATTGCTAATTCATTGCAGACATCATTTCAGACATCCACTACTTATGAAGTGGAAACTCAAAGATAGTAGTTTGTTTTGCAAGAAACAAATCAAGGATGTGTAGGTAGTGAATAAAACATGCAAAGTAATTTGGATCCTTATTAATTAGAACCGATAGGTTCCATATTTCTTTGTCCTTTATATTTCGGACTTGTTCTCTAATGAAAACTTGTGTTCGTGTGTTGATGTTGATCCCATTAATTAAAAGAAAATAGTGACCTATTTGGAATTTTACTTCTTTAATGAGTGAAGAAAATAGGAAAAGTTTAAATTCCCTATATGTTCCATTCAACTTCCTTGCTGCATAGTTTTTCTTTCTTGTTTGATATTGTTTCCTTCATTACATTGCATCATGACAGAAAATACACGCATGAAGAAGCTTGTGACGAATGTTCTGAAACCACTATGATAGGGAAAACAATAAACATGACAAAATATGCAGTAACAATAATTTTCTCTAACTTGCAACAATAATACGTGAGAAGCAATAACAATAACAAGATAATCATAAAAATAATACTAATATTTTTAATGTGGGAAAACCCCTTAATATGAAAAGTAAAAACTTACGTATACAAACTAGTCAATCAAGTTCTATTAAGCTCAAATATGAGTACAAGAATCAGATTAAATATACAAATAAGTTTCTACAATCAACTAATATAGCAAAATAATAATGTTCTCAAATTCGAAGAAAAAAGAAGAAACCTTAAGTAGAGCAACATGGCGAGACTAATAACTCTAACTAAACACTTCCAATTGATGATCTAATGGTCAAATTAAAGAATTAAGTTCTATGAACCTATTGTTAAAATTTCAGTCCGATCCAAACGTGAAGGAAGTAGAAATTGTAATTTTACTTAAATTGTTTTAAAAATGTGACAAAAAGTGTTATCCTATTTTTCTCTTCCAAAAATTATGAAAATTAACCCTCTTTCCTTTTTGTATTCTCTGACTTAAAAATCTTTTTTCCAATTAGGTTAAATAAGATAAAATGAATTTAACTCATTTGGACATTTTTTAAACAAATAATTTATAGCCTAATCTAACATATTCTACATATAATGGAATCATGGAATCATGTGATAAAAAATATGACACTCAAATCAAAATTTGGTTAGGATTTTAGGTCTTCTAACAATATGAATAATTAACATTCTAGGTTAGAAATTTTAAACTTGATTTTCTCATATTTGACGGATTTAAGATTAAGGTTAATCAGTGTTTTGATTTAATTATTACTTCAATTAATTTGGATGAAGATGTCATCCCCTAGTATCAAATGAGGAGTCTTAAAAATCTATTCTATTCTTGGATTATTTTTACAAGAAATTTAGAAATAGAATTTGGTCCTTCTATATATAAGTCTCTGAAACCATAGCTTTTTAAACTCACTTAAATTAGTTAAGTCTAGACTTATTATGTGCAATTTACAACACGTGTGAAAGAAATTAGTTAGGAAGCATTATTGGATTGCTTTGTGAAGATTTGAAACTTAACATTCAAATTGATGTTATTACCCAAGCACCAACTACATTCTTTAAAATTGTTTCATTAGCGAAATTATATGAAGAAAAATATATCCCTAAAATCTAGGCCATTCTCCTGAGATTATTTTTCCCAAAACCATAAACACAAATCAAACCACTCCTCAGTTCTTAAAATCTACCAACTTACCCTCACTTTTACCTTCCCTATTATAAGCTAACTAATGTAAAAAAATTAACATTTGTTGAAATGCAATTAAGAAGGGATGAATGCCCTTGTTTCACTTATGATGTTCTCTATTAACGACACATGTCCTAAAAAATAGTATTTTGCATTGTAATGATGACGAACTTGAATTGCTACTAGATCCACTTGATGGAATAAAAGTAATCATGGACTTAGGTTCACAAGACCATATATTATACTAAAGGGCTCTTTCATTCTAGGAACAATGAAATTCCAAGGTCAATTAATGGGTAGGAGTTCAAATACTACTAGATAATGGATGTTCAAATAACTTCCTTCAGCCTATAATAGCACATTGTCCGAAACCAATTTCCAACTTACAAGTTTTGGTTGGTAAAGGTAATGCATTAGTAGCAAAAGGACTAATTTGAGACTTGGAGGTGAGAATCCAAAGCCATACATTAAAACTGCTAGTGTATTTGCTACTAGTCTCTAGAGCTGATTTGGTGTTTGGTTTGGTATGGTTACAATTGGACCACATCTCTCTAGTTATAATATCTGGACACTAAATTTTTACTTGGAAAATCAATTTATTACCTTACATAAAGAAAAGAAATCCTTCCTACAACTTACTCACTTTAATCATATGAGGAGAATGTACATACTTATACAATTACTTAAATATTCGTCCTATATTTTTCATCTTAATGATCTACGAGATCATTTTTAGAAATGTCCTTTAACATGGAACCAAAACTTGCTTACTATGTTACTATATACATATAGAATATTTTTTTATGTTCCCTACAGGTTATCTCCAAGCATATCTCAAAATCACTCGATTCCTTTAGTGTAGGGAGCTAGACTAGTAAAGGTGAAGCCTTATAAATATCCACATAGTATAAAGGAACAAATAAAAGTGATAATACCTTACATGCTCAAGGAAGGGATCATTGTTCCTAGCATGAGCTCTTTTTCCTTCTTAATCATTCTTGTAAAAAAGAAAGATGAAATTTTAAGATTTTGCATGGATTATAGAGCCTTAACTACCATCATAGTCAAGGATAGTTTTCCTATTCCAATTGTTGATTTAATTTATGAGTTATATGAAGGTAACTAATTTTCCTAGTTAGATTTAAGATTTAGCTATTACTAGATTCTAATAAAGGAGGAGGATTGACATAAAACAACCTTCAGAACACCATAGACTTGATAGAATTCTAATCTCTACTTGCACTTCAAAGATCAAAAGGACTTTTGTTAGACTTGTAACGTGGTCTTGGTTTAAGGTTATGATAATAAAAAAGGATGCAGAGCTTATAACGAACTTTAGGAAGGAAAAACAATGGGAACCCAGTACTGCATAAGTGTGAAGTCTAAATAATTTAAGAAGTTGTTATTTCCATTTACTTCTTTTCTTTTATTCTTTTCGGATTTCATTTTTCTTTTTCTTTTCCATTCTTGATTTTATTTATTTCTTCTTTACTGTTTTTGATTTACTTGAGTTTTTATTCATTCTTGAATCATATTTAACTTAATCGTTATTTCCAAAATGAATATTCCCACACTTATGATTTTACTTATTTCCAAAATAATTCCACAATTTTTTTCTTTTTCCAATTCTATTTTATACAAGTTTACTGATTTTTGGTTTGTATTGATCGGGATAAAGTAAAAGATAAGTTAAATAAGGCTTAAAGGTAAATAAATGGAAATACATTAAAGGTAGACTATTTAGTTAAGTGGCAAATATGAAAAGAAGGCCTGAATCATCTCTAAGAAATGCATGTGATCAATGTAGCAAATAAAAGAATTAAATCAAGTTTTGAAATATTTAAACATTATGAGTAAATCACACAAGGAGGAATAAAGCTCAAATCTCATTAATGGTATGCGTTTTTTTCAAATTAAATTTAATCCTTCTTTAGTTTTATGGAACTACTTTTTTGGATTGAAAGATAAATATATTTCTCCTTGAATTGAATTTTTCATAAGAATGCTTTATTGAGAAAAAAAAAAAACTTTCTCAACTCAATTAAAAATATTCTTGAAATAACTTTTCTATTTGGAAACATATTGCTGTCATATTCCTTTAATTAATTATGTAGCAAAGTTACAAATAAAATTTTATGATTTTAACATCATCATATAATTAAAAATAAAAAATAGCTTAAAATAAATAATTTAGAGTTTTAAATAACTTAGCTTGGGCTGCTACATGAGATAAATGCAAAAAGCTAGCACAATGCAGATGGCTAACTTAAACCGTATAATTTAAAATATATATATATATATATATATATATATATATATATTCTAATTAATACACCTTTCCACACACTTGAATGATATATTGTTCTTAATGTGGAGAAGAATAATATATCATATAACATGTAAATAATTCAGATTACCTTTTGTTGGCTTCCAATTTTGTATTGAGTTTTGATGAAAGTAATATGTTAACTTATCAATTTGTTTTGAAATCAATCTTCTATTGTAGTTTCCAACAAATGCATTGATTGATTTAATAACTTATCCAGCATATTATTCTGATGAAAAATTTTAAGTTGGTGACAATTAACTTTGAAGATTCTTTTTTA
This sequence comes from Macrotyloma uniflorum, assembly GCA_016859785.1. NCBI lineage: Eukaryota > Viridiplantae > Streptophyta > Magnoliopsida > Fabales > Fabaceae > Macrotyloma > Macrotyloma uniflorum. The sequence goes on from BDMB01000047.1 coordinate 1,211,925, forward strand.
TTTTAAATCTTTAATTTCTACTGCACCATGAAGAAATATGTTAATGACAATGTAAGGTCCATCCCATCTTGATCTCAATTTTTCAGCAATAAGTTTAAGTCTTGAATTAAATAACAATACCTTTTGTCCTATTGAGAATTCTTTTTTGCATATATTAGTATCATGGAACTTAAGTACCTTTTCTTTGTATGATTTTGAATTTTCATAAGTTTGACGCCTTATTTCTTCCAATTCTTGCAACTAAAGCTTCACTTTTGTCCAAACTTCTTCTAAAAATAAATTACAATTTTTCATTGTCCAATAAGCTTTATGTTCGAGTTTTACTAATTCTAAATGGGAACATTTCAAGTGGAGTCCTATATGTTGTTCTTTCGTAGCAGTTGCTTTACTTCCTTATTAAATATCTCTACTTCCTTATGTGAGCTTCTTATTATACTTGAATGATCAGCTACTTGATTACATAATCAACTTCTATCTTTTATTTCCTAATCAAATTCTTGTAAAGAAGCATCCATCTAATTAATCTAGGCTTTGCATCTGGTTTGTTAAGTAAATATTTAAGTACAACATGATCTGTGAATACAATTATTTTTGAGCCTAATAAATATGATCTAAACTTATCTAATGCAAAAACTATTGCTAACAATTCCTTTTCAGTTGTGGTATAATTAACTTGTGTTGTATCAAGTGTCCTAGAGGCATAAGCCATGACATGATATAATTTATTTATCTATTGTGATAAAATAACTCCTAAAGCATAATATGATGCATCACACATAATTTCAAATGACAATTCCCAATTAGGAGGTTGCATAATAGGTGTTGAAATAAATTTGTCTTTTAAATCATCAAATGCTTTTTACATAAATCAGTAAATATGAATGGTTCATTTTTCTGCAATAATTTAGATAATGGAAGAGCAATCTTACTAAAGTCTTTGATGAATTTCCTATAAAACTTTACATGTCCAAGAAAGGATTGGATTTCCCTTACAGAATTAGGATAATTTAAAGATGCAATTACATTAATCTTGACTTTATCTACTTCTATTCCTTTTTTAGAAATTAAATGACCGAGAACTATGCCTTCATTAACTATGAAATGACACTTTTCATAATTAATAATAAGATGAGTCTCTATACACCTATTCAAAACCTTAGATAAGTTATGCAGACACAAATCAAATGTGAAATAAAAAATAGTGAAATTATCCATAATACCTCTATATATTTTTTAATTAAATAAGATAATATACTTACCATACATCTTTGAAATATAGTAGGTGCATTATATAAACTAAAAGACATTCTTCTATAGGCAAATGTACCGAATATGCATCTGAATGTAGTTTTATGTTGATCCTCAGATGCTATATGGATCTACATATATCCTGAAAAACCATAAAAAAAATAAAATAATATGATTTACCTATCTATCTCTCTAACATTTTATCAATGAAGGGTAATGGAAAGTGGTCTTTTCTTGTTGTTACTTGATTTAGCTTTCTATAATCTATGCACATTCTCCACTTGTTGATAACTTTGGTTTGAAACATTTCTTTTTCCTAAGTTTGAATCACTATTAGTCTTAATTTATTTGAAACCACTTATTATTCTAACTTTCAATAGTTTATAATTATTTCCTTCTTCACCTCTTCAGCAATGGTGGAATTCAATTTCTTTTGAGGCTGTCTTATTGGTTTAACTTCATTGTCTAATAAAGTCTTATGCATACATGTAGTTGGACTTATCTCACGGATGTCATCCAAACTCTAGCCAATAGCTTTTTTATTTTCCTATAAAATGAAAATTAATTTACTTCTTGTTTCTCAGTTAAAAGGCTTGAAATGATGACGGACTCCTGTAAATTAGTATCCAAGTAGACATATCTTAAATGTGTAGGCAAGGGCTTTAATTCCATAGTAGCTTACTATTGTTCTCATCCCTGTTGTGCAACTTGGTTTCTCTTTTTTAATTTTTTTTCCCTACAAAACAAGTAGTAAAATTAATATTCACAGTTTCTATTTTATTTATGTTTGCAAACTGGCTGTTGTAACCAAAAATTGGTTGAAGTGAAGTGTATTGTTCCAGTGAAACAAATTCATCATCCACAATGTTATTAATCCCTAAATCTACTTCTATACATTCAATATCTGCAAGAACATCAATAAAAAACAGTCAGTGATTATACAAGATGGAATGATTTGCAATTGTATGTTTCATTGCTTCAAAGATGTTGAAGTTCACTATATTATCAACAAATTCCACACTCAATGTTCTTGTATGCACATCAATCTTGGTCTTTATTGTCATTAAAAATGGTCTCCCCAAAATTAGAGTTGACTTATGTGTTGAATTCTCATTCTCCATATCCAAAATATAGACATTAACTGAAAAAATTAATTGATTGATCTTAACCCGCATATTTTCAAAATCAACATCAAAATATGCAATTAAGAATCGTACTTCAGATAATTGAATTTAACCGAAATAATCAAAATTTCAAAATTCCTATTGAGATGTAAGTATAAAGATTTTCAAAATTATTAGTTGGACTAATCATTTAAAATAAAAAAATAAAACAAATAAATATTTGATAAAAACCTGAACTCACACTATATGTAAAAACATTGAAAAAAAAAATGAACAAAAATTTATAAAAAAAGAAAAAAAAAATATTAGATCTTCTTAAAAATATATATAAAGAGATGAGTAATCTATATATAAAAAAGAACCTCAGAAAAAAAGAGAGCTGATAAACTAACCAACTAAATAAATAAATAAAGGTTGTTAATACAATGATTATTGATTTACTACTATTATTAATGGGACAGCATACATCAATTTGTTATATTTGTCTCTCATGAGAATTTTAACAGATACTAGAATGTTTTTGCAACGTTAATTTCCATCGTACAAAGCATTCGATGCTGCCCTAGCAGGTATTTTTGTTCGCTATTTCCGAAGCTAATATATTCTGTAATTTTCCGTTGACAGCATCAGGCATTCATTTTTAAAAGTTGGGCCACTCTACTCAGTAGATTCGATCACGCAATACGTTTTTTTTTCTTTTTTTTCGTCTTTTTAGAAGTTATTTTTCATGTATCTCAACAATTTCAGTCTATATTTTCTTTTCTAACCCCAAATTGAGTAATATGGAAGGTAAAACTTTCGTTGTGGATTAGTTTGGAAGGAAAGTTTTATATTATGGATTGATTCGAAACACTTAGAATTAGATATGTCAACATATATGCTCAAATTGCCACTTTAAACATTTAAATACAACTAATATACTTTACATAAGACAGAAATAATAATTATCAACAAGGACAGACAAGAGCTGACATAACTGAATATACAACTGTTGGTCCAAGTAGTTTCACCTAATAAAGATGCAACTTTATGTAGCAATGAAAAGAAAAATAAGGTTGTTTTATTCATCAAACTCTGATTCCTCATCAGTTTCGTCAAACTCTCCACTTTCCTGCCAAGTGGTAGAATATAAATTGTATATTCATAACAGGCCAAATAAGGGTCAAGCTCACTACCACAAAAATGACAGATTGCTTACCATTTTCTTGTTATATTCTGCTGTTGCTCTATCAAATTCTGCACGTTTTTCTGTTGCTACATCATAGTATTGAACCTTCTCCTGCAGATACAAGTGTTGTTAACATAGAATTCAATGAAATGATTTTTTCTATCAGCTCAGTCTTAAACGAATAAACTACATGCTAACTTGATGCTCCATTTTGCCAAGTAATCAAACAGGAAACAAACTTCGTAAACAAGTTCTATATTGATTTTGAATGTACACCAGCAAATGAACATGGCCGCTAATATGAGTTTTGTGGAATCAAACCGCAAAAGCTAGTAGTAGTGGAGACCCCGAAGGCTTTATAAACCCCACTATCTCATCCTTCCAACAACAACAACAAACCCTTGCCCATTTTGACCAATTCCTCCAATGTCCTGGGTCTTCCAAACATGGGCAGAAAAGCCACTTGCAATAGCATCTTAGTAACCATCTACACAGTTAATAACGGATTTATGTGTCTGTACGTTTTTATGCTTGCAAGAAAAGGGGACCCAATGGCATGTTTCACATGGTAACTCTCATATACCTTTGTACATCTGGTCTACCTTTTGAATATAAAATCATATCCTAAACCAAATCTATTACATTTTTGAAAAAAATTCTCTTTCGAATTCCTTATAAGGCCTAGACAAACAACCACAGGCTATTTTGATCAACTCATTTAAAAAAATTGCAGTGACCACACATAATGTCCTAAAAATTATAACATGATCTAGAACAAAAGAGGTTGTGTTTCTCAAGTTCAAGCTCTCTCCCATTCAAAGTTCTACCCAAAACACAAAGTAAAGAATAAAAGAAGAAACATAATACACAATAGTTGAATACCGCTTTGCCATACACACTGATTATTATGTAACTGTAACAATTAAATTAACACAAGAAGTTTCTTCTGAACAGTTATGTTAACTCTGCATGCCTCAATAGTCTGACTCCCCAACGAGTGGTAGCAGCATAGTAAACTGGTTCAGAATCCCTTGCCTTTTCCATTTTATATTTTCATGAATCACAGGATGATCACAATTAATGCATGCAGTGAGGTCTGACCAAGAATTAATTCAACCTTGTGTGCAGTATACACAGGTGAGTTACACGCCTAGCGAGATACCTTTCCAATTCCACAACACCCAAACTAGTGTTAACAAAGGTGGATGGAAGAAGGCCAAAATTCAACCATGTAAACACGCCATTCTGGCCTATGGCACAACCATAATGGGCCTCCCTTCACAAATTTCCTATGATGGTTGGCAAAACATCCAACATGCCATTCTTCCATTGACCCCATGGCCCCACTATTTAATAACACAATATGATTTCAAATGTTTATTTTTTTTTTTGTGATCAATTCTGAGTATACCATTTTTCTAAAACTGAAGCAGATAACTAAATTTCATGTATCCAATAAGACAATTTAAGATTATCATCGTCATCATAGTATCTTAATTTAATACTGCATTAAACCTCAGTTCAGCCCAGAATTCTACAGCCCACACAGTTCTACCTCTGCATTACAGCTATATGCTAAAAGGAAGAAAAGAGGAAGTATGAATGTATGAGGAGTATAGAATAGGAAATAAAGGAAAGATTCATGTTGTTAAGCCTATTGCATAACTTAATGCTCAGCTGGCACGGAATACTGAGAAAGAATTCAGCAGGGAAAAATAAAAATATAAGATGGAAATAAGGTAGTGCATGGGGAGTATAAATTGGGAGGAAAAGGAAATGGTTTTGGACTAGAGGTTAAATGCTTCTAGATACATGACTCTAGATTTATCTTCTATTCTCCTCATTTGCCATTTTTGTACGGATCTAGACTCTGTTTATATCAGTAAATATACCAGTTTTATCACTAGTATATCACCGCAGAAATGCAAAAGTAGTTACAATTAACTCCAAAATTTATCAAAAATGTTGTCCTTCCTTACATGCTTAGTTTACTCAGTTTTCAGCCATCGGACATCACAATCATAATAATGCAATGCAAGTCAATTAGTAAAGGAGAGGCAGAAAATAAAACTAACCTCATAAGTCATTGTTTTCCACTTCTCTCCACATGCCTTGCCAATCTGAATGAACAAAGGATGGAATAAAACAAAATAAAATTACATTAATTTGCAAATGATAATAATGGAGCCACTAAAAAAAGTATAAAAAATTCTCACTAACTCTTAAAATAAAAGGAAAATTCTAAAATTGATGCTCAGCATTTACACTGGCCTTTAAGAAATTGAAAATTTGTAAATGTTCAATTGCGCAAAAATCTTGCTTGTTGAGCAATTAAAAATATAAACTAAATTAGAAGAAATCTAATAGAATGGATTTTGCACATACATCACGCATTGACTTTACATCTGGATTCTGCTCTTGAAATTCTTTACGAAAATCCTCCCTTAAGAATGAAACAGAACATCCAATAAACATAATAATGTTTAAGATAGAACTTTCCATATAAGAAATAAGTAATTGGTAGTTAAATATGGTCACTGTGCAAGGTTCAGTGCTACATATAAAGCAAATAGCAGTATATTGAAGTTGAACATAGAACGATAAAACAAACTAGAAGTAAGGAAAGGAAAGTATCACGAGAAAACCATATTTAAATGTCACAACAATCATGTTTAAACTAGCACTCAAAATTACATATATGCTAACACCAAACAATGACCCTCCTCAACATTATTCCTCTAAAGCTTTTCAAATCCTGCATACATTAAAAAGTGAAGATGCATGAAATAGAATAAATCTCATCTACTTCAAAGATGACATTAACTCCAAAGTTAATTACATGGATCAATTCAACGGCAAAAGAAAGTAAGCATATAACATCAATCATAGTTTGTTCATTCTAATAATGAAACAGTAATATTTTTCTAACTTTCAAGAGAGCTTAATATTTCAGAAACTCAAAACATACAAACAAAGCTATTGAAATGTCAGATATCTAGAAAACACATACGAGAAATTACCATGTTTTGATAAAATTAACATTTTCCACAAACAATTATAACACATCAGAAATACAAAGAATAGCTAACACCTCATTAAAGATTACATGTAACCAAATAAAGAAAAAGGGGAACAAAAGTAGCTGTACAAGAAGTAGAAGAAAGCTGTAGGAGGTTTCTTTGGTTTCATAGCATCAAACTTCCGCTTGTTCTTCTTTAGCTTTGCTTTGGGTTTCTTTCTTGAATTAGTCTGCCGCACCGGTCTCTTGATTCCCTCATTTGATTTAATCCTCAACACTAGTTTACTGAAAAACCATTACAACATAACATTTAGTTATGGAAACTATTTCAGAATAACATTTATCTGTAATTATCAACCCCCTCTCTTCCTAAAAGCACAACGCCATCACTGTGTTCAGTTTCTGGTCCAAAGTCCAAAGCCATTACACAAAAAGCATCAAGATAATCCCACCCACAGTGACATAGCATTTAGTAATGGAATCTATTTCCAATTAACATAATTATCCCCCCCCCCCCCTCCCCCCTCTCGCCCCTCCCAAAAGCCAGAGGAGTAAATGTATAGAAAAAAAATGGCACCCAATGTATATTCAGTTTCTGGTCCAGAGTCATATCACATAAAATCAACAACAGAAAGGCACCCAACTTTTATCATCTATTTACCCGTCTATCCTCAACTTTTGAACAATTAAATGTTTGATTACAGTCTTAAAAAGGGATGTAAAACTCTATCCAAAGAAAAAGAGTATTCTCAAAAGACCACCTTCAGTTTCCCAGCATTTCAAACAATACAAACACTTGCAAAATGCAACACAGGAAAAATGACGACAGAATCTCACCCAATATTTATAATTTATTGTCTCTTTCTTCACAGAAATTTCCCCCGTAATAACTACATGTTGAATATCAAAGGGAGCAAAGCTTATCCAATGTATAGTAACAAAGAACACTTATATGACAAACGCATGGACCCAAATGAGAGAAATCACATGCACATAAATTTTTCTTAAAAAAAAAATACAAAAATCAAAACTTTACTCTGCTATTTGATCATTCCTTCTTCTGGGTTGCATTGGGGACCGCAGAAAAAGTGAATGAAACTAATAAACAGTGAGAAGAAGAGAGGAAGGAATGGAAATTGAGAATGAGAAAGTGACAGAAATGGGTACCCCGAAGCGGCAGAGGCAGAGGCCGAAGAAGTAGAGTGAGACCCCTTTGCCTTTTTCGCCATGTTTGCTTGGACACAAGACAGGCTCTGCAATTTCACCCAAACAACTTTGGACGAGTAAATTTGCATTTGTACCTTATAAGTACCTTTTATCACAAAAATAAAAATAAACATTTTATATTCAAATATGGATTTTTTTATAGTTTTTCTTAAATTCACCCTAAAACCCTATTCTTCTCTCTAAAATTTTAATTCAAATACATCATAAATTCTAAACTAACACTTGATAGAAATTTTTTTGCTTAAGTTAATAGGCAAATCATCAAGTATTTACAATTTTTTAAATGGATTCTTCATAAATTCATTATTAAGTTCTTAAACTTATAAGCTATTCTTTATTTTTATTAATGAGGTCTCGCTACAATTATTTAGAGTTTCGCTAAATAACTAGCTAAATCTTTTTTAGTGTACGACAACATTTTTCTCCACGACTATTTTTTAAAAATAAAACGATTCAAAATAAATTTTTTAGTTTTCAAATATACGTTAATATTTTCATCTAAATTATATATCTTTCTACTTTTACTAAACTGATTGAAAATTGTCTTTAAAAGAAATTTTATTATTTTTCTTACTTTTTTGGAACTAAAACGATATTTTATCTAATTTTTAAATAATTAAACTAGTTACTATTATAATTTTCAATATTTTATCGTGAATATAGAAAAAATTAAATATTTATTTACTATTTTTCTATTTTATGTGCATAGTCTATTATTTATATAATACTTAATTTATTATTAAAGTTATTAATTTATATGGTTATTTTTTGGTGTCATGCTTATTACTAAATTTCCTATATTTTGAAATTCTTTGATAAATAGATCTTTATAAATTTTACATATATTTTTATGTTTTGAGTCACTAAATTTATTCTTTTCTTCAATATACAACATCATGTATTGAGATGAAAATTTATAAAAAGTAGTGAGCAAAACAAAATTGCGGAGGTTGAATTTTTTTCTTCTACTGATTAGATAATTTAAATGTGTTTTATTATAATTATTTGACATGTTTAACTCGTTAGAACTATTTTCATCATTTAATATTAGAGTATTGTTAAACTTTGTTTTGATTTTAGTTGTCGTTATTTTTTTTTTATATAAACATGGTATTTTCAGTCTATTTTAAAATTCAGAAAAAAAAAATAATGTTTTGCTAATGTTTTTATAATTCTACACTAAGCATTTATTTTTGGCTTAAAAATCCTCAATTATTTACAAAATTTTAAATGGATTTTTCATAAAATTATTATTGTCATTAAACTTATAAACTATTTTTAATTCATATTAATTAAGTCTCACTACAATTATTTAAAGTTTATTTAAATCATTATTTAAATATTTTTTAAAAGTAAGACAATATTTTTCAACACTTCAAATATTGTTGATCATTATTAAAAAAATGGAGAACTGAAATCATGATATTCATAAATATCATCACTTTTGTTATTAGAATTCAGGATTTTATCTACTTCAATGATAACCAAAAGATTTATTAAAGGCTATAATAATTTATTATATGTGATAAATATCTTGTTAGCACTTTTATAATGTAGTTTTAATCCATGAATCTCTTTGAGATTAAGGAATACATTATCATATCATTACATAAAGGATATTGTAGTTCAAATGAAAGTCATAGAGATTATCGTGTCAAATTCTTTCTCGGTATATTATACTTTTTGTACCTTCTCTTTCAATATGTCTTTTTTAAAATTTCTTACAATACACATAAAGACAAGTGATCTATTAATTATTATTAACCTTATGTGTTTAAGAATAGAAAATATTATTAATAGAAAAAGGGGAGAAGGTAAACTTGACTACCTTTATTAAGAGTAAAAAGAATCAAGTTAATTATAAGGAATTTTTTTTTACTCAAGAAGAAAAATTATAAAAAATTTAAGAATTGGTTAGAAAAGAAAGATAATCAATTTGTTTTTTTGTCTATTATAAGTATAATATGGTTTGTTTTAATCATAACACATGGTGGAATGATTATGGTTTTACAATTCATATCTTCAATATCTTAATGGGTATGAAAAACTTAAGGAGACCACTAAAGAGTATGAAAAACTTAAAGAGACCACTAAAAAGTGGACAATAGACATGTTTAGGAAGAAAGATGAGTTCACATGTATAGGTCATTCGAATGTACAATATAGTTTTAAGTAATGGTTTTATTTTGCATTTAGAAAATACTTGTTATTAAATTTTCTAAGAATTTGATTTCCATTTCTATAATAGGACCTTTAAATTTTTCCTTAAATTTTTTTTGTTATGGTTTCACTTTGTCAAATAAATATAAAATTATTGATTTTGGTGAACTATGTCAATAATTTTATATTTTGGTGAACTATGTCAATAATATTATTGTAACAAATAAATATAAAATCACTATTAACATCAACATCATTGTTCACAACAACACTTTCGTCACATAAATATACCTCTAAGCTAAATTTAAATTGATATAAAATTTTGGAAACTAAAAGTTAAAAAAGAAAGAAAATTTTGAAACTAAAAGTGATTCTGAATTGAAAACAAAAAAATGGTTGTAGTTTTTAAAAAATTTGAAATGTACAACTACAAATAATGCAAACAAATTTTGTTGTGTTTGGTTTTATATTTCATCCCATCAAACCCATTTTTAAGTTTAACTTAACCCAAAACTTATACCGTACTTCTATTTATATATTGAAAAGTACAATTTTTTTATTCAATATCATTTCAACTTGTGTCCGACCATATCCTCGGTCCTTTATGTATGTAGTGTTAGTCAAATAACAATGTGCTAAGGATATGAGTTGAATCTTTAAATCTGTTGTTGATTTAAATAACTAAACGTAAAATTTAAACATAATATCAAGAAAGATTCAAGAATAGTAAATTAAAAAATTGATGAATATAGTACAAATTCTAAATAAATCTAACATTTACAAACTTTAAGAATTAGTTATTTACAATGAGATTATGTGAAAAATATTGGTGACTTTAATTTCAAGGTGTGACCATATGAGGATGCTCTCCAATGACTCCATCATTTGGAATGAACTTAGTCCAAAACTAGTGTGATTTCCATACTTTACTCATTTCTTCAATTTAAACATTCCTTGTCTCGGGTAAGAACAAGGCAACAAAACCGTTAGATAATGATATAATCTATTTATAATGCAAAGAATATTAATTAAAAAACTAAATTAATACGTTTGTATATGAATATTATGTTGAATAATATTTTGTATAAAAAATGACAATATTTTAGTGTTTAATTAAATTTTTAGTCTAAAAAAATGTTACATTTTAATTTATTTCCTTTTTTGAAATTTTTTTAATATTATTATCACTTATAAAAAAAATTTAATTGTGGTTTCCACTATTAAAAAGATGACGTGACTAATGGATTCCATTTCATCACTTCCACATAGAATTAATGTTCACTTGTGTAATCCATGAAAGGAACATATCATTTTTTTTACTTATATATATATATATATATATATAAATGTCTTTTCTTTTGAAAGTAGGTGAAACGTTAGGTTTGACGACGACGTGTGTCTTAGTAACATGCATATGCATTTGGAATTAGCTTTGAATGAGATGTTGAGCTTGAGAATTTTTTATTTGTTACGAAGTGCTTGTGGGTTCTAATAATATGAGTTCTTATTATTTGTCTAGATGATTTATGAGTTATTTGTGTGTTTTAAGATATCTATGTTGGTGCAAATCACAGTAAGTATCAAGTTATGCTTGGTAATTTTAGAAGACTAAGTGTAGTGTGACAATCCAAATTATGCTTGGCTTGGAATATACAATTAGTAACACATTTTTGTGTACATGCTTCATTAATTAATTCATACTTTCTTGGGGTTGGATGCGACTCTTTGAGGGAACGTCTCTACAATCTACTACGTTGGGTTTAGGGATTTTATAATAGGAAACCTTTTGTTCTACACTATCGCAATAGACTCATTTTAGACTCTTTCTGGTTGAGATTGGATTGGGAGGATCTTCACTATCTAGTTCACGTACTCCTAGACTAGTTTGTATGTGAGTGTTTTCTGTAATGGGTACCATATACATTTTGAGGTAAGAGCATTAGTATATTTGATTCAATTGATTGAGTTTGTGATTCAATATGTGTTGGTATGTGTGATATTTGTACATATTTAGCGCTACCTGACCTTCATATGTTTGTCTATAACACGCGCGAGATATATTTCATACTATTCAATTTCTATTTTCTTCCTCTGTGTCTATTTTATGGAATGTTTTAATTAGGCTTGAAATTCGGTAGGAGATTATTTGTTTATTTTACTTTCTTTAGAATTTGTTTTGAAATTTTCTTATGATTTTATTGTTAAAAACTTATAAAGATTTTTTTTAGTACATAAGAGTAGTTTATTTTTAAAATTTTTATTTTCTTATTTTTTTTGTAGTTTTATTTATAGGAGTGATATAGGTGAATAATTTTACCTTTTCATTCTTAGATTTTCTTATTTATTAAAGAGAAACATTTTAGAGTAGAAAGGTGTCACAGTAATACATGTCGTAACTAAACCTTAATATTTCTCCTACTTTCGAAAGCGAATAATAACTTATGTCAAAAAGTTAAGAATGTTTATGTGTCACATGCATAGACCACAAGTGTGCACATAAATCGTAAAAGGAAGTGATAATACGAAACTCACTTAGACATGTTATCTCTTACCAACATCTCATTAACAGTATAAAAACTTGTAAGAGAGTATAAAGATAACAGAAAAGCATTTTAGACGGGATAGGAATGAACGAAAAAGAACAAGTACTAAAACACAACAATTTTGAGGATAAAAAACTTAATTATGCCTATTTGAAAAAATAAGATGACAAACTATTTATAAATATGATTTGTTAGAATAAATTTTTCTACATCCATTATCTTAACTATTATCATTACCAACATCGTAACTATCGTTGTTGTTACTATTATTCTTACTATTATTATTATTATTGTTATTATTATTACAATAACTTTTACCACTATTATTAACACTATTATTACTTTCATTATCGTTGTCACCGATATTATAATGAGTGTAATTAGTGTTACTTCCACCACCACTGCAATAAAGGCTATAATCATCACACTATGCTAAAATCACTATTAACATCAACATCATTGTTCACAACAACACTTTCGCCACATAAATATACCTCTAAGCTAAACTTAAATTGATATAAAATTTTGGAAACTAAAAGTTAAAAAAGAAGTAAAATTTTGAAACTAAAAGTGATTTTGAATTGAAAACAAAAAAATGGTTGTAATTTGTAAAAAATTTGAAATGTACAACTACAGATAATGCAAACAAATTTTGTTGTGTTTGGTTTTATATTTCATCCCATCAACCCCATTTTTAAGTTTAACTTAGCCCGAAACTTATACCGTGCTTCTATTTATATATTGAAAAGTACAATTTTTTTTATTCGATATCATTTCAACTTGTGTCCGAACATATCCTCGGTCCTTTATGTATGTAGTGTTAGTCAAATAACAATGTGTTAAGGATATGAGTTGAATCTTTAAACCTGTTGTTGATTTAAATAACTAGAAAGCTTTCTCATTGAGAAAACAAGTTTGACGATTAAAGATGAAAAGGTAAATATTTGTGTGAAGAGTTTAACATTATTTATAAATAGCTAACAGCATCACCCATTACACCTTCGTGATTTAGATTTGGTTTTAGGGATTATTAAGGGTTGTTGGAACTTTGACATGTGTTTAGAGAGTTCAATAGCTTTTAACACCGTTTTTGTTGCTGATATTAGGGATGCTTTCTGCATTAAATCACCTTCATAATTACGTTTTTCTTTTTATTTGGGGTGTTTGAAGAAGATTGCATCCAATTTAGGAAGGTTCGAACACAATTTGGCAAGCAAGTTTAAGAAATATATACATAATTTGATATAGAATCAAATTATAGCACCCATCTTTTTGGAACGATTATATGATATTCATAAGTTGCTTTTATCCGTTTATAATTATCATACGGATGTTTGAAAAACAATCGGATATATATATATATATATATATATATATATATATAATATTTTTCATAAAATTATTACCTTATTATTTATTTTGATATTAGAAGAAATCTATTTAGATTTTTAAATACGTATTTTGTGATATTTATAATTTTTCACCCATAAAAAATTTATATATATATATATATTTTATTCTAATAATAAGAAATTTAAAATATAATTACACATGTATATTTTTTATTTATTAGATGTTTGATATTAGAAAGATAGTTTTTTTTTATATATTTTAAATTGAAAAATTAATATTTTATAGTTAAGAAATTCTTGATAAAAGTTTTATATATAAGAAATTGTATTGTCATATAAAATGTTCTAATAATTAAAAATAAGAAATATTTCTTCATCTTAAGAAACTAATTAAAAACCCAGACACTCTTATTAGTAGTTTGATAGAATAATTCATATCATACTCGTAAATTAATAATAGTAGATGATTGTTTGAGTGATTTTTTTATTTGTAAGTATTTTTATAAATATTTTTTTTGAGCTTGAAGGTTTTTCTAGTTTTGGAATACGACATCATTCTCTTTTTCTAAGTTTTGGATGTTATATTTCAATTAGGGTGATAAATTGGATGACTGAGATAGATTTTATTTCGAATTATAATAGATTGGACAAAAAAAATCATTAATCTATTAAAAATCTAATTAAAAATTTGATCATTTAATAAAAGTCCAGTCCAATTTCTAATTTTATGAAATTTGGCATTTGAACAAACAAGAAGAATTCTTCTACCAAACCATAGATCTCTTCTAAGCAACCCCTACTCATATCACATAATAGAATAGACCAATCAGAAGAATGAAATTGCGTTTAAGTGTAGTCAGAAAAAGATCTTGCTCCTGTTTCAGCATCTCCAATTTCTTTTGACACTCACCTCAATTATCAGATGATAGGACCGTCACCTTCATGAGTGCTGAAAAATTTGGCCAATTTTTCTGAGACAGATTGTAGGTCTTTGTCCAATAATTCTTCCCCTCCATCATAATCATCATCTCCTTCAAAGATTAAATGAACACCACATTTTTTTAACTCCAACCCTTTATCAAAAGGTGGATTTCTCCTGCTCACACAAATTGAATCAGCATCTTTTAAAATGGATACCAACGGATGGTAATCATGGAACCTACACAAGTGTATGTGTTCATCATCTGTCCTTGGCACCCCACTGATGTATAACACTGTACTAAAGAGATTTTTGCCCCCTTTGAGAACATTTGCTTGAATATCAACCAAGGAAGGTATATCATCTCTCTTCATGTTAGGCATATCAATTTTATGGTTGATTGAAAAAATAACACCAACAAGTACACCTTTTAGCTCAAGATTTTTAGGCTTGGAAAAGCTCACAGTTTGTCCAGAAAACCATTCAGGTAATTTGCTTCCTGGCATGCTTAGGTTCCGTAAATTCTTCAGTGTAACCTGTCACATAAATACTTCGTTGTTTAGAAGCTATAAGAAGCAACATGCAATTAATTAGTCCTGATTTTTCTTAATTTATGTATGATATTACTCTGATTCTTCATTCCAATTTTTGGTTTCAATTTGATCCTTTAATTCTAAAAGAAAATCACTTGGATCTCCTAACGTATTTTATTAGACCAATTTGATTTTTTCATATTTATTTTATTACACTAATTTTTGTTGACATGACAAAAGTCTATTTCATGTGACATCTCTTAGAATAAAATGAAACTTCTAGAATTTAAGAAAAGTAAACTATATTTTAATCTATTCCTTTTTAGTCAGGATAGTGAAAGTCTAAGGTCACATTTGTTTTATTTAAAAGGGAACAAAAACCAAAAACTATCATTTTTACGGTACAATTTTTTTTTAAGCATTTATTTATCCATTGATCAAAGGTTGATGAATAGAAAAGCGATGAACAACCTTTGAAAGTTTCTTGCGTATTTGTGACGAGCATTCAATGCAACCGCTCAGGTACAACCTTCTCAGGGACTTCAAGCTTTCAAGACCAGGAATATCCCTCACTTCGATACAGTTTGTGAGAATCAGCTCCTGCAGGCTCTCTAAATTTGACATGTCATGGATAGTTTCTAATGAAGAACAGTTTTGAACATTCAGTTTAATCAAGCTTGAAGGAAGTGCGGGTAGAGTCTTCAGCTGAGTGCAGTTTGGCAGTGAAAGGAACTTGAGAATAGACAGGCCCTTCAAGCTGGAAGGTAGGCTGTGAAAATCATTCTTACCAAATTTTAAAGTCTCCAATAGTGACAACTTCTCAAATTCATCTGGAATTTTCCCAGATATTTTCCATGCACTGGCATCAAGTTCAGTTAGCATGGTCAGATTGCAGAAGGAAGATGTTAGTACAAAAGGGCTATGGTTTTCTTCAGGTTCTGCATGGAAGCTGTTTTCATTGGTATCTAAATCAGGCCTCTTTGCCATTCTCAATGTTCTCAAGCTTGACAGCATCCCAAAGCTTTCAGGTAAGCTTGACGCAGCTGTTTCCTCCATGAAAAAGTGATTTAGAGATTTCAAATTTCCTATAGAAGCTGGAAGCTTTTTAAGCATCCTACATTTGTTCAATCTTAAGTTGACAAGATTTTCTAGCAATCTAGTGGATTCTGGCAATTCCTTGATATTTCCATTGACCATGTTTAATGTAGTAAGAGATGCTAGGTGGCCAAAAGATTCTGGTAAATATTCAAGATTTTTACAATCCATCAAATTAAGTTTCCTCAGTAGCTTCATTTCTCCAATCTCATCTGGCAAATTTGTGACGGCTGTTCCCCCTAACTTAAGCACAACAACTGAGGCCAAACTTTTAATTGAGTTTGGCAATTGAGTGAGAAGTTTACAGTTTCCAACTGATAATTCCCTCAGGTAAGATAAAGAACCAACGGAAGTAGGGAGTTCTTTAATAGCAGTTTCATCAAGCAGAAGTTCTGTCAATGACATGAGATTCCCTATAGAATCAGGAATTACAGTGAGAGATTTACACCACATCAAATTGAGTGTCTCAAGGTTATGTAATGATCCAACAGAGTCGGGTAATTCTTCTAACCCAGAATGATAAAGAGATAATTCTTGCAAAGAACATAGGTGTCCTAGAGAACTAGGTAGCCTTCTCAAATGTTGGCAACGTTTTAAAACAAGTCGTTCAAGTTTTGTGAGGCGAAAGATGGACTGGGGCAACTCTGCTATAGCAGTGTCATCAGCATGCAATGCTTTCAAGGATTTCAGGATTCCGATGTTTTCTGGTAATGCTTTTAACTTCGAGCAGCCAGAAAGAAAAAGACTCTCTAGTTGTTTTAACCCTGAGACATCAATGGGAAGGTTGATAAGGCTTGAACAACGCGTCAAATTTAAACTCCGCAAGGTACTCAAACTTCCAATTGATTCATGAATCTTAGTTAAATTAATGCAGTTCTCCAGGTCAATCTTCTCTAGACATTGACACCCAGATAAATCAGGTATAGCAGTGAGTTGAATGCAGTAGGAGAGGTTCAACACCATTAACTTTTGTGGCATCTGCTAAACATTGTCATATATTTAGTGAAGCAAAAGAAAGGGAAACATATCCTGGAAGAGTTATGAAAGAATTTTTTATGTATGTATAATATAACCCAATTAGATAAAGTACTACATGAAACACTTCAATTTTTGTCAAGTATTTTATAATAAGAATCTTTAAAATTGATTTTTGAAAGTAATGTTTCATAAAGTGATTTCACATGTGTCAACTCTCATAAAGGGCTATAAGATTTGTGTAAAGAAAATAAGTGTCAAGAACCTAATCGATATCAAATTATACCATGTTTGAGGTATTCATACTACACAAGATAGCTGAAGCATACCTTGTTGTAACCATTCCATCCCCACAAGGTTTCCATTTTCTTGCTGTTTTTGAGATCAAGCACAGCCAGCTCTCGTGGCAAATATTTCAATGGCATGCGTTCTAAAGGGCATCCTTGCCATTGTAGCCACTTCAGTTCAGCTGGAAGAAACTTGC